>JARKIC010000083.1:0-495360 GCA_029378375.1 Mycena olivaceomarginata | reverse complement strand
GAAGAATCTTGAATGGCTTGAGCTATTTTGCAAATTTTGGACACCAAGACGAGCCCCAATAGCTTCGCAACAGCAAACAGAGGCGTTCCGAGATTAGGCTGTGACTCCCAGAAAAGAATGTTACAGTTGAGTGAATTGAGGCCACTAATTTGAGGGCACGAACAACGGACAGAAAATTGCCAGACTAATGAAAGCGAAGCACCCTCTTTATATTCACAATCGGCAAGACGACGTGGCCCACCGGCATGATAAAAATCGAATCAAGCTGCGCCGTAGGCGGCAGCAACTGTGTACTGTCAGAAAGAGACTGCGCACTGGTCGGCTGTTCTGCCGCAAATGAAAAGGCGCTGGTGACGAAGCACAGAAAGTTAAGGCTAGAAGGGGTTAATGCAAGAGGCGTAGCAGAGGAAATCCAAAAGGAGGATGGGTATATAGAGCGATTGCACCGCCGAGCGAGCAAATCGTTAAAGAACGGTTAATAATAAGAGCAAGACCAAAGGAGTAAGATTATCCGGGGATATTGCACAGCATTTCTACCATCTCGTTAAAGAACGAATAATTTCATGCGGAATCGGTGATAATCAAACTTATAAAAATATTTCATTTTGGGTGATCTAGGTCTGTTTTGGGGATCGCGAGTCACATCACCGAAGTGACTGTCATTGGTGACACATTCTAATTAGTTATTCCACGCGTGTCTTTTGTCAAACTAAGTTGTGGGTTGGGAGAAGTGTCTCGGACGTCGCGTATATCAGTTTTCTTATATTTGGGTCCGAAATGAAGACGGTACGATCAAATCAATCTAACTTACTGAAGAGACCCGATTTTTGAGAAAACAGGGATTTATTCATTACGAGGCAGGGGCACCGGCGTTGTATGCCTTAAACATGTCAAAACTCATGAAATTGATGGAGGTTCATGGCAACAATTCACTTGAAGCGATTTCATGAGGAAATGAGGTCAGACGACCCCAGCAATTCTTTTTTGCCGCCTCCACGGAAAATCGATAACGGCCTCAACGCGGGACGTTCAAATACAAAATTCGATGGCCGTGCGTCGGCAGAAAGGCTAAATATGTCCAGTGCTCCCTTATTCTTGCCGAGCCCGGCTGAAATGCATTGAAGTGATTGTGCTGGACTGTTGCATTTTGAAGCTCGGGGTTCAATGGCTAAATATGTCAAGTGCTCCCTTATTCCTGCCGAGCCTGGCTGAAATGCATTCAAGTAATTGCGCTGGACTGCTGCATTTTGAAGCATGGGCTTCAAAATGGAAAAGCATTCAACTGATTGCACTGGACTGTTACATTTTGAAGCACAGGGTTAAAAATTGGTCGAACAGTACCTCGGCCCGCGTGACGTTCAAATGCAAAATTTGATGGCCATGTGTCAGCAGAAAGGTTTAATATGTCAAGTGCTCCCTTATTCCTGCCAAGCCGGCTGAAATACATTGAAGTGATTGTGCTGGACTGTTGCATTTTGAAGCACGGGGTTCAAAATGGCTCGGACAGAACCTCAGCCATATATACCACCTCGTCCGTGATTCCCACAAAGACTTGGACGGCCATTTACAATTGTACTCACCCAGCCCATTCAAATCTAGGGATGTCGGGATGAAAAAGAATGTATGTATGGGGAAGTAAAATATATACCGTTAACACTGCAAGCAATGGCGCGCTGAAACACGCACTATGACTCGGAGTCTTGGATAGGATCAAGATCAAATTATCCTATGCTTCTCGCACGAATTTCAAGCGGTTCTTGAAGGCTGGTAGCAAACTTTCACTATTTCGGGAAACGCACTTTGATCGGTGGGCGCTCATCAACTGACCTCAACTTCCAACACTCCCAGAAGATGCAGAGCGCGATCACCGGTCCTCCGAAAAGAATAATGATGAAACGATTCACATTTCGAGAGGTCTCAACGTATTCTTCAGGTTTTTCTTTCTACCTCTCTCTGCTCATTTGGTTGCTTAAGTTGTCCACAGGCTCGGGATGCAATTCGCATCTTTCAAGTCATGCATCCTGATGGCGTCACTGCTTTCATCTTTGATTGCTCTTCTGCGCAAGAGGCCTTCGCTTCTGATGCTCTTCCAGCGCAGAAAATGAATCGCGGGCCAAGCGGTGCTCAACCCAAAATGCATGACACCATAAATCCGACCACTGGGCAGGCTCAGCAGATGGTATATCCAGCCGACTTCGAAGGAAAGGATGAAAAGGAGAATTCACTGGCCGGCCAAGCGAAAGGGATGGAACAGGTTCTCAAGGAACGTGTTCTGCTCAAGACACTCGACACCAAGAATGGTCGTGTGCTCGGGGTTTGTGCGGAGTGCAAAAAATCCCAGGCAGCACGAGACAAGGCTGCAAAGGAAGCAAAAGCCCGCCAAGAAATCGAGGGATCTGGCATGCCGGCCATGGGCAGCCGCGGCGTCTCAGAGAACGAGACAGAGGATTTGGAGCGCAGCAAAACTTGCTGCATGCAACGTGTTTTATCATTCCAGCCTGATTTCTTGGTGGAAAAACCATTGCTTCAGGTCATAATCGAGAAGGCAGGCCACAAATGCCTGTTCTTACCCACATTTCACTGCGAACTGAACCCGATCGAAATGGTTTGGGGTCAGGCGAAGCGCCGTGAGTGTTTATTTGATTGGAAACAATGTGCAGGCTTCCGTGAATTCGCTGATGGAACATTCCCTCGTGCGAAGGAGCTTGTGCCACAGTGTTTGGATCATGTCAGTACTCTCAACATCTGCCGATACTGCGAGCTTTAAGTATATCCAGTCAATCACTGATACATGGTCATAGATTTGAGTCCAGGAAGGTGGGAAGGGGCCGAAGGCCCCTGACCGGCTTGTCTTACGTGAAATTGTTTGTTGCGGGCACTGGCCTGGACGGCATGTTGGATCTTTCCCCCTTTTCTTCGAGATTCATCCGCCCCCACTGTACACCTTAGCAACATCCTGTCGTGTCTCACCAATCCTTCCATAGTCCCATCCCCGCTCAATTTTTCGCGATTATGTTACATTATCTTGATTGTTCATTGTTACCATAAAATAGTTCCCCATACGCCCCGCCTGGCCTAGCCACCTCACTTACCCACCCCGCATGGCAGTACTGCTACATAGCCTTCCTGGCCTGGTATAGCGTAACTTAGAAATTCAAATCAAATCAAATCAAAAAATCAAATCTCAAGATTGACTGCTTCGAACTTTTCTCCAAGGACAACATAACAGCATTCATTTCTGGTTTGACATCATTCTGTCGGATTTGCAACACATAATTATCTGAATTGTAGTCATTTCTGGCCACAACATCCTGTGAAATCATCTTTGCAACTGAGACCGCCTTCTCGAATGAAGAGCGCTCAATTCCTTCGCTTTTCCCAGCTTGCCTTACAAGCTTGCCCTTCCCTTGCAACGTCTTGTGTATGGACATCGAAACCACGTCTGGATGGGACGACAAGGTCTTGGCCGCCCCCGGCTTCCCTTATTTGGCAATCTCAAGCACTCTTTCTCTCTCTTCTCCTTCCTCCTTCCTCCCTTTCCTTTTTCGGATTTTGTTTTTTCAGCCCCTTTGGCCCACAACATCACTAAAGATGGAGTCCGCTGCCCGACCCAGACCATAAAGAGCCGCCGTTCGTCTTTCATGATCCTGGTCTGCGACCTGCTCCCAGCGGGCTATGATGAACAACTTGTCGACTTTCGACACTGTGGGCTGGAACCACAATGTTTCCTACAAGCCACCTCATCAAATGCCCGGGATACCTCCCCGAAAAATCAGACTGACCCTGAACCTGTCTGCTCAAGTAGTGCATGTTATTGATACTCAGTACACCGAATCCAAAGTGTACACTCCCATGGATGTTGACGATCCCGTATTTTATAATCCCACCAATGTTGACGAGCCCAGGGTGTACACCCCAATGGATGTTGACGAAACTTGTGACTTATGTCCTCATTCTGGGTTAACATAATCTGATTTTTTTACTCAGGGGAGACCACTTGGAACCGATTTCCTGAAGATAATTACGACAGCCCAATGGGAGATATACAAGCACCGAACACTTCCGGGAAGCACGAATTTTGATTTCTGGGTTTCGTTACCCTAATCGGATATTGGATTCAGATGAACACAGTCTCAGGAACAACTATCCGGGTATGTCGGTAGGCTTTGACTTCGACTCTGTCCCTTGGCTTACCGGTAAGTGTGGTTCAAAACTGTGGCCTTTACTTTCCAATGATGGACCCACCATCAGATTATCAGATGAAGAACCCCTTATCGACCTCGAATCAGAACAACCTCCTCCCTTCTGCTTTTTCGCAACATCTGAGACAGAAGGAGTGGGAGAGCTGGGAGTCGGGGCCCCTTCCGAACCGGCAACGAATTTACAAGGAAAAGTGGGCAATCTTGAGACACAATAAACAACTCTTGTTCCCCTTCCAGTTCCAGCATGTTCCTTGGCCCATATTTAGGTCGGATGAAAAGAATATCGAGATCAACACCCCGTCCGTGGAATCATTCATATTCGGAGAAACGCAAGGGATTCCATCCACCTGTGAATCCAGGAGGCTGGCCAAACAGAATCTTAAACTGTTCCATTCCGACAAATTCGCGTGGATACTGGATAAAGTTCTTCTCCCCATGGACCGAGAACGGGCCAGACACTGTGCCGAGGCCGTGTGTAGAATACTTACGAGACATCTGGATTAGTTGACAAGTGTTAAAATAAAGGTGCAAAAGTGGTGTTCTGGGTCAATGCAGACGATAGGACCAAAGATGTTCCCAACCCAAAAGGGAAATTGCCATCAAAATTGGAGAAAGTCATATTCTAAGGCCAGGAAACCATATATTTACATGTTTCAAGTGGAGGATACATTTCTAATAGCTAGTAGTCGATCCACATGAAGTTGTTTTCTTTCAATAACTGCAAACGACGAGGGAAACCATCGCGCACTTCGTGGGTGTGATAATTGCGTATTTACGCATAGTTGTCGGTGTGGAAAGCCATGCAGGCTCACGGGGGTTGTCTCTGGCAGGCATACCGTGTTGTGTGACATAAACAAAGGCTTAGACGTGTTAAGTAACACTACTACAGCTAAAATGATGGCAATTTCCTTTTTGGGTTGGGAACATAATTTTGGCCGTGACTGTATATGCCACCGCCGAATAAGCCGATGGGGGACGCGCTGGTAAGAGTGCTGCCATTTTCCTTATATTTGATCTAATATTTCACTCGCATTAGCCATGGGATACCCGAACGATCCAGAGCCTTCTTTCGATTTTTCTGAGCTGGAGATGGCCGCTGCAAGTGACTCTATTGAACAACAAAAGGTTTCGTCCACCTATACTTAGTCCATGACATTCGGAGCCTGGTCGCCGGACTTCTGCACGAATATAAACTAGATCCATCTAATCGCCCCGCCCCTCTACCAGTGGTGTGCACACAGCCTCTAAGGGCCTGATCGGGTGCACTAGAATCACGTTAGAATTGCCTCAGATTCTAAGAATAGAATCGGCCGAGCTGGAGGCCCCCGATCACCCGCGCCGCAATAGGGCTATGTATATAGTGTCACTTCATCACCGGCATGGGGAAAGGGCAAAATTCGCATTTCATGCGGGATCGCGGCACGAATGTCGCCCGAGTACCATTGCAGCATTGATCAATGATGGGAATTGCGATCCGACTTGCGGCATCGACTTCCGGCAATCATCCGGCTGCTGGGCCTGATCCAATAGAATGTATAGCCCATTCTATAATTGGATTCTAATGCAATTCCAGTGGGATGAGGGCCGAACCAGGCCCGCTCCTCGTAACTAGCAGAAGTGAGTGAATGATCAAGATACAACCAATCTTGGTGCCCGCAGCAGAAAAACTCACTGAAGGCGCTGCAAGGACACCCGGTTGACAGTGTGGGCTGGATGCCGCCCCAACGGCCTGACACTCCGCCCTTATTGACCAGTAAATGCCCGGCTGCCTGCCCCCCGGATAACGTGCCGCAACCACCATGATGCGAATCGGATCGCGGCCCCGGACACACAATGCTTAGTAATTGCGGCAGGAGGGCGTCTAACAGTCAGTTCAGCAGTCGATTTATTCAAACCTCTCATGTGTCGGAACTGGTGAACTCACGCTTCCAGCCAACTGAGGGCAGTCAACATAGAATGACTGAATAAACGGGATTTTGTCATCATCCGAGTGGAATATGTGTGGCCCGTCAACCACATTGTCGAATGTTCAATGCTCCGGTTTCACTGCTCATTCTTGGCTCCATTTTGGCCAATCAAACGGAAACTACTGCCACGGTACCGCCGGGACCCCAAGCGGTAAAGGAAAATTCCAGACGCGTATCTATGGTTTTCAATACAGTCCGTAGATGTCAGGGATCTACTGAGTGCCGTCCACACCCGTGCCATTGCCGTGATTTTTCCGCCGCGGGCGCCGAAATTGGTTGTATCTTGATCATTCAGCTGGATGATTGCCAGAGGATGCCGATACCGTAAGTCGTGGACCGGTAACCGATCTGTCTACTAGAAGGGCAGGCCTGTCGGTAGATAGACCGGTCCATCTGAGTTTAAATTTGTAGGACCAGCGAGCTCCACCATCGATCAATGCTGCGATGGTACTCGGGCGACATTCGCGCCGCGATCCCGCATGAAATACCGTGCCGGTGATGAAGTGACACACTCTATTAGTCCATATATAGCCTTATTTGTAGCATGGGTGTTCGGGGGCCCCCAGCCCGGATCTTACCCGGTCGATTCTATACTTGGAATCTAAGGCAATTCTAACGCGATTCTAGTGCACACGATCAGGCCCTAATTCTGACGACGGAATATTAGCTGCATAGTGGCTCACGTATTGTTCTAGATTGCGCCGGATCCACCCCTCGAATCAGGATTTGGTACGCCTTCTGTGTAATCAAGATCAAACTAGACACCCCGAAATCTGAACAGGTGTTTGATGGTTTGGTAGAAAATTTGGCTGGAGATGACTAGGCTCGTCCCCATCCGGTATCCAGAGCCCATGGAAATAAATGAGCATCCTATCTCACGCAAAATACGAACACAGACTTGGGATACACAATACATCCCGGGCGAGCAGATATAGATTTGGAAATTTGTGGCGCCGGGCGTACCACCACTGCAGCGAGCTCGGGATTCCGGGACGGAGGTCTGCAGCGAATTAGAATAATGGGCGTTGAAATGTGCCTCTAGTGCAGCCTTCGATTTATCGAGTCCTGCGAGAAGGTCTGCGTCGTTGGAATAATCTTCCCGTAACCATTATATGAGAGCCGTGGATCCAGTACTGAAAAAATGTGATGAGAAACAGGTACACAATCCAGTAACGCAGAAAGACCAACACGTCACCCATGAATAATATCGTGATTCATCAAATTTGGTGAAGTAATCGCTCAATTTGCGATGAGCCGCGACAAGAAACAGAAACAGAATCTGGTATCCGAACAGTGCCTTAGCTTTTCCGGTCGGCCACACGTGCGTGTCGGCGAGGGCGCCACCGCAGTCACGGTCTTACGTGTCACAGAGCTCTTAGTAGTGGCGCCACCACCAGCTGACTTGCGTGGGCGTCCCGGCCCTCTCTTGTGTGGGGACATCACTAAATATGTAGTAGAAGTATCGACGAGAAACGACTGTAGTGGTAGAGAGTGAACCTCGGCACGGTGCGCCGAGATTTAGTTCAAGCTGGACTTTGACCGGGCCCTGCTGAGATGCACTAATTCCTCATTCATTCAGGCCTTGCACCCTTTCAGCAGCTTGAACCCTCTCGATACTCATTCTTCATTATTGCAATAAAAGACGATGCAGTATGTGCGTACAAGGAAAATCCATGGCACATTATTCCCTTCTCGAGGCTGATGCGCACCCAGAAGTTGAACGATCATTGGGCTGCTGTATGAGCCCCAAATCGAAGATGCGTCCCAAAGTATCCGCCGGCTGCGTTAACATTGGCGCCCCTTTCGGGGAGAGACGGACGACCTCTAGGTAGCCATTGTAGGACGCAGCTTGCAACGCGGTGCTGCTCTGTATTCTTCGCCCCCGGCGCTGCCACCGTCCTCCTTGTACATGGCTTCCAACGACCTGCCGTATTCTCGGGCCGCTGTATTGACCTCTGCACCGTGATCGAAGAGGGGCCGAACAGTCTCTACGTGGCCATTGCGGTACAATGTGTGTTGTATTCTCCACCCGTTGCATCATTGACGTCAGCGCCATTCTCGAGGAGGAGACGAGCGGTCTCATCCATGTATTGGCTGTTGGCTGGTTCACAAGTTCAATATCTGGTGTAATGGTGAAAGATACCGCTCAATTTTAATTCGAGGCACGCGAGTCATGCGCTCTTTGATGTTTCTTGATCAGAGTATTCGTTCTGCATCTACGAGGGAGAGAAGCACAATTTACCCGTGTATTGGCCATCGACTGGGTCGATAATATTACTTATTGCCACTGGGATGAGATGTTCAGGTGGTCCCAGGCTGAACTTTGTCAAACTCAACAAATTCTTTGGCTTCAACAGCAAAAGTCATTGATAAATGAACCCTCCACAGAAGCATCACGTCAGATTTTTCAGAATTGAACCAGCACCGAAGATAGTGCCTGCTGCTCCCTCACTAAGTACGGCACGGAGGCCATTGGTTCCAATATAAGCACATAATTTAGTACGCATAGGATTTGCATAAGGCTGGGCCTTCTACCCTTCTACATCATGGCTGGTCCTGATAACTACCCATTTCGACGTGAGGGGAATAATTTTGATGGACTTGCACAAATTGAAAATCCAAGTCATCGTCGGCGACGTGTGCGATTTACGGGGGTTGGAACGCATGAACGACTTTCTGTCCCTCGGAGGCTGTCATCTCCGCCACCTCCGTACACCTTGAACTGGGACCCGCAGACTATCCAGACACTTGTAGCCCAACTGGATAATCTTCAAGTTCAACTTCAAGGTACGTCGTTTCGGTGAAATTCTGGAAGTTGAACACGCCTCAGACGTTTGTTTATAGATCAAGGCCATTTTTAGCCGCCCTGGAAATGGAAACTGAGAAGCACATCAAGATTCACTGCGTTCAACCGGTTCCTAGACCGGCAACCGGCGAGGCCCGCTTAGGTCCGTCGAGCCCGTGCGCGCCTAGCTAAGGCGATGCCTAGGGCCATAGCAACGTCTAGACACGCCTAAAAATAATTGTTCTAGGTGTGTCTAGGCGTTGCTACGGCCCTAGGCATCGCCTTGGCTAGGCGCGCACCGGCTCGACGGACCTAAGCGGGCCTCGCCGGTTGCCGGTCTAGGAACCGGTTGAACGCCGTGATTGCGGTCAAGGAAGAAGTGATCTCGCATCTATTGTTCTCCTTCATCCTCGCAATGGGACTGGTTCTGGTACTTTTGAGATGTACATAAACGCACAAATTTCGACCGTGTAGTGCAAACCAAACCAAAATGGATATTTAGATGTCAAAAAGGACTGAACGATCGGGAGCGGCTAAGTATATAAATCCCTCACGGCTCGATAGTAAGTGGTCCTCTGCCCTGGTTGACTTTCAGGAAGGCCGAGAACCCTTCATACCAGCCCAAACAATGGCAAATCAAGACCAACACAGGGTGCCTAGTTTCAGGAAATTGGACGGTTAGGAGCCATTTCAAGGCGGATTTTCATGGCATTTATCTGGGGTGATGGCCAGCGAAATTCCAGTGAGCCTCAGATTATTATTCAGTGCCCTCGTTAGCTTTCAGGAAGGCTGAGAACTCTTCATACCAGCCCAAACAGTGCAGTAGAGCGGATCTCCTCCGGCGATGATCCGCTTGGGGTTTGGCATGCGCAGGGGGTGACCAGTTTTGATAGTATTTTCTCGTGTTAACGACGAGAAAATTCTGTTCAAACTGGAGAGATGACAAACCCGTCCAGCTCCTTCAGAAATTAAGGAACAAGTTCGTCATTTGGGTGTTTTTGGCCATTTTTTGAGCATTTTTTGTCAATTTGGTCAAAATGACCAACTTGGTGCTGTGGGGTCGTACACGGGCCGCGCGGGTACTCGGGCCGTCAAGAGCGGTGAGTATTCGCATTCCGTGCCCAGATTCTAGACGAAGACTCACCTACAATTCAGATAAGGGCTGTTTAAACTCCTAGGTTAGTACGAGCATACGTATTCTTGGGTGCTGTGGACGTACCTAACTCCAATTCAAGTGCATTTTCGCCCTCCCAAGTTGTGCCTCCAAATCCAAAATCAGCACACGAAGTCTAAAGTGCAGGATCTCACCAATGGACTTTTAAATGAATACTTATTAATCCTGCCTGAACTCGGGGTGCGAGGTGCGAAGTAGCGCTGCGTTGAGATGGTTAGGAATTCAATGCAACAAATGAATTTCAGTCAGTCAGTGAGATGTACAGTAAAACAAGTTCTAAACTCGACTAATTCCGACGTACTCACGGAGAGCGAGGAAGTTAGCGAGGCGGCAGCTCCCGGCTCTGAGCCGAGAGCCCCAAGAAGATGTGTATAGAGGAACAGTACCGCTATAAGGCTAATAGAAGAGGGAGGGAAAAGGGAGGGATAGATGGAAAGAAGAGAGGCAATTAAAGGGAAAGTGATGAGGGTGGAGAATTGAAAGTAAAAGAAGGGAGAGAAGAGAGTGATGGAGAGTGACAGGCATACACATCTAGGCAGGTCCAATAGCCGGGGGCTGGTGGACGGGGCGCCCAAAAAGCATTGCCTGGAGGAGCACCGGGTTTTTGCGAATGTAGATCTGGAAGGCGTCCGACGCCCAGCGGCCGATGCCCCGGATTACTTCAGGGGGGATGCCGGCTTCCGCGAGCGACGTTGCGCCGCCGGCGCGGAGTGATTGGCCAGCGACATCGTGAGGGAAATACTGTTTTATCCTCGCGATGAACCAGCTGCGTGTCGGCACTGTCCCGTTGGAGCGCAGCCAGAGCTCACGGTTCAACGGGAACAGCGCATCGCGTGAATGGAGGTATGAAAGGAAGTGGGAGTGGGGGTCGGAAAGACGGGCTGTCCGCTGGATGATAATGATGTTCCCCTCGTAGAAGCGGTCAGCCTTATGGTACGGGAGGAAATATGAGTAGCGGTCATCGAAGACATTGACGGTGTGTCTAAGCGACAATTTCCGCGCGTTACGCAGGCGCACGTAATCGGGCATGGTCATCTCCTCCAGCCGTAGGAGCCCGTCGCGCCCGCTGGTAAGCATAGAGAGGAAGAGGAGGTCGTCGTGCACGCGAGACGCGCCAATATCGCCGATGACGAGAACAATGTCATCCTCTGTGATGGGGCGTTTGCGCACAACCGGGGTTCCGAAGCGACGCATACAGCCGGCGAGGGTTCGCGAGACCAAAGCACTGTTGCGGTTTGCACGAACCTCGGGGAAGAAAGGCTCCAGCTGGTTGCAGATGCCGGAGAGGTAGGAGTTAACGGAGCGGGGGATAATGTGCGCACACATGTAGGTCACGTAGAGGCTGAGGGTTTCTTTTGTTGGGTCAACAGGCAGATTGTGCATTTTGACGAAAGTCAGGAAAGAGTTCGTGGCAGAAGTGTAAGTGGTGCTGGAGCTGGGATCGATAGAAAGGCCGAGCGCGATGGCCCGCTCGTGATAGAGGCGGTCCATGGTCCACGGTTCCCGGCGTGGCTGCCGGGACGTGGGACTCATTTCGATCATTCTGACACGTCCCCGGCGCATCCCGTGGGGATATTAAGAGATAGACGCAAACAAAGAGAAGAGCTGGCAGCGTACGACGACGACGCCAGGTCGAATACACGCAACCAGAAAGAAATGGGAACCTGTCCCACAGCGTACAAGAGCTTGAAGATTGGCAGAAACACCCGCGAATGCGCAATGAATTCTACAGCAACCTCAGATCTTGGAACGCTCAGGACAGTCGGGGCCTTTGTGCCCAGCAACACGGCAGTTATTGCAGATGTGAAGACGCCGGCAGTTTCCCACGTCAGCGGTGCAACGCCCGATGTTCCAGTTGTTGCAGGCTTCCGTCTTGGGTCTGCGAGCGGCGCCCGCGTTGGACTCACGCTGCGCAGTGACGACGCCGACCCCGATGGGGTCAACGACGGCAGTTTTGATGTCCATGAATTGGTGGAAATCGGTGAGTTCGACGTCTCTACGCTGAGCGACGCGCTTGCGAACCGCTTTGTCGAAGGAGATGATGCGGTCGTGAAATGAGGAGTGGCTAGCTGCGAAGAGGCCGACGATGTAATCTCTGTAGTTTCCCAGCTCGCGTGTGCGATGGGGGAAGGCGAAGAGTGTGGCCGCCCGCATTTTATCAAATGCAATTGTCCACGTACCCGCATCGCTGACGAGCTTGGTAGGAGCCACTGCGCCGAAACGAAGTTCCAAGCCGCCTCCGAGGATCTCGGAGCGCTCGTCGTTGGTGGTCGTCGAAAACAACCCGCTGAGCACTGCGTCAAGGTTAACAGGTCGGCCGTTGACGAGGTTCGTCCACTCGGAATCCGGGAACTCTGGACAGCGAGCAGAGGTAAGAATCGAATGCTTAGCGCCTTTAGGGTCCTGGAGGAAAATCTTAAGAAGCCGCAGAGTTTCGGTGAGATTGGGAGACAGTGGCTGAAGTGCAGACTCAATGATTTCCGTGACAACCCAAGGGTATTGCCCCTCGAGAGCATTGGAGCGACCTCCCGGTCGTTCGAGCGCTGGTGGGGAGGATTCCCTGTTCGCGTCCGACGGACCGCCTTCCAGACCCTGTGCTGATGCAAGTGCGCGCCCGCGATTTGCAGCGCCACTGTCCTGTTTGTCGCAATCCTCCAAGGCCACGAGGAACGAATTGAACGAGCTTTCAACCCCGAGGGAGCTGCCGGCCGCTGCGACTGTGAGTTTCTCGTGGATCTCGGAGAGCCCTACCCTTGCTGATGCGACGGTGCCGGTAGTGGCCGACGACGAGCTCACACTCCGCAGCCTTGGGTCGCACTCTCGTTAGGGGCTTGTGCGGTGCCTTCACCTCCACCAGCGCTGGGGCTGCCAGAACTGGCCTGAGCCTGATTCTGATTGTGCGCACCGCGGACTGATTGTTGGCGTTGGTCACTGCCGATAGGGGCCTGCGGGTCGCCTTCACCGCTGCCAGCGCCGGGGCCGCCAGACACAAGCGGGGCCTGATTCTGAATTTGCGCACCACCGTCGGGCTGCAATGCTTGCGCAGTGCCGCCAAGAGCACGGGAAGAGTCGCTGAGACCAGAGTAGCCAGAAGGAGCAATCTCGCGCCCGAAACCCGAGCCAGTAGATTGAACATTGTCGCTCATAGAGAAAGTATTGACAGATGTTAGGATGGATGGGAATACGGAGGATTCCTGATGACAAAAGAACCAAGACGAGATGGTGAGGCGCACGAGAGCGAATGAAAGCTCAATGAGGAAGGAAGGAAAAAGGTTGTACATCACGATTCATACCATGCAGAATTAGACTACAGTAAAACAAGTTCTAAACTCGATTAAACAGCAATTTGCTTCGAGAAGCCAATTGTTTAAACAAACCTACTCGAGTATATAGATTTATGAACGGTTGGGAAAATGGCCACAAGCGGGGAACGGGACATGATCCTGAAGCCCGCAGCGGGGCCGGACCTGGGTTGCCGAGGATGTATATAAAGCTGACCATTCCTGGGAAGAGGTCTACATATGCATCCTCTACTCTGTGCATGCCGATTTGGCCTCTGCATCCCATCCTCCATGCACGCTGATTTGGCCTCTGCATCCCCTCTCTCTGCATGTCGATTTGGCCTCTGCATCCCATCTTCCATGCACGCCGATTTGGCCACTGCATCACCTCCTCATGCACGTCGATTTGGCCTCTGCATCCCATCCTCCATGTACACCGATTTGGCCTCTGCATCCCATCCTACATGCATGCTGATTTGGCCTCTGCATCCCCTCCTCCATGCACGTCGATTTGGATTCTGCATCCCCCCTCTCTGCATGTCGATTTGGCCTCTGCATCCCTTCTCTGTGCACGTCGATTTGGCCTCTGCACCCCATCTTCCATGCACACCGATTGGCCTCTGCATCCCCTCCTCCATGCACGCTGATTTGGCCTCCGCATCCCCTCTCTCTGCATGTCGATTTGGCCTCTGCATCCCATCTTCCATGCACGCCGATTTGGCCACTGCATCACCTCCTCCATGCACGTCGATTTGGCCTCTGCATCCCATCCTCCATGTACACCGATTGGCCTCTGCATCCCATCCTACATGCATGCTGATTTGGCCTCTGCATCCCCTCCTCCATGCACACCGATTTGGCTTCTGCATCCCCCCTCTCTGCATGTGATTTGGCCTCTGCATCCCTTCTCTGTGCACGTCGATTTGGCCTCTGCCCCCATCTTCCATGCACGCCGATTTGGCCTCTGCATCCCCTCCTCCATGCACACCGATTTGGCCTCTGCATCCCCCCTCTCTGCATGTCGATTTGGCCTCTGCATCTCATCCTCCATGCACGCCGATTTGGCCTCTGCATCCCCCCTCTCTGCATGTCGATTTGGCCTCTGCATCCCACCCTCCATGCACCCCAATTTGGCCTCTGCATCCCCCCTCTGTGCATGTCGATTTGGCCTCTGCATCCCTTCTTTGTGCATGTCGATTTGGCCTCTGCATCCCATCCTCCATGCATGCCAATTTGGCCTTGTTTTCTTACCTCTTTTCCTTTTCATCGCGTTTTCTTTCGTTGACCTGCCCCTCTGCTCTTGTTCCTTCACAAAGCCACATGGCAGTCCCTGACTGAGGTCTGATCAGCCACTGCTCATACTGTTCAGACATAATGCACCGTGATTGGGTATTAGCAGAGTGTGGTTTTCTCTCTTGTCGAAATTCTCCGAGAGTAGTCAGGGTCGGGTACTATTTTGCCCTTTCTCTTTTCTCACTTATGATTCGCACCTTCCACCCTGGCGGCTTTCGAACATTAAATCATCAGAACAACAGTGGGGGGCTATTATTGCGATCCAGAAACTCGCGCATCTTCTTCCAGGTGAACGAGCCCAGTGTGCGGCGTGGTAACGGACCAAGACTCTTCCCTCTTCCTCCTCTCTCCTCTCTTCATTTATTCACCATAGGATCCATCATCTGGCGTAGTCATTGAAGAAGGAATCACCTTGTATTCATGTGTAAGTGCAACATCTTCATTTCGTCGCACAAGCTTTGCCACATTCTAGGTTCAAGCCGCCAGGGTGGACGCACCCCACCTTTCAATCGTCACTATCGTGCTCTTGTAAGCACAATGTCTCCATTGGATCATGCTATTTATTTACTGAACATTTACATCCAGCGCAGGACATACACTAGCGTGCTCTTCTCACCCCTGTGGTCGCAAGTGAGAGTACGAGCCCAACTCCTCTCTACCTCGGGGCTATGAGGGCCTTTCCATCATCTCCATCGCACAGTGGTAAGCACAACCTCTCCATTAGCTCATGCCATTTACTGAACGTCTACATTCAGGCCATACACTGAATGCCATTTCCAGTGGTAATCAATTTCCCACAGTGTCCAGTAAATCCTCGTGGGTTCAGCAGTCCACAGTGCCATGTCTCAGTACGTCCCGAGTTGAATGCGAGAGTATCCAACCTGTAGGGCTTGTTGTGTACGAACTGTGGCTTGTCAAATAGCCTGTATCTGTGTAATTTCCCAAATAGGCAATTGTTAATTGTTATCTGTCAGTTCTGACAGTCACCCTGACATTCTGACTAACAGTTAATTATTTTCTTCAAAGTGGAATTGTCAGCGGACCCTACGGGAGTAGTCCTCCAAGCTTCCTCTCTTCGCACCTGCTTCTCGACCCACTATGTCTCCCTTTGCCTCGTCCTTCGAGTTCAAAACCAACGGCAGGAACGGAACGAAAGCTAGTCTCAACGTTACAGCCGTTTGCAAAATTGATGACAGTCCTCAAAATAAAACATTTCAAAACATTTTGAAGTCTCTACTTTCTGAGCTTATTCCCCTTCCTCTGAACACTTTTCCGACATTTTTGATGGTACAGAACATTTTCATAAGGTAAAGTACCCTACAGTGCACTTGAATCAGGGAAAATGGTTCAGTAGAGGATTGGCGTTTTGGCACCGCATCTCTACATACACCGGTTCAATAATGTTCACTGCGCTTCAGCTCTCTCTTGCGTGCCGTGTCCATGCGCTGAACTGATCTGCTTCACGTTCACCTGCGCTTCCTGTTCTCGGTTTTTTTCTCAATGTTAAGTGTTTTACTTTTCAATTTTTGCTAAGTACGATAGAGTAGAGCACTCCGACATAGACTTGGCAGCCTCGCCACCGCCCGTGCGCCTTCCACACTGCAAGCATCTTCCTCGGCCTCGGCAGTGGCGGCGGGGTCCTTTTCCTCCGCGCAAACATTTTTCTTCTGCAAAATGTTCTGTGCATCGTCTCGTGAGCATCTGGGGCAACGGAAGAAATCAAACCTAACCCTTTGTGCACCGCTCCTCCTGCGCGTTCCTCCCTTGTGCTCCTCCGTGTGCTTTCTACCGCTTCGCCGCAAACGCCTTCCACCCTCGCTGTCTCCCTCGATGTCCCCCGCCACGTCCTCACACCGACGCAGCCGCACCTCAGTCTACAGATCCCCGCGCGCCGTTGCGCGGGAGGCCTGGCGCTGCCCGTACCAGTGCAAGGAGCGGACACTCCTCTTTGCGGTTCGCACGCTCGACCGGGTCTAGGGAAGCTGGGGGATTTGCGTGCGGATGCCACGGGGGCGGGGTGGCGCGACGCCGCACCGGCCGCTGCTGCGGCTAGTGGTAGTGCGAAGCACGGTGTGGGCGCGGCGGATGCGCATTGAGCTCCTTCCCTCTTCTTTCGAGCTGCGCGACTTGAATTTCGATGAGGACTTTTCGTTAAGAAGCCCTCTCTCAAAGACAAAAAAAAGGAACCCAAAGCGGGCAAAAAGGAAATCAACGGACCTGTGTATCATGATTCTCTTGTCCACCAGGTGCAACATACTGTTCCGTATTCGCTGTCAGCCTGCCTTCATGTCCACTTAGGGAGAGGGAGAGATTATGGTGTTCTCACAAAGCCGTCTCTTCTTCGAGTTTCTTTTGGCTTGATATTGTGAGATGAGATAAGGAAATAGAAAGAGACGGAGGGAGAAAGAGTCACTGAAACATTGAGGATCTTTGCGGCGCCATCCTCCGCCTACTCCTCTTCCCTCAAGCTTACCGTGCTTGCAATGATGGTTGGAGATCAGCATCTGGGATTTTGCAGGCGCTACCTACCGACTCCCAGTATCACCACCGTCCCACTGGGCCTTGGAGCTCTTGAAGAGGGTGGGTGGACAGACATGGGCGCTAGAGAAAAGCGTGGAAGCGAGAATGAACCGAACGATGTTCGCACGTATGTAACGAAACCCGTCTGATGCGGCGCCAAAAACAGCTGATCCTCTACTGAACCATTTTCCCTGATTCAAGTGCACTGTAGGGTACTTTACCTTATGAGAAAATGTTCTGTACCATCAAAAATGTCGGAAAAGTGTTCAGAGGAAGGGGAATAAGCTCAGAAGGCGGAGACTTCAAAATGTTTTGAAATGTTTTATTTTGAGGCTACTGTCATCAATTTTGCAAACGGCTGTAATAACCACATCTACGGTGCGATGGACCTCGATTAGGGACGCCAATATCATTATTTATTTTTCCCAGGGGGGCGTAGGAGGCAATGGTGGAGGGGGCGGCGTACGGGGGGAGGTGGCAGCGGGGGTGCTGGGGGAAGGCCCCACGCTCAATTATTATATCGACGTTCAAGAAGGGAATATAAACTACATCAACGTCAAATCAACGTACATGACTGAAGTACTTTCTTTAAAGGCCTACATATTTTGCAACAGGCCACGGCCGGAGATTCATTCCACGATTCAGCGGAGAGATTCCTCAGCCCAAAATGTCATCCTGAGGACACGGACCGAGATGCTTGAAGATTTGATGGTTTGGTCATCCGTTGCCGGCGACAGCAGTAGTCTTTGGTTGCACGTCTGAACATCAGACAAATCCGGATTGCTCCAAGGCGAAACCCGCGCTTCCTTGGAGAGGAAAACACAATATTGCGTCCGAGAAAAATCTGAATAGAACAAAATGACCGCAATGATCAGAGCTATCGATTGGTAATGTGCGGGCCAAAAACCGGCTCAGTGAGTGGGCAGGAAATGAAAGTGTTTGAAAATGTAATGGATTGCAGCGAAGGCAATAGAGTCATGCGTTTGGCAATGGAAAGCTTTGATTGGCCTCTGAGAGGTCATATTGCGTCCGAGAAAAATCAAAATGACAGAGATGATCAGGGCTATCGATTTGCTAATGCGCGGGCCAAAAACCGGCTCAGTGAGCGGGCTGGAAGTGAAATTGTTTGAAAATACTAGCTCTACTTCATCAGTGGCCCATGTCGGCATCATTTCTATCGTCTCTGCAAACTCCTCCTCCTCACCCCCCCTCTTCATCCTCCCACCCTCAAGGCTTTCTCGTCATTCTGAATCTGATCAATATCAGACCATTCCTGCACTCCAGATCTTTGGAAGCGCTCATATTGTAATACATTGTCCAAATTTTTTTATTTGAATGTCCGCAAGTAGGCGCCGGCGCGAAGGGCGACTGCTTGTGTTGTAACTTTTAAGGCTTGCGCGTTCTCGAGCCACCAAGTATGAGGGCTGCTTGCAAAAAATTAACCAAAAAAAAGTACGCTACAAAAATTTGGAGGACACAGATATTTCCTGATCAATTCTGAGGGTTTCTCTCTCTTTATAAAATCGAGCCTGTCCGAAGCTTTTAAACTCCGCTTTTGGGAGATCAGCCCGAGCTTTCTTAATAGAGAATACTGATATTCAATGCAATGCAAGTTGTGTGGCCGTCCACCGTGACGGGGTCGGAGCGAGCCCGTGGCACCGCCGTGTTTTTGATTAGGTGTCATCCTCGTCGTACTCGACCGGCTGAAGCTAGCTGCCGATCAACAGACGCAAGCTCCTCGTTCCCCTCCTCCGCAAGCGTGGACTGCTCTAAGCCCTCAGCAGCTTTGTTTCTAGCCCTCAGAGCCTTGTCCGCCTCTCGTTGCGGGCGCGCAACTCCGGCGCCAATCTCAACACCTGAAGCGTTCGCTAGAGGATCCATTAGATTTGCACGACGACTTGGGTGCATCCTCGAGTCCGGCGCGGAGCTAGACGGGCCTCCCCCCCTTCCGCAGCCTATGGGCGCCATGCGCGAACATCAGCTACTTGATGATTATATCTTGGGGATATTCCGAATCCCACCGCAGAATTGAAGTTGCTATTGCGGGAATGAACTTCGAGAAAATTGAACATACCAAAGCATAGACAATAGTCACGTTTCGAATTGTTAAATATTAATTTACAGATCTGGGCGATTGAATTCCGACGCCCGAGACACAATATTGAAAATACGGTCTATTTTCCTTTACTTCGTAGTCCAGGCCATTAATGATTTTTGCTGTGTTTGGGAAGGCGAGTTGATCTGCCTTGGCGAGTCCTAAGAGCCAATAGCGCTCAGGTCCCGGGTGACAGCGCAGGCTAAGCGGGGCTAACTTGGTAATGTCAAATATCTTGCCCGGGGGCGTGCTTACTTTTGGCTAACACGACTTCTAACTGCCAAATTCATGACAAGAAGCCTCGTGTCGTCTGCGGGAGTCCCGACGGGACAGTATTTTTCTACACCCTAAACACCAGAGCCTCTCCTTCTCCTCCACAATCTTTCGTACTTCAGCCTCCTCCCTCCACTCATGGACGCTGATTATGTGGCGGGCCAGGTCGTTTTTTCGACTTATTCTGGTTCCACAGTGGGGGCATGTAACGGATTTGTGTCTCCACCGTCTTGTCAATGTCAATTTGGCTCCACGTCGTTTCCTTTTGATTCCGAGGAGTTGAAGTGCCGAATTCGCCCCTGGCAAATCAAGGCTCGGACAAAGGGTCCCTTGACCGCTGGAGGATCTATTATGAGGTTTCGTCATGGAGAGAAGTCCCACTTACGACGCTTGCGTACCCTTCTGAAGCCATGTAATCCATAGACTATTGCCATTGCAATGCATAAAAATTGAGGCTCCCCGTTAAACGAAAAACACGGAGTCCTTTTTTGCCCCTTGGCCGCAAGCGACGACAACTCCGCCACTTATGTTAAAGTAAGGGATGTATGATTGATTGGTTGATTGATTGATTATTCCATTATCCTCACTGCAAGCCGTCATCGCTTATGTCGGAGTCTAGTGTTACATCAACCGTAAAGTAAGGGATGTAGTCTTTCTTCAATCTCCTTCCCTCTACGTCTATTTCTGAGTTTCTTTCCTTGTTTGTCTTGCCTGGCGGACTGATGGTAGAAGTATCTGTGCATGAAGCGAGAGGTGCAGGAGGTAGAATTTGATCGCCTCGAGCTCGTGCTGCAGCGCCCCTTGTGTGACTTGGGGCCGAACCTCCTCGCGCAGGAGGCAGAAGTGCGGCCGTGGCTCAGCAGCCCGAGCATGAGGAGGTCCGCGTCGAGCCCGTAGAGGTAGAGGCGGTGGCGCACGTTGAGGTTGTAGTCGGGCTTGATCTTGCCGAAGAGATGGGTCCACGTAGGAGAATATTGAAGCGAATATTTGTTCCTCGGAAATGTGCACCTTCGTCGTTTGGGTGCGAGCCTAGCCATATCTCAGTGCCAGGGTCAGGACCCAGTAGACAAACTGCCAACTCGGGAAAGTTGTTCTCTTGGATTTGTTGGGAGGTCAGGGATAGCGCTCGATACACAAAGAACGTCAGCATAGATTCCAACAGACTCGGACGAGTCTACGCAAGAAATATAACGAAAGAACTTGGTGCAAGGACAAGATCAAGGCTTAAGCTGTGTGAATGCAAGCTGAAAGAAACTGAGCAGACCTTGCTGGACCTTGACACTATAATTTCGTTCAATTCGACACGGACCCAGAATTATTGGGGACCAACAAAATCTGAGAAACCGAGAAAAAATTATTGTCGCACCAAAAAAAAAGTCGAGCGTGCAGCTTTTAAGCTCCGCTTTTGGCTCATCAGCACCAGAAACTTGGAGAGAGGATGACGGACCGCTTCGCGGTCCGTCAGATGCTTGTACCTTTAGAATTGCAATGGTTCGCTTTCCCAGCGAAGTAAGCTTATCAAGTCAATTTCATTTGACTTCACCACTTGAATCCTACAGTACAACAAAATTTCCGTTTTGTCTAGGCAGCTCACTGTAACACCTTCCATTCTCCTGCACTCTGCATTGACAAATTTGACGCGCACTGGCACCAGGAGTTAAATGAAGTGCAACTACCTCTGGGGGAATTTCCATAGGGTAAAAGAAAACAATCATGGATTACCAATTCGGCGAGTGAATTCCACCGATATTTGGGAATCTCATGAAGCCAAGCTGCCTGCAGACATTCGCGATCACATATTGCCAGGGGGTCGGAACGCAGTGAGTGTATTCCGCAACTCAGAAGAAAGTAAAGTATGACGTTGAATGAATAGGCTCGTGACCAACCGCGTTCGCCAGCACGTGGCTGCGCTTATCACGGTTGGCGAAGCGGCTGGGATCATTGGTTGCCATTTTGGCAGATCCCGCGAAACATGATTTTGGACTTCGTATTTTCGAACTTCCGCACCTTGAAAAAAAGTGTAAAAACTTGTATAGGGAAAGATGGTCTGTTTTTCGATTCTAAGTCGAATGGCACCAACTTGTTTCGGATTTTGGCAGAAAATAAATGGTGCTCCATCGACGCAGAATGAAAAATGAAGAAACTTTCTCTATATAACTTGTGCCTTGAGCAGCCTCGTTCTGAAAGTACGGAAGGGGAGAGGAGAGGTGTGGATGGGCTGAAAATCCTAAGTCCGAAATCATGATTGGCGGGTCCCGCCAAACATCAACCAATGATCCCAGTCGTTTTAGGAACCATTTTGATCACTTGCTTATCTCGTGATCAAAGGTTCGGTTACCTAAAACAGACTGGTCGCGAGTCTATTGAATGAAAAGACTTTTGTCAAAGTCTAGACCATTTTGGCGATCACATGATAAATTACTGGAAAAGTCACAACAAACTAGAGGAGGGGGATAGAGCTGGGTGTATTTCTTGGACCACGATCCGGTTTCGTGGAGTATGACATGTGGTAATTGAATCGCACAGTTACATCGACACTCTCAAATAACGGTATTTCTTGCTGTAGTACTCAACCTCACAATGAAGCACGAATACACTTACAGTCTGTCACAAAGAAAAATGCGCACCCCATGACTTGTTTTGTGACGTGGCGACCATGATCTGGTAGTAGTACAAAGGTGAAAAGAGTCACGCATTACAGACACTAGACCCTGGAATCCAGGACGGTACCAGGAATAAGGTTTAGTTTGATATACGCGGATATCGCGATAAAGATGTTCACTTCCCTCTTAGGGATGATTTGCGCTTAAGGGAGTGTTGGGGACCGCAGGCTTGGGTTCTCGGCATCTACGCTGGCAGGAGGTACGGCAGGATGTATCTCCGCTCCTCCGACGGTCTCAATCTCATGACTGGCTGCCCGTCCTAACCTCTTTCAAAACATTGTTCCCGCCAAGAGCTTCCAATCTACACGGGGAACATCAAGATTTTCAAGTTTCCTCAAGCCGGCAAGCTCTCGTGGACCTGTACCCATTCCTTCAACAGCATTTGATCCCTTCGTGCATTTCTCTCCAATTTCAAAATGTGCCTTCTATGTCCCTTCAAGTCAATTCTTTCGGACGTTCGTCAAGATTAAGTCCCCCCAATTTCGCCCCGATATCGTGGGTCCCCATCTTGGAGGTGAAAACAACGCCGGAATCCTTGTTATGCTGTAATGTGCATTATTATATCTGCTCGTACTTGCAATATATATATATATATTATCTTCTATGTGTTTTAAGAGATCCGTTGAGAACTACGAGAGCTGTCATGTCTACCGTGTCTATGACACTATATAGTGCAGGTGGTGTCTATGGGTGTCTATGAGAAACCCCCCCCCCCCTGCTCCCACCTTTCCATATAGAGGGTACTTTACTTTCATGTCTATGGAGTCTCTGGTGGTCTCTGTGGGTCTATGTAGGCAATTTCATATTTCCTGATGTACCTGTACACCCGGGCGCATTGCGATCTGAGAAGGAATTTCCTGACAGCGGATCTAAAACAGTTTTCAAAAAGAAGAAAAATCGGGTAGGTAGGTAAGTAGGTAGGTATCATCTCACGCACGGCCCGAATCACGAACAGTTGTTCCAGGGATTTTGCCGGTGTACAAAGCAAGGATAATTAAACCAGCTTCCCCCTACCAACTGACCCAAAAGGTCCCGAGACGCTGGCGGTCCACGTGTTACACGTTTGTAGGTGAGGATAAGGCCCACCCCCGTGGATCATTGCAAAGGTGCACGCCGCTTCCAGGCCCTCGAACACATGGAACCCCTTGGAACGCTCGCCATCACGGGCGCCAGACAGATACCCCGGGAAAATGGATAAGTGAACGGGAGGGAAAGAAAAACATAGGCGCTGAAGGAACGTAACTCGGTCACATCTGCTACATACAGCTTCTACCCACATGTTTATGCAGCATCTACATCCCACCGTATATCATCTCCATACACTCCTTTTTTCCTGCGATCCTTTCTCAATTCTCTGAAACTTAACCAGGGCTTTTCTACAGGTCAATTGAAAATTTTTAAGGCTTAAAGTGGCAAAAAAATCTCAACCAGAAAATCACTGAGGCAAAAATGCTGTTATTTCATAAATCTAATATTACAACCGAGCATGAAGGCTTCTAACTCACGGTCCAACGTTCAGGTAGAGGTCAAACACATCCTAGATGAGGTTTCTATGCATAGCAATGTCAAAAGACGTCATTATGTGCCAATAAAACCAAGTGCTCGGTTACTTTTGGTAATACCGAGTAGCTCCTGTCGAAGCCTAGGGCCGGTGAACGGCAGTGAGAACAGGACGGCGTGCCCTGCGAGGTATAAAGTGCATGTAAGGCACAAATTATGGTCCGGCTGACTTTATAGGAAGTGTTTTAACATGCCAAGTTTCTCACAATGTCTTCCACCTAACCGCAACCCCTCCAAAAAAGTTCATCTTGATGCGCAACGAAAGTCAGATGGTTTTAAGCAGTAGCCCACCGTGACCGGGAACCTGTGCACCTAAAACCCTATAAATTTGGGAGATCCCATAGTCATGTATCCTCAATTCACAAACCAAATTCTCGGGTGATAGCACATACGGATGGTTCGCTAGAGAGGTGGCCAGAGTGCACCACTTAGAATCTGCTTGAGGTCCTTGTGGAGCACTTTGAGAGAGGAAGAGATCCTTGCTCGCGGACGGACCACAGCGATATCGCTCTGCTGAGGACAGGGAAGAGTTTGAGCCTATAAACTTGCGAATTGGTGGGGAATTAGTGGAGAAACAAGGAAGAAGTGAGCGCGAACGCTGTCCGGAAATAAGAAATGATGTTCGCAGACCGGCATCTTGGTCCAAAACTTCCCATAACTTTTGATCGCCGTGTCAGTTTGGGTCCCAACTTGACATACGACGTCCTCATAGGTCATATTCCACCCTATAAACGCCAATCCTCGAGATATTAAACTGCACAGCCTTATATCACGCAAAATGGCCGACTAGCTAGTTCGGCCGACTAGGCAGTCGCTGATAATATTATGCACTGATATGCATGGTGCACATTTGGTGACCACTGTGCGTTTGGCGGAGCATGGTTCTGACCATATACTATTGGCACAATTTTTAGCCTCTGGGGGTCGGGAAATGTTGTTGTGATTGTCCTATGTTATTACTTAGACTGGTGGTCAGCACAGTGGGACATTTTGGTCAAGATTTGAGCAGATTGTGTTTTGGACAGTGCACAGTCCGAAGGCAATAATTTGCAGTAAAACCCTTAAGGATGGACACGGGTACACCCGCGGGTACGTTCGGGCTTACCCGTACCCGGACCCGCAAAAACCGTACCCGCGTGCGGGTCGGGTCTAGAACCCGTACGGGTTACCCGCGGGTCTTCAGCGCACCTGCGGGTCCCCAAACCCGTCGAGTATACCCGCGGAACTTCCAGCATAAATAACATTCTATTGTTCAACAGGGTGCAGTAAAATGTGAACTATTTAACAATGTGATTAGAGTTGAGTTTGTTCTCTGCTGTGTGCTCTCAATAGGGTGAAAAGCTGCTTCTCAACAGTTGAAATTGCTGTTTTGCTGAACTTGTTGATGTGGAAATATTCAGCTTGGAGCTGGGGGTGAGGTGCTATTATGCAGCATGAGAATTCGAAGGAAACTGCTATATGCTGAGGGAAAAATAGTAGATGTGCAAAAACCCGCGGGTACACGGGTCGGGTACGCGGGTCGAGCGCGGGTCTGAAATCATGACCCGTACCCGTACCCGCCCTCACCCGCAGGTACAAACCCGCGGGTGTACCCGCGACCCGTGGGTATGTGAGGTCTTAATACATGGTAAACTAGTAGCTAATTGTTCTCAGAGGTGAAGGAAATTTTCTAAAGAGTGCATTCACAATTTTGACGTGACCTTTTGGCCAAGAAGCCACCTAGCTACTATCAGATCGCCATTACAGCAGTTTGCGGAACTTAGGGCGCGGCTCATTTTTATCAAATTTTGATGTTTCCACCAGGATGGCCGCTGTAAGCTCAATTCTCAACCGTTTCCCTTGGGAGTATGACCGTTGAATTCGCATTTCCATTCCGGAGGGCATGGCTTCCTCAGATTCTTTGATGGCGAATCAAATTGCCTGATTGGGAAAATATCCAAGTTTTGAGCAGGATGGCTGCAGTATGAGCTATATTTGTTCGATTGGGCTAAATTTTTGATACAATGAACTCACATGTATTCCGGAGGGCACCAAGTACCGGGATTTTCAATACAACTTGTATATTAGATGCAATGAACATTATGACAATGGTTCCAAATGATAGCAAGCATATATTTGAAGTAAAGGTCACATTGAAAATCCCGGTATGTCCTGCCCTCTGTAGTACTCCCCAAATACAACATAACCAAAAACTAGGTCAATCGGACAACTACACAGAGTATATGGCATGTCCTGTTCTTCGTAAGTGTGTTGAAGAACAGGACATGCCGCATACTCTGTGTAGTTGTCTGATTGACCTATTTTTTGGTTATGTTGTATTTGGAAGTACTACGGAGGGCAGGACATACCGGGATTTTCAATGTGACCTTTACTTCAAATATATGCTTGCTATCATTTGGAACCATTGTCATGATGTACACTACATCAAATATACAAGTTGTATTGAAAATCCCGGTATTTGGTGCCCTCCGGAATACATGTGAGTTCATCGTATCAAAAATTTAGCCCAATCGAACAAATATAGCTCATACTACAGCCATCCTGCTCAAAACTTGGATATTTTCTCAATCAGGCAATTTGATTCGCCATCAAAGAATCCGAGGAGGCCATGCCCTCCGGAATGGAAATTCAAATTCAACGGTAATACTTTCAAGGGAAACGGTTGGGAATTGAGCTTACAGTGGCCATCCTGGTGAAAACATCAAAATTTGATAAAAAATGAGCCGCGCCCTAAGTTCCGCAAACTGCTGTAAGGTAAGCAGAAGAAAAATCAATGGAACAAAGTTTGAGATCATGCTGACCCAGCTCCAAAAACGGTCCTTTGACCGAACCCTCCGGCCGTTTTCGACAGCGACCGGACACAAGGACGGACATTCCTTTACTCTGTCCTCACCTATTACCGCATGGATGTCGCAGTTCAAGCTCGCGCCCATCCCGTCACCCGCCCGAACCACCCAACCATTTCCATAGCCCTCCAGCGCCTCCAGCGCCTCCTACGGTGAGCAATAAGAAGAGCGGGCTATCGCGACTTCAGGCTGCGCACCGGCAAAGTAGTAGTGATAATTGTTCATGAGGAAACGCAGTAATCGACAATCGACTTGGGTGAAGCGGAGTATTTTTGATCTCTTTATGTAATAGAATTTCTTCCGGAAAAACTAGATTTTGAGTAGGACACCTGTAGCACTCGGAATACTGCCCCGATTAGCCTAGTTCTTGGATATGTTATACATTGAGTCCGTAAAAAGTAACTTGTGAAAAGTAACTTGTGCGGAACTTGCCCCTTTCGGCACGCGTGCCGCAAGTTAACTGAAGTTTTCCCACGGGCTCGAAACTAACGGGTGCGGGTCACCCAAGTCCTGTTTTCATAGGATTCCTTTTAAACACCTCTAAATGCATTCATATTTACCTCAACTGCATGTACTGTTGAATTACAAGCGGTTCGCAGCCGGCTTCGCCGGCTGCTCTCCACTTGATTGACGATCATCCGTTTGGGCTCCGCCCTCACCCACGCATTCATTGTTTGGCGTTGTATACACTTTTATAGGCGCGGAAGCTGCAATCATACATCACTGTGGCGCCAGGGCAGTGCCTGTCAGATTGCTGTCAGGTGATGACGGCAAGCTGCCGTGAACGGCGCAAAGCGGCATTAGTACGGAATGATTGGAGCGCACACCGTGGGCTGTGTAAATCAAGACCGGCAGCTGAACATCAGAGCGGCACATCAAGACATCAGCGGAGTTTAGAAGCTTCAGACAGACGGACGGACATGCGTAATTTTATAAAGAGGGTGAAGTGGTATATAGCTGCCAGAATCCTCGGACTTAACATTGAACTACTTTAGTCTGACTTGTTTGCAGTGCCGCAAGGAGCGGTGATAACAAAGCCAGTAAGGGACGAGTCCTGTAGCTCCCGTATTCCGATGGTGTAAGATTTTTAAGCTCTGTTCGCGGTTGAACCCACCTCAGCACTGGCACAAACCCATCAGCATACTAGTAGTCCGTGCGAGGCTCCATGTTGATGCTTCCCTCTCAATGTGATAGAAGCCGATGATGTTTTTACTCTGATGTTAACAGACGGTACACTAGCAAAATATAAAACATCATCGTTGCTTCGAACCAAAAATACTAACTGTGGGGGAAGCACCCGTTACATCGGCATCATTCAGCTCTAGGTTCTCGTTCTTGTGCTCATCCTTCAAGCTTCCTATTCATAGAATAAATACTCACCAAGTATCATTTCTCCCATGGTTCATTGCACATCCAAACTGACAAGTTGTCAGCACTGAGCTCACAGCTTGCTCGGCTTGGCTGGCACGGCTACCTGGGCATCTTTTCTAACCTAAACAGGGAGTCGAATGAACGTCAAGATCACTGTCAAGCATTGTTTACTTGAAGTAACTTCAAGTAACTGCAAGTAACTTGGAGTAACTTGCAGCTGACTGTAAGTAACTTGCAGTTAACTTACACTAACTTGCGCGCCAAGTTAGATCAAACAAACTAACTTGCGATCAGATCGCATCAATCCCCCCACCAACGTTAACTTTTACGATCAATTGCCACAAGTTGACATGTTGCAGGTCACTGGCGCACTCAGGTAACGAGGAATAAATTCTCTTGGACATTTATATGGTGCCTAATTTGAGCTTTCACACCTGCTAGGCCTGAGACATATACAATGAATCCTTTTACACTTGTTCAGGACAATCACACTGACACCGCCTCTAGAAGGTCGCGGGAGACAAAATTACAGATCAAGATCAGGTTTCTATGTCAAGTATGTCTCACAGACTTCCCTCCGTACAATCAATTGCTCTCCCGGCCTGACATCATGTTCAAGTCACTGAGAAATAGGGGGCTCAATGGTTTTCATCAGTGGTGAGGCTGGATACTGGCCCAAGACCTCATATAAATGTGTCACTATATGAATTGAAGAATTTAAAGCCTATTTCCCCGGCACACACACACTAAATGCCCCTTCAATCGCCCCAAGTTAACTACCAGTTAGTTGGGCCAAACACAACCAAACTTACTTTGATCTAACTTGCCATCACCTTGCAAGTTACTTGTGCTAACTTGTGCGGAACTTACCTGGGAAAAACTAACTTGCTCTGCCACAAGTAACTTACAGTTACTTACAAGTTACTTGTGGCAGGGCAAGTTAGTTTTCACAAGTTACTTGTGGAACCATCCTCATTGTAGTGTCTGGATCTCTACTTCGCTAAAGTGTGCGCTAGATCACAATCACTTGGCAGGCATATAGCCTAAATAAACACACAGTTGTCTGGGGCCACATCAGATGTATAACATATCCAAGAATTAGCCCAATCGGGGCAGTATTTCAAGTGCTACAAGTTAATTTGAGCCCAGAACAGAAGAAAAGGAAAATATTTCGAACTCCGTTGGCCGTATGTTTCACTTTCTCTTATCCTTTCCATTATTGACCAGCTTTGTTAGCAGTCTTCTTCACATATCTTTCATCTTTATCCTCGTGGAGTCCCGTTGTCTGTGACCGCCGGAATCCTATGGTAGTGTACCGTCCGTAATCCTCTTTTACACGTACATACTTTGTATGTATTAGCAATCTATATTCTTTCTGGTCTTATTTGCGAAAGGAATCGACAGTATACATTGGGGCAACCCCGCCATTCCGAGGGGGATCGAAAATCGGTCGCCAGACCGATTCTTTTGGGCTAACTTTGGAGGGAGACCCTTGGCAAATTCGGGGCATTCTGGCTAAAATATACCCCCCGGAATGACCGATTTTTCATTTTTCTTGGGGTCGAAAAACACGTGACGGAGAAGTGGTGGTGGGCACTGTAGTGTTTCACCCTGTGGTACCAAACTCGAGCAACAGGTGAATGTAATACAGCACGATCAGGCCTATGATCGGCCTGATAACAAGGCGCGACACCGCATACACGGCGATGGAGATGAAAAGCGCGTAGATGAGGGCGGGCGGCGAGGTAAGAGTGATACCAGCGGAGATCTGGACTCAAAGGTTCCCCAACCGGGGTGGACCGGAGGCGAGTGGTGGCGGCGCAGGCAACGGGCGTGACACAGATTCTTCATTTTTCTGGGCCAGGCGCAGTTAGCGAAGTCTCCGAAATCAATGCTCAAGGCAAAACCAACGTATGACGCATGGCTGGGCAAACATGTCAGCTGCTGGGATGCGGAGTAAGTCTGTGTGAAGGGGGGGGGGACTCATGCAAATCGGTGTACGGTGTCTCCAGAAACCGCACAGCGCACGGGTGGGGGACAAGGCGGCCTCTCCAGACTGCAGGTGGGTTGAAGGGCCGGCCTGATTATGAAGAGAGTGAGGATGGAGAGGTTTAAATCAGGTACGGCGAATGAAACGGCACTGCGCTGCCGCCGGGAGCCAGATGGAGTCGCCATGGAAAATAGACTGGAAGGATGTCTCAAGAACGCGATCTGCGGGTCATCTAGCTGCCGCTAGCCCGAGATTAGTGGCCAAATTGGCCGGAGAAAAATGTTGGGCCTGCACACAGCCATGATCAGCTCAAAGTTTTCATTACTTCCACTGCTTGTGGCCAAATTGAAGGGAAAGAAAACTTTACCTCACTCAGTTTTGATTTGAATGGAATTCCCTCTTCCAGATCTTGTATCGTCCAAAGAAACACTTTTGGAAGACGGGTAAGAAATTTAGGCAAAGCTCGGGCCGGAAAATCTCAAACACCGGGTAGCGGCAGCTAGGTGACCCGCACCATAGCAGCTATAAAAGGCCGGTACTCCCCATCATTTCCGGAGGATCGTACCCACCAACCCTTCCTGGAGACCAGTCCTTCTCCGTTCCGCGATTCGGTCTCACCAAAACGTCCCAAACACCAGATTTAAGCGACCACTGGGCAAAATGAAGAACGAATCCGACGCGCTCCGCGGTGCACCTCATGTCGATCCTGTTGCGCTCGCAGCGCAGGCCCTAGCCCGGGCAATGGCGGATGCCCAGCACGCCGTATCCGCTGCCCACTCCCAGGCCTCGCTAGACAGAATTGCCCTCACTGCCTGCAGGAAGGAATCCGAAGCTCTTCAGGCAAAGAATGCGACGCTGGTCGCGTCGAGCCGGACCCAGCTGCAGGAAATTAATCTTTTACGGATGCGCTGCGATGCGCTTGCTGCGGATCGCGAGCTCTCTAGAGAGGAAATTAGCATCCGTGACCGCAAAATCGTAAAATTGCAAAGTCTCATTACAGTGAGCGCGGCCCGAGATCACGCGGCGGTGGAACAGGAACGCGTCCGACTTCGAGTTCTTGTCGCCAGGGAGGAAGCAGTCATTGCGGAGCGGGATAGTCTCGGCCGCGAGTGGGCGACGCTGTCGAAGGACCGAGATTTGGTCAATACAGATAGAAGATTCACTGTGGGGGCGCTGAAGCGCAGCGTTGAATTTCTGCAGACGCAGATAGCCCAGCAGGAGCGCGCAGTGGAGACGCCAGCCTTGCCTAGCCAGGCCGTCGTCCAGACTGAGGAAGGTAATTGATTAGCTTCGTTTGTCCGTCGGTTCTATTGTTCCTCAGATTCTTCTGCTAGCAACCTCCGGGAATCCGAAACGCCGGAGGACCGAGGAGATATAGGGGCTGTAGTTTATGTAAGCTTCTGTTTTTATTTTCTAATTCCAGCGTACTCAAAAGAGCGGACCAACTAAGGGTATAAAGGCGAGTAAAGACGAGAGGGATTTTAGGAAAAAACGAAGTGGGGGTTCAAGTTGGAAGTACACGGAGTGGGGGTTAGAAATGGAGTTGGGGTTGAAGAACAAGTAGAATGATTGATTGATTATTCCATTATTCTCACTGCAAGACATTCATCAGCTTATGTTGGAGTCTAGTGTTACATCAACCGTATCACCAATCTTAATCATTCAGCTGATCTCTCGTGATACTCCAGACTCTTCCACAAATGATCTCCCACACAATGGTGCATTTCTCCAAACAGGTTTGTTGGGTCGCTCGGCATGAGTGAAGAAATCGGCGGGCTGATCCGGTGCCAGTGTGTGATGTGGATGTTGATGGCCGAATCGGGTGGTGGAATCTCGGAGTGTCTACAAGTAGAATGAGGAGAAAAGGAAGGGGAGTAACGAGAAGAAAGGGGAAAGAGCAATGGATACAATACATGTTTAGGTGGTAGCCGGGGGAGGCCGAATGTAGAGTTGGAATGCGTCGGAGGCCGGGAACGCCAGCCTCGGCAAGGGAAGTCGCGCCGCCTCGTGAGGGAAGTACATAAATTGATTGGTTTTCTGAGGTTTCTCTGAGGTCCATCATTATTTGACCTGAGCGGACCTGATAGGATCTCATAAGGCTCACCGCCAAACCCTACTATAACGCCGTAAGGTCCTGGGATGCCTTATATGGCTTTTTCGATTTTCCGACACGCGTACACCGTGTGACCGCCCCTATCCGAAAGTGAAAGCACACCCCAAACCCGAACCCGGACCGCGCCTATTGACGGCGCGTATTGAACCCCAACCCCGAAATCACGTCGAAAGCCGTGGACTCTGGCACAGAATGACGAGAGAGATTACATCAACGCCGCCTATATATGTTTTAGGAGCACCCCGGTTCACAGAACGCGGGCCCAATGCCTGGAAGTTGGTGGCGACAGCCAGATTGGGTGGCTTCGGGCGGATTCTGCCGACCACTTCCTGGCCATGCGGGCCTCTGCACTCCCGCCACCCATGCGAAATTTCGTATTGCACGTGCTAACGGGGTGCCGGTGCCGCTGTCCACATCATTGCGCAAAATGGGTTGAAAAATGGTTCCAGGCATGTATACATGTAGACTAAGCTCTCGATACTGAGGCTGTTGGTAATCCCAATTGGCGCCCCATGAACGACGTCCAGATGTGTGTAGCGTTGTGGCTGCTAAAATTGTTGTCGATGTGCCGCTTGCCATCAATCGTCACGACCTGTTTGATCTGCCATGAGAGGTGTATAGGGAGGCGTCGGGAAGCTTGTCTGCTACACCATCGTCCCCTGTGTACCCCCCATCCTCGATATTGCCTTGAGCTCAAGCCGCTGCCCAAGGTCTCTGACTCTCTTACCTGGGTTTTGTCGCTTCCTGGTCTCTTAAGCTCGCTGGCTCTGGCTCTGGTACTTCGGCTCTGATTTGGACTGGCAGCGCCAGTTCTGATCGACATGAGACCTCGGTGACTCACTTCTATAGATCTTTCGGATGCGACCTCAAGAGGGTGCCTTGGGGATGAGGTGCGTCTTAACCATGACTTCACATTCCGATCCTGATTTTTCTTGAGGATCGGCAGGCGCTCGGTCGGAACGAAGTACATACATACGCATGCGAGTAGAGGAAGTTCTGAATTTCAAGTATGTTATGATCACTCTTTGATATCTATTGTATTCACCTGTTTCCTTGTTCTTCATGCATGTTATTCACCAGTGCTTCGAAGCCGACCATCCAGTCCCAGTGTGTTCCCCTTCCCTTAAAAATTTTACAGCCTGCTGACAGAACTTTTCATATAGAAGCCCATTCAAGCACTTACCATCAAGGCCTTCCCAATTGGCCAGAAAGAATTTGTGACTGGCCAGGCCACATTTCAATCTGTCCCCCAGAACCCCAACGGAGGTCGCAGGTTGCCAGGCTGCGACCTCAATGCCCCCAGGACCCAAATGGAGGTCGTAGCTTGCCAGGCCACAATCTCAATGCCCCCAGAGCCCCAAAAAAGAATCATAGCTTGCCAGGCTAAGACCTCAATGCCCCCAGAACCCAAACGGAGGTCACAACTTGCCAGGCCACAAACTCGATGCCCCCAGAACCCAAATGGAAATAGGTCAAAATGATCCCAACTTGGAGCTATATATCCCAAATTAGACTCCGGGCAACGAATATTAATAACAGGGATCGATGCTCGTCAGAAATAGAAAGCCCAACGCAAGCTCTCGTGCCGGAAATGGAGAAACAAATGATGACCCAAACCTGGAGCTGAATATCGCACGTTAGACTCAAGCCAACGAACAAACAGTGCTTGCCAGGAGTATTGCACGAATGAATGTCGTCTGGTGGTCTTCCCGCCCTGATACAGTGATACATCAAGGAATATAACAAAGATTAAAGAAAGATATGGATAATTGAATAGTTTCCGAGATTCAGGGCATTGCCGTCCTGGGATGTTGTTGAGGAGACAAAAGGAGAAGCTATTAACACTCACCTGCGGTTGTGGTTGAGGCTGTTCCAACTTCGTTACGCCGGAACGCCAAACGAACTTGGAACACCGATCCAAATAATCCCCCAGAACCCAAATGTTTATATACGTTCAACTGGTAAAGTTGTACTGAATCCGGACCCGGATACATGAATTGGACGCAACTGGCGAGATCGCGCTCAGTCCAATGAACCAGAGTTCGGATCAGGTACCACACAAATGCGGATATATGAGCTGGATGCAACTGGCAAGGTGGCGCTCAATCCAATAATCCAGAGTTCGTATCGGGTACCACCGAAGGCGGATACATGCAACTGGCAAGGTGGCGTTCACTCGGCAAATAATTAGTATATCTAGTGCGATCAATTTGACCCGAGAGAACGCTTCCTTGAAGCGCAGATGTATGGTGCCCGATGCACACAAGATGAATATCTGACGCAAGATGTCCTCGGTAGCCACGGCGTTCGCCAGTGTAGTCTATCGTCCAATTCTTGATCCACAGGTGAAAAGTGGACGGCTACGACTGTGGGACTGACTTTGAATGCGGGTTTCTCAAAAGGTGGGAGCGTGTCTGCGGCATCTGCCGTTGCCTCCCCATGGGTCTCGCAAACGGCGGGGGTTTCAGTCTCCTGTCAGTAGGGGCTTATTTAACAACCCCAGAGGCGGAAAAAATAGCAGAATATTAGACGGTTCGACGGCTCAAAAACCATATAGAAAGAGCCAGTCTTAATCCGAAATATTGCACAACTCAGTTCGCCCGTGGTTAATTTTCGTGTTTAACACACAGAGGACACCTTTCAAGCACACGAACCCAATTCCTCAAAAAAATCCACACTCATTCCACTTCTGAAAGAACAGGAAGCAAAGTACTTCCAAATATGGAAATATTGCACAGCTCAGTTCGCCTGTGGTTAATTTTTGTGTTCAGCCCACAGAGGACACCTTTCAAGCACATGAACCCAATTCCTCAAAGAAATCTGCACTCATTCCACTTCTGAATGAACGGGAAACAAAATACTTCCAAATATGGAAATATTGCACAACCCAGTTCGCCCGTGGTTAATTTTTCTGTTCAACACACAGAAGACATCTTTCAAGCACACAGACACAATTCCTCAAAAAATCTGCACTCATTCCACTTCTGAATGAACAGGAAGCAAAACACTTCCAAATATGGAAATATTGCACAACTCGGTTCGCCCATGGTTAATTTTTTTGTTCTCCGCACAGAGGACATCTTTCAAGCACATGAACCCAATTCCTCAAAGAAATCTGCACTCATTCCACTTCTGAATGAACGGGAAACAAAATACTTCCAAATATGGAAATATTGCACAACCCAGTTCGCCCATAGTTAATTTTTCTGTTCAACACACAGAAGACATCTTTCAAGCACACAGACACAATTCCTCAAAAAAATCTGCACTCATTCCACTTCTGAATGAACAGGAAGCAAAACACTTCCAAATATGGAAATATTGCACAACTCGGTTCGCCCATGGTTAATTTTTTTGTTCTCCGCACAGAGGACATCTTTCAAGTGCACGAACCCAATCCCTCAAAGAAATCTGCACTCATTATCTTCTGAATTTTGTGGCTGTGCGCATATTTTATCTCTTCCCGATGCAGAAGTGGAATGAGTGTTCATTTTCTGGCGTAATCATGATCTGGCTGGGTGAATGCAGCCACCAATACTCACGCAGAAAAATTTAACCCCCGGCGAACCACGTTGTCAAATATTTTTCTGAATTTTGCGGCTGTGCGCATATTTTTATCTCTTCCCGATGCGAGCCCAGACTAGCCACTTTGTCCAGTGTATTAGAGAGCTTGTGCCCAAGCGGCATGCTGCTTTTTGATTGTGCAAAAAGCGGCATGCAGCTTTTTTTCTTCTTCCTCTAAAGGGCCATTACGACTGTGTGATAGCATAGGGGTGTCGGAATTTGACTACCAGGCAGAATTTGTAAAAAGCTGCATGCCGCTTTTGCACAATGCACAAAAGCGGCATGCCGCTTGGGCACAAGCTCTCTATTACCAGCTCAGATCACAAGCAATTTGAGTCGGGTAAAATATGGATAGGGTCTCATTTGAAAGTACGTCCCAGTCGGAGGCGTGCAATAACTGGAACCGCGGGCATTGCACCGCCAACGGGGGCTCGTGTAGACGTCTTCACGTCTGCAACGTTTGCAAGCTTGCTGGCCACAAAGGACCTAACTGTCCCGACCGTCAGCAGGTTCCTGCCCACCAACAGAACTGACCCGAGTTCGCGAACCTTTCCGCCCTTGGCAAGGTGAGCGGAACCTTTACTTTTTGCTCTGATTATTCACCGCAATTTTCCAGCCTCGTGCGGCCACTATCAAGATCTGCTCTTCACCCCAACGTCGCAAAAGGTTCAAAACCACGTCGAAGGCAATATACAAAGACGAGCGTGCACCATCTGGAAAACCACTACATAGCACTGGGAATCCCGTGAGCTGTGGTGGCGGTGGAGAAGAAAAAGATGAGATCAGATGTGCAATTGGGAGCCGTAGATTTACCCATCACATAATCACAATCCACCGTTGAACCAAGGGAAGCATAGTTCACCGCCTGTGGAAATGCTGTGGAAAGACAACACATCCAGGTATCTTGGAGATGAGCGAAGCGTTCTGCATATCGTTGAATCTGTTCATCACCGATAAAATACCAGTTGGGACCTTGTAGACACATCAGCAAGTGAAAACAGGACAGTGAGAGAAAGATAAGGCAGACCCGAGTACCGTGGAGCAGGAGATAAAATCCGGCGGCGCTTGTGAAATGGCGGTTGTGTTTTTGAGTGAGTGCGTTTCCCTACGCTATTCACGCGATCCTGGCCTTCTAGATCGTCTACACGTGCCTCACTGTATGTACAGATGACTCTTTGTCGCAGCTTGCCGCTTTTTTTTTTCGCACCGTCTGTGGTTTTATTTTGTCGTCTCCGCCGTTTACGCCGCTCAAAACCACCGAAACCGTGGTGTACTGGGAATTTTCAGGAATACATACTCTCGGGAAATAATTAAGTCTCACCAGGAAAGTCTGGCATTTCACAAACACCGAGCTCTGAGTCATAGAAAGGCATTTCGACGTCCTCTTCGACATCTTCTGGCTTAGTTACCCCCCAAGATATTGAAAGGACGTATGCCAGGCTCTTGCATTCCATCTGACGCGATGCTACTGCCTCTGGCATTTTGCAGGATATCGAACCGACTCTGGATTGCCTTTTTCAAGTACTCGATGTGATCGTCTCGCCGACCACGTCTCTTGACTCCCGGGATCCCGGATGCTGACGTGTTTTGGGGATCCGCGGGTTCACTGACTGGATTCTCAACGTGCCAGTCGAGCTGGCATTCAGAGAAGCAATTGTAAGGTATCCATTATGTCCGCGTTTTACCTGCAACACTGCGTCGAGCTCCATGACCGACTTGATAATGATCAATTTTGGAATCGCATTTCTCCTCGTCTCAACATCTCTTGGGAGACCGGTTCGCGCAGCGTTTATTCCTCTGCGAGGGCGGCCGACTTTCGGGACTTGGTCTTCCGCGGACGTGGAAGATTCTAACTTCAGAGCCTGCCCTGGAATTGCTTCATTAGCCAGCTACACTGAAAAGTGGTGAAACACTGTTTACCATTCAATTCTGTGTCCTTTCTTTGTCGACAGACCTTTTTGGGAATTGGCGAATTCTAAGAAAGTCACATGGATCAGCAACAGAGCTTCCGTGTTTCTGAGATACTTGCAGCAGTCACTCCGTGTGACATCTAAGCATCATTCGGGCCTGCCGGTTGTTCAACTCGTGGTCGATAGAGAGCAAAATGAGCATACAACTCTGTGCCTCTCTGACAGCGGGCCTTCTGGACAGCACTTCCCTCCGTCGTGATTCCGCTTTAGGTGCTGGGTCCACAAAGTCCTCAAGTGCTTGTACTGTGACCTAAAAAATGTTGAGGAACGGATTAGAAGGAGGAGATGATGGACTTTTTTTCGCCTGGAAGCGGTCTTTTCGGACTCGACCGAGGTTTTCCGCCCAAAAACGTCATCCACAAGCTCCACATTTCGCCTTCGCGGACGTCATCACTGGCACAACCTACGTCTTGTTCGTCATTGGAAGCCTGGACTGGGAGAAGGACTTGTAAGTCTCCATCTACTTTGTTGCTCATTTCCTGACTTGCCATCCATTTTAAGGGACCACATATCGATCTGTCTTCTCGGCAACGTCGGATTTCAGCCACACAGCACTGATGGTACGGGGCATGTTTGTGGGCAGATGCTGGCCGAAAGGCCAGGTCAGATTCGGATAAAAAGTTCCTGCGGCAGGGGCAGTGTAGGGATCGAGATATTCAAGAGCCTGAATATAAGCAGTCCAGCTGTATCAGGCTCGAGTAGGTCGGAGTAACACCAGGTGGAATTTTAAGAAGTTTCAAACTGTTGGAGGATACCGGCTCATGCACAAAGAACATCGGTGTTGTGTCATATATGTACATCATTACACCCATTTTGAGTACAATCATAATCCAGAGAGGCTCGCAACATACGCGTAGAAAATTCAACCCCTGGCGAGCCACGTTGTGGAATATTTTCTGAACTTTTGTGGCTGTGCACATTAGTTTACCTCCTCTCAAGGCAGAAGTGGAATGCGCGTCTGTTTCTGCTGGAATCATGATTTGGAGAGGTGGATCCAGGTGCCCAACATGCACGCAAAAAAATTAAGCTTCGGTGAACCACATTGTGGAATATTTTCTGAACTTTGTGGCTGTGCATATCTTTTTATTTGCTGTCGGGGCAGAAGTGGAATGCGCGTTCGTTTTCTGCTGGAATCATGATTCGGACAGGGGGATGCAGGCTCCTGACATACTCGCAGAAAATTTAACCACCGGCGAACCGCATTGTGGAATATTTCTGAACTTTGTGGCTGTGCGTATCTTTTTATTTGCTGTCCGCTTCATTTTCATATCTGCTTGTACGATGTTGATGTCAAACTCACTGGGGCGATGGAGCACCTGCTAGTTAGATTGTGCATGAAGCTGGACAATAATACTTACAGTTCTGATTTTGACGTCTGAATCCATGCTCAGCTTTTTGGTGAAGAGTGAATTACCCCTGCTGGGGAGAATTTCTGCTGTTTTTTCTTGTACAATTCATGAATCTAGGCACACGCGACAGGTTGTAGTGGTTGCTGTCGGTCTTATAATGGGTCTTGTCCGAATGAAATTCTTCCAAGAGCGGCGACTTTTCAGGCATGGACTTAGTAGAAAAGGTCTAAAGGCAAAAGGGCGCAGCTTCACGCCAGCAAGACCCGGTCAAAACATGAGCTGAAATGAGTCCATACAGAACGAGCCGGTTCCAGCACCCGTTGAAGCTCCGCAGGCAGCCGAACAAGTTCCTCCACCCAGAATCGAGGAAGTTCCAGATGTCGACGACCCGCAACCGCTTGCAAAACGGCATTCTGTATGGGAGACATACTGTACTGTGTCAAAAGTATTTGGACAACTTGCATGTATTTTAACTCGAAATCAGGTACAACTCGCATCTTACCAGAGCTCAACTTTTTTACCCACAACTTTGTTGCTGGCAGGTTCAACTTGGCGCAACTCTGGTGGACACAACTTCTACTTTCTCGTGATACATCTCTACCTGTGCTAACTTGCTTTTGGCCACAACACAACTCCGCAGACGTGCCACTTTGTGTGGGTCAACTCGCAAACTTGTACAACTGTTACACCCACTAGGTGTAACTTTGGGATTTAGAAAGACAACTATGTGCAGTGCCATCACAACTTCAACCTGCCAACAACTTGGCCATAGACAACTTTTTCAAGGGCAAACACAACTTATTTTCACCCGGAGACAACTACAACTTGATGTGAGACAACTTCGAATATCAGGAGTCACCCCTTTGGTCTCAGAGCATCACAACTTTTGTCTTGACACAACTTTCAAAACTACAACTTGAAATTGAAGGAGGACACCTCACATTCGAACTCCGCCATCAGTTCCAAGTGATCTTGTTCTCCTAAACTGAGATTGATCGGCTAAGGAATTCAGAGTGTGTAGAACACTTCTCTGGATGCTGGGGCAGCCTTAGACACGGTAGGCTTCGCGACAGCGATGTCAGGCGAGAGTGAAAGAACCGGCATAGACATACGCGCGTCCCGCGTCACAGATATGTTGTAGCGTTGAATCACAACAAGTGTCTCGGCGTGTTGGGTTGATGAATTTGAAGGAATGAGAATATTGAGAATCCGTCCCGCCAAAACCGCCTCGGTTTCCTGGATTAGAAGTAAATTCGGCGATTTGCATGTAAATTCAAGACCAACCTTGCAGGTAAAGAATATCCACGAACTTCTGATGCTCGCATCTCCCGATTTCGATGTTACATACTTGCACGTTGTCCACGCCATTCCTGATCCGTGGACATCAAATTCTGGGGTCCAGTGTGGCTCAAGGAGGTCGTGCCACATGCCAGACTGAGCCTTGCTGCGAGACTCAAGCTTCATAGACCCTGAAAAAAAATCAGCATAACTGACAATCCTGCTGAATAATACACAGACCGGGTTTGGGCTTGGATTTATTCATCCAACCCAGCCTTCGTTGAAGCTCCTTGTTGTGGTGAAGAAAAGAGATGACTTTTTTCCCCACCTGAACGTAATCTTGTGATCCTACCGGCTTCCACCATCGACCACTAACTTGGTGTTTGAAGCGTTCCATATCTGCGAGGGTCACCCCAATATCATCACTCGGAGCCTGGTGATTTGATAAAATGCTGCACAGCCGGAAGATCCCGTTCCAACATTCGAACACCTCGGTCTGGAAAGAATCGCCGGCCCGAATCGAGTGGCCGGAGACGAGAACAACCCGACTCTGCGATAAGAATGCGAAACAATACCCACCCCTCGGGTCGGAAGTGGTATTGTCAATAAGCACCGCCCTCTACAGCTCGGAAGAATGCGAAACAATACCCACCCCTCGGGTCGGAAGTGGTTTGCGGCACCGCCCTCCACAGCTCGGCGGCTGTCTACAGCACCGAACAAGAGTCAACGACTCGGCTCCGGTGACCGAGTCACACAGTCTGTGTATATATAGCGGGACAGAGCTGCTACCCCCAGCTTCTCACTCTGACATGCAATCACTTTTCACCAGGTTTAGCAAGTCCTCTTCGGTTTTGTCTATCGACACCGAGGGAGTCGGACGCGGAGAGCCTTCGAAGACATTTTCTCATGCCATCCTTTTTCACCCACAATCGCAGCCGGTCAGCAGACACGAGAGACCCTCCCCCGCCTCCATCGTACTACGAGACCGTAAATGGCCTCAAGCCCACCCATAAGCGGAGCAAATCATCTAGCAAATCATCGAACTCGTGTACGTTCGCGACAATTCTGCGGAGCGGTCTGAATGAATGAAAAAGCTTTGCAGATTACAACACCCCCATGCGCGCTGATACAGTGCTAGTCATCACTTCGTGACTACCGCTTTTGGTGTAGAACAGTCACAAATCTTGTAACGCTTTGAGAGGTCGGCCGAAAAACTTGTTCCCTCGAAACCTGTGGGAATCAACTCAGTTTGGGTGTATGTATCCAGCTTGTACAGGGCTAAGTCCCCGGACAAGTTTTCAACTTTTGGACCCAAAAAAAGTGACCGATTATGTCAGCATTGCACAGCCACCCGCCTAACAATTGGCCGATACGGCTCGGCCCAGCTGACACTAACTGGATTAATGTGTTTTCTGCATATTCGAACCGCATTCAAAGCCCCACAACCCGGAAAGGAGCTGAAAAAAAAGACAAAAAAAAACTCGGAACACGGAAAAAGTGACCGATTACATAAGCAAAAAAACGATTATAGTGCCATTCGCATTCTTTTCATCAGGTTTCTTATCAAAATTTAATTTGGGGTTGGGAATCTCAATGTGGAAAGCCCCGCATGAGTTGCAAGGAAGTGCTGACTGGCACTGTACACTTGAGAATGCCTTGCAACAATTGACGAGATACGATACGGTCATCCTCGTCGATGACTCCGGATCCATGACTACGGCCGTGAGGAAAAACAAGACACGTTGGAACGAGGTAAGTAAAGGCAAAGCCATGGCCAGTCATGTCATTCCCATCCATCCTAGGCTGGAGAGGCTTTGGCAACATTGGCGGAAACAGCCCAGCTATATGACAAAGATGGGATCGATATTTATTTCCTGAACAACAAGACCGAGGCACACAACATAAAGGTCTACTCACTGTCTTTTTTTTAACTTTTCAACTTCAGTTTAACCAGTCAATTCAGTCATCTTCCGAAGTGCAAGCTTTATTCGACACAGTGAAGCCTGCCGGCGCAACCCCCACAGGAGAACGTCTTGACCAAATTTTGAAACCACATCTCCTTATACTGGAAGATGCGCAAATCAAGCCAGACGGGACGCCGATCGACACGAATTCGGGCCAAATAATCAAAGCTATCAACTTCATTGTAATAACTGACGGTGCCAGCAGTGGGTCCACTTGCCTTAAATCTGCAGCTCTCTCCCAACCTATACCGTAGCCGACGATCCGAAATATACCATCATTGACGCTGCAACTCGACTGAAGGATCTGCGAAATCTTTCTTTGACACAGGTATGCCTTTCTCTTGCTTTTCGATACGAATGTTATGTGATTGATCTAGATCGGAATCCAATTTGTTCAAATTGGAAACGACCCGGGTGCGACGAGGGCATTGCAGGAGCTGGACGACGATCTGGCCAAAGATAAGAATATTCGCGTACGTTCCTCTTTCTTTCTCCGTGATCAGATTTGACGTAACGGCCTTGCAGGACATCGTCGACACGACCCCGTACTCAATGTTGAATCCTCTCACATCCGACGGATTGATCAAAGTTCTTCTGGGAGGCATAAATCGGCGATACGATGCACAGAAGAAGCTTAACAAGTAGTCGAGATATCTTATTCATGTTTTGACCCGTGCTGAACATGTTGTAGTGGTAGCCAAATGAGGGACCAAAGTTGTACGGTTCTTTTATACTGCCATACTTTGGAATCAAGGAACGACCGCTCGAGTGGTGTGGAGGCAGAACGCCGGCGATATTGCTCAGGACCCCCGACAACCCACCCAGAGGCCTGGGAAGAAACCGGTAAAAATCGAAGAAATTTTGCGTTTTCATGAGGTGAAAACGGGTAAAAATCGGTGATTTCTCTGTCAATGTGTGGGGCGGAAACCGGGTAAAAGTCAGGGGTTTCGGATGGCCTGAGGAGGCGACCGGGTAAAAAAGACCCCGTTGCCAGTAATCGAACCAAGGGCCCAGCGCTGAGCAGGACACCGTAACCAACTGCCCCAGCTGAACTTTACTGCTATCTGTATTCTACGTACCATAGAACGGACCGGAAGCCGCCGGGCATCCCGCGGAATGATTCATTTCCTGACAGAAAGTGGGTTGCAAATGACGGCGCATGTGCAGTGTCGGTAACAACACCAACAAGATGGAGGGAATGAGGGGCAAAGGGCTGAAGCGACCGGGGTGTGGATGCTCTGCAGGGTCTGTCGTCGCCGGCGGCAGGCACTGTGGATGCGTCTGCAGCCCGCGAGCTGAGGACCGAGGGAGTACGCAAGGCGCATGATCTTATTGCACGCTGTGGACGCCTCATGAAGAACTCCTCGTGCGGCAAGGTCCGCTGCAGCACACGATGCAGGTAGACCCATAGGAGACCTGGGTGGGGCTGAGGATCGTGAGTCGAGAGGATATGAATGACGATGCCGATAGCGTGGGTTGACTGAGCGGAAGGGCATTCGGGAGGGTAGGTGCTGTGTCCCTTCCAGGCCCTATCGGGACCGGGACAATAATATCTTCAGGTGAGCGGACTCGCAGAATATGTGTCTTTGCTTGCTCATGTCCAGTCCGAAGATCAACTCGACGCCTGATGCCGTCGTCCTCCATGATTGAACATTTTGGTTCATCAACTTCTTCAACTGCATTTCGTGCGACTCATTCTTGTCTATCAGGTCATCCTCTTGTTCATCAAAGTCATCAGATTTGGGCTTCAAGTTGCGCCGGTCGTACGTTTTCTTAATTTTATCAACGCGAGAAATAAAGTCCCAAACGCAAACATTACTCAATTCCGCGCCGCGCATTTGATAATCTGCCAACTGACTTCCTGCAGGCACAAGGTTTCCTTGTCCATTAACAGAAACAGAAATCTCTTGGTCGTCGTCGTCGATACAGGCATGCCAAGAGTGATCTGGTTGTGCACGGTTATTATGTAACACATTCTTGCCGCAAATTGTGTCGCAGCATTGTGTCATTCAAATGGTAAGTCGTCATGTGTTGCCATTCCAACGGCCGGCCAGTCCACAGAAAGCCAGCATCTTCCATGATCTAACCCCTGGAATGGTTGTGTGCTTCTTTGTAGAGATAGCCAGGCTAGTCAGTCTAGGTGATCCCAGGTGTTGTCAGGTCAGGGTAGGTCAGCATACATTAAGCCTAGTCAGCTAGACGGGAGGCCGGGTGGTCGAGAACTCCTTGTCCTTTTGGGAACGAACTCTGTGCTGGTTCCACCAGACCACAACGTCATAGCGCCGCTTGAACCAAGGGTATGAATATCCAGTAAAAGAGAGATCTGTTCACAGTTTTCTCTTATAGTGTCGGCATGCTTCGAGAATTATCGGACGCATCTACGTGTGATATGGAACGTTCCGCATAAATACGTGAGTGAGTTTCCCATGAAGTAAGACAGTGTTGAGGTTGTGACCCGTCTTATCCAGGAAGCGCCTCCAAAATCCTTCGATAACCGTATTGTACACGCTTTTAATCATCACATGGAAAGGGAAGATGGTAATGTCTATGTCTGGGCCATAAACATCGCACACTTCTAACCTAGTGCAGCTCAGCTGCAACCACAATCCCCACTTCTTTTGCCTTCGCGGTGCAGCCATCAGGCCTTATAGACCGCATTTCGGAGCAACTCCAGTCCTCTCTCTGGATCTGGCTGCCCGAATCACCACAAAACCCAGTACCAGCGATGTCCAGCCTCTCGTTGCGCTCATACAGCGCCTGCTCGACACACTTACACCGCCGGCGGCCGACTCGATCACACCCCCACGTCAAGAAACCAAACAAACAACAAACCCCACCTACGCTGAGGCTACCAAGGCCCCACAACAACCGCTTCCCTCGACGGGAGCTCACCGCGCTGACCAGGACCGCCCGACGCGAACCTCCAAACGTAGCGACAAGCGTCCCCAACAGACGGCCAGATCCACTCGCCTGGTAGTGGACTTCACTTCCGAGGAGCACCCACAACCCCCCGCAGCCTTCGCCTCCCCAGCGGAGATCTGCGCTGCCTTCAATAAATTCCTGCCGGACCACAGAGCTGTGAAAGCTGTCAGTGAGTCAATCAGTGGACCTATCAGTCCTCGAGGCGCTCACTCGTACCAGTGTCTCTGCTGCTCGGGTTAAGTATGCGAGGGGGTGCTATCAACATTTCTGGCGATGTTTGGAAGCAAAAGAGCGTACCTCCGCAGGCGGCTTTGCGCAACCTCTCTATTCGCCATAAGTCGCTCCAGCGGCTTCGCCAGCGCCTCGGCATGCTGTTCCACGGGACGGTAGGACTTCGGGTGGGTCTTGTCCTTTTTTGCAGGTTTTGGTGTTGGGATTGTGTTCGACGCTTCAAGCCGGTAGGGATACAAGCCGAGGCGAACAGATGACTTGAAGACGAGACGTACCCATGGTGCGATGACTGGCCACGCCCGCCGCACGTATCCGAGCTGTACGCCATGTGTGTCGGGCGCCTTCCATTGGTCTCCTGACCAGATGGCCACGTCCACCTCCTCGTCCGTAACCTCCTCCGTCGCCCTCTCTTCCAGGCGCCTCGAAGTAAAAATGACCAGTAATCAGATTGAAGTAGATATTGACCTTCTAACGAGCGCATGGGTCAGCCGCTTCGAATTAAAATTGAACACCGCATTTCACCAGATATTTCATCAGATTGAAGTAGATATTAAACTTGCGAGCCAGCTAACGGCCAATACACTGGTAAATTGTGCTTCTCTCCTTCGTAGATGCGAAACGAACACGCTGATCAGGAAACACGCTATATTTCACCAGATATTCCACCAGATTGAAGTAGATATTGACCGCTATATTCAACCAGATGTTCAGCTTACCTCTGATCCATTGCTCAGCCTTGTACTCTCACTTGAGAAACCATGCCATCTTGCCGTAGGACAATGAACGGTCGATTTGTGAGTTTAAAATAGATGCAAGCGCCCGATCCTTGCTTCCTACCACCACCTCAGATGGTGTCCTCCTCTGCCCCTCGCCGCTCTAGCAGGCACCCGCCCGCAAATGCGCCCGCGCAGGCCACTTCAGCCTCCCTTCCTCCTGCTGGTCCCTCTCGGCACAGGAACAGCTCGCAATATTCGTGTATTGGATGGTTCACGGTAGTAGCCAACGCGAACTGCAGCAACGCTTTCTGTTTGCTGCTTGAGAACAGCCGCTCCACCGCAGTGCAATCATTTAAATGTACTGTATAATTTCAATCAATTCAACAGTCGCGCGTCACGCTGGTCGGTGCCGAATATTGGTGCCGGGTCACGCATCACGCCCCCGCTGGTCGAACCTAAAATCCGTCACGCGGTCAGCGATACCTTTGTCGAAACATATGTACGAAAGTGTATCCTATTGGCTGCTATTAAACACGGGCATCAGCCAGGCACAACGCTCCAACGTTTCAAGACAAATGGTTGGTATATGACTCCTGGTCCCCCTAAGTAAGAATCAAAAGTACAATAGTTAAGGGCCAGCTAAGGTCCCCTCATGACAGGAACCATAATTGGATAGAGGTCCTCCCTAGCCTTCCAATGGTACCCCAAACTCGTGTATGCGAGCTTAGCTTCAAGAGTTATGAATAGAACTCTGCAGAACGGTAGTCAAATTCAACGAGGCGATTGAACAAGTCCGAAGAAATCTGATTAAGGCCGACCGGTGATCTCGGTGGACCCTTGGTTTAAAAATGTGTGTAACGGCATTTCCTCCTGAGCAAACTTCCCCAGCAAGATCTGGCTTACAACCAGCAACATTAGCGGATGACCTTGGAATGCTTCTGCAGACTGAGATTTATTATACCAAACGCTCCTAATCCAAAAAAAAAAAGAAAATTCCCTCTTTTCACGTGCATTATTATTTATAATATTTATCAATTTCGCGCACTTCCGGCTCGATACCAGTCGAACATAAGTTTCTGAATTCCAGATCATATCTGGTGCGTGGATGAGATGCAACACACCGAAAATTCGAGAGCGAAACTCACCGGTATCTGCGGGCTGCACAGAGTTCCGGCGTCGCTTCGCCGCACTGCGATCAATTCTTTTGCCTGAACCAGAAGTGGAAACGTCAGATCCATACAAGCATCCAAGAAAAAGAATAGAAGACCAACTGTCGGCCCAGATGACTTCATTTACAGTAGAAGATGAGTCGTCGTCGTGGGAGGTCGCAGGTGCCTTCCCCTTGCCTCGACGGCTGCGCTTTCGAGGAGGGGGATCCGAGGCAGAGCTCTCGGCTTCTGAATCGAGGAATTCAGTAGTTGCATGTAAATGGCGATAAAATTATGAATGTCAGCGGCAGCCTTAGCGGCAAGTCTGCGTTCGGCGGCCTGCTCCTTCTGCAAAAGCTTCCTGGCAGCTGAGGACGAATCCATGAGAAAGGATTCGCAATCGTGATGACAACGCACCTGTTTATTTACTCTCCGGTGGAGTAGGCTTCACGTAGGGCCTACCTGCAGACTTTCTAAATAAAAGACCCCTTTTGGATCTCTGGAGGTGCACTTACATCCAAAACTTACAAAAATTGTGAATCATTGCCTTAGGTCCCATTTCTGAGCCAAGAGAGAGAAAAATTCTGATGAATTCAAGATTTCGGACTGTTTTCCCGCCGAAATCAGTGCCATCAGCCCCGGATCAAATAATTTTTTCTACCCGAACGGCTCGATAGAATTCTTTGATTCTTACAAGATGTGCCTCCGCTTCGCTCCGGAAAATGCGCTGAATGGTCAAGTAGTTATTGAATTAAAATTCCAACAATGTCTGGCAGATAAACAGCGGATGAAATGACCGAACGGTGAAGGTTAGGGCGAGGCATCCAACGGAATGAAGTCAGGCGGACCTGGCCGAAGTCTTCCGGGTGCACGGAAACGGGGAAATCTGCAGCGTGCGGCGAATTGTACAGAGCCAAGAATGAAATCAGCGACGAGGAAGAACATTTAAAGAAATTGATGGTAGGCAGATCTCCAAACAGGCATCGAGATTCATCCGACTGTGTGCAGCATTTGAGCAGTAAATTGAAGAATAGATGTATTGATGGACACGTTCAAGCGAAATGTGTGGTGACTTCAGGCGGAGCGGGCATTGATGAAAAGCCTATGCGGCATTGTATACGGGCGGTATTTCAGACAAATGGTTTGAAGAACAAAAAGCAATTCGTCCTTGCCATGTCAAGGAGAGATGAGAAGTATTCCACACGGATAATTTGTTCAGGAGCTGGGAATTGAAAGAGCATCTTGGTGTCACCGAGAATAGAGAGCGATACCCAGAACTTGCAGACAGAACCGTTGAGAGATCACCATGACAGCAGGAGTTGTAAATGATTGCAATCCCGACCCTGATTTGAGGAAAGGTAGTAGATTGAGTGGTGCGAGCGCGAGAGAAGTGGGCGAAGATAGCTAGTCCGGGGGACAGGAAATTCTGCCTTATATCTCGCGGGGAGACTGCGTGGCCTGCCGGCTTGATCACAATCTCTAGGCTGCGCCGTAGGCTTCAATTGCTGCGATGAACAGCATTCTATCAAGATAAACTGCGCATCAATCAGCTGTTGAGCCACATGAGGCTTTCGAGTGCAACATTAAACTGCGCAGAGTGGATTTGATGGCAAGAAGCCAAGACGAGGTGAGAGCAAGAAGGAAGGGGATAGGCTAGATGGGGATGTGCACAAAGAGATACAAAGAATCGCCGAGGTAATTAACCGTTCTTTATCGATCACCTTCGCGATTCTTTGTACTTCTTTGGTTTCATCCGCATATGGGTTAACCCCTCCTATTCTTCTCGGTTCCTCCGCCGCATTTCAACATTAAAAAAACCCACCACGTCAGTCCAACGTCTTGATCTTGCTCCTTTTGCCATTAATATTCTCACCATGTCCGAAATTGACAGTCCTCCAACTGCGCCGCAATGGTAAAAGCTGTTGAGTCTAATCCATTCCTAGGTTCTTTAGATGAACAGCCAGGTCTCATGATTGAACAGCTTTAATACACAGCCCATTGACGTTTCCCACCTCGCCGGATGCCCCTGCTGTATAAATCCACGTCTGATTGCAGCCTTCTGCGCCTCATTTGATCCCAATGTCTTTCCTCTGTCGTACCCTTCCTAGGATCGTCTCCTGATCTGGTTCTAGGCACCTGCCGTTGAGGATCCTTCTGTCGCACTGAAGGCCGGGAATTCGAGCTGCTATCTCTCTCTGGGTCTAGATACACTGCACACAAACCGAACCCTCAAGAACATTCAAAATCTCAATTTGAGGTCTGCAATTTCTTTGACGGCTCATTCTCGGTCTGTCCTTATTCTTCTATTATTCGATTTCTACCGTGTTCGCTTTCTCGGGTTCTCTAGGAATTGCATCTCTTGGCCCCATCAAATTTGCGACCTTTTCCTGCATGCACGCAGACCCCATAATATGATATTGATATAATATGATAGGCAAAATTTCGGATTAATACCATATGTGGACAGCACTGAGCCCAATGCGAGGGTTGCCCATACTCCATCTCGCGTTTGTGATCCTGAATTCCCGCTTGGAGGTCGCTTTCATCCCTGCTCCATATTGTCTCCGTCGCGCCGCTCTTCTCCAGAAACAGGGCTTTGAGCTTCCTCACTTCCTCCCTCAACGTCTGCTCCCTCCCCTTTGACCTCTGATTCTCCAACTCCAGACCCGTAATCCTTCGATGTAGCATTTTCAACGCCTCCGAGCTCGCCTCGTCAATGATGCTGCGCTTCATGCTTTCCTGACGCGATACGTCCATCTCATCCTCGAGGTACCAACACGCCGTCTCCAGCTCGGCCACCTTCTTCTTCCATTGCGTCAGCGCGCTCCTTTTTTCTGCCACCTCGCCCTCCAGCTCCACCAACTTCTTCCCCAATATATCCACCACCACGTCCCGTGCGCGGAGATCCGTCTCAAGCTGGCCACACAGCTCCATCCGCGAAGCAAGCTGCGTTTTAAGCGAGAAGATCAATTCCTGCTCCGTCGATGGCTTGCTCAGAGGGGTCGTCACGAGGGTATTCGTCTGCCTTGTGGATGAGCTGTTCGGTACTTGTGTGCGTTCGAGATGAACGGGGTTGACTCGGTACCCAAGGACGAATCGTCTTTTATGTCCGTCGCGAGGAGGGTGCAGCAAGGATATGACGGGATCCTTTGGCCAGGGCGACGACGGTGTTCCAGAGTCCTTGGCGAATATGGGCGACCATTGGCTGTCGGAGAGATATTCGGGATACTGGGCCTCCAACGCGGAGGAGAGGGCACCTCCTTCGTCTTCCAAATTACGATTGACATCGATCGCCATTCCTTCCGTAGCCAGGTTCAGAATGTTGAGCGAACTGGGGAGAACTAGTTCTGAAAAATGCGGGATTTCGGGTAGGCACTGGGAATTGTGGTTTGGTGATTCGGGTCTAAGGGCGAGGCATAAGGGCGCGAATATCTCTGCGACAGTGTTTCTCGGTTTGGTGGATTTCGAGACAGAGAGGCGTTTCAAGACATTTAGGGAAGAGCGACGCTTGGCATCTGGGACAGTTTTTGATTGGATGGATTTTGAGACAGAGACGTGTTTCATGATATTGAAGGAAGAGCGACGTTTTGCAGTTGCAGGAGAGGTTCTCGTGTCAGGAGATGAAGCCTCGGCACCGACAGAAGACGACAGGTCATTGGCGACTTGGGATACTGGGTCCGCTTTTAGAATCCTATTACTGAAAATCCACCAAACATACCACTTCGTTGCATTGCGCTCCACAGTCAAGCTCTGGCTGCTCTGGGGCGCGGTGAATCATGGAGGCCAAGGATTTTGCATGTTTTTTGAAGACGCCGGAGACCTCGCTGTGGGGTTTATTCTGGTCCTGCTTGCCGTGCTTCGGCTGTGGATCTGAAACAGACCTCATTTTTTCCCACATTTTGGCGAAAGAAGGGACTGACTCGGAGGAAGGACGCGAGAAAGGAGCCAAAAAGGAGCTGCCCGGAATGTAAGTCCATAACATTTCCTTTTTTGGAAAGCTCACCCTGATCAATGGGGAGGGCAAAACAGGCGGGTACGATCGGGAGTAGTCTTCGCTTCGGAGCCGGTGGTGCTGGCGTCAGTTTTCTCTTTAGGGGACTTCGTGGTAGAGTCTGATACCCGTTCGGCGTTCGCTGCCGTGTACTTGTAGCTCGGGGGATCTTGGGCGGCGGGTGCCGGGTGCCCGTCTGCGTCGATTTCGCTGGTGACCTGCCTGGGTCGAGGGATCTAATGCAGTTGTAGCCACGGGGCGGCCAGTCCAGCCGCGGGACAGACGCCCATCCATTCCGCAATTTTTGTTTTTGACGGGATCAAAAGAGGGCTCACGTGGTGTGCATGTGGTCTGTGCGTCGATCTGATCAGAGTGCAAACACAACCAATGTTGGGACGCCCACAAACTACTTTTCCTCCCTCGCCTCTTCTGCGCTTGCCCTTTCCCCCTACCCTCACATACCACCACTCGCAAGCTTCTATCCCGTATAATTCCACATTACCCGCCGCATCGCTCCTCCTCGCTTGCTCTTCCCGCTCATGCTCGTCGTGAAATAGTCACCTTGGAAGAAAAGTTAAACATCGAGTCGGCGCATCGAGGCGTTGGGTAGTCGAAAATTTGAAACGCGGGTTCGGCTTCGCGACACGAGGCGTACAAAATGAAAGTCCGATCGGTCATGCCGGTGAGTTGGATGAGACGAATGATGTTCAAGCCCGGCTGAATAAAGCTTGTCACATCCAATGGTGAGGAGGGGTCCTGCCCGCGACGCGATTAGTTAAGCGCTGAGTGCCACAAGAAACTAACAATCTCGTATGGTAACCAGCTCTTCTCGTTACTCCCTCCGTGATTCATATCAAGGAACAGTGTGCCGTCCCGGGGCCATGCCATCTCCAGGCTAGCGACGGCTGCGGCCATTCTCTCAGGTGTAGGATTGGTTGGTTCCAGACCTGTGTACAAGGAGCTGACGGCTGCCGTACGAAGACACAGAAGAGTGACGGAGAGCTTGGATTTGGCAGGGTTTTCCTGTGCAGCCGACGCAGAAGGTTCACTGAGAGTAATCAGTCAGAATGATCAGAAGGTCACAATAGCACACACGTCTGGGGAGGATCCAAGCAAGGGATAAATTCAGGTTCGAAAACAAACTCGACCTCGAGGATTTTGGAAGCATCGGCCCCGACCTTGACGAACCACAGCACGGGCACATTGCGGCAGGGATTGAAATCAAGACGGCCGCGTGGCGACTCGCGACCCCAAGATGAAGGATAGATGGGCGGTGAAGGGGGATATTGCAAGTCCAACGGAGAGTATTCATCCTCAGGTCGGAAGCTGGTGCTCCGACCAGGGAGGCTCAACGGAGAGCTCGCGGATTCAGGCGATATATCCACGTCGCTGGAGATTTTCAGTACAGTATTAGGAAAGGAGCCCACAAGACTTGCTTGTGCTTTACAGGAACGACTCTCGGAAGTCCCAATGAAGGCGCGATGGAATTGTGAAGAATGGTCCAGTAAAGGTCAAGGTGATCCTCTAGCTGGGTAGGATCTGCAATTCTAAAATGCTTCTGTAGAATTTCATAGCAAGCCTCGATTTGAGCCCGGGTCTGGAAACTCCATCAGCAAAGAATGTGTAATTTTCGAGGTCACTAGCCTTGTTTGTCAGCGCTAGTGATATTCTTTTAACGTCTCTAGGCTCTATTCTCCCGGTTGACTTCGATGGCACGAGGAGTAGAAGTGTTCCTGAAGATTGTGAGTAGCAGGGATAAAGATGAAAACATAAACTCGCTAAGTTCCTTCTTTGACCAGGCTACTTTCGTAGTCGTGCTCGGGAATCCGTCGCCCAGTAGGTTGATTCCCGGCGAAGTATTGGCGCCGCCATTTTTTGGCCCGCTTGTCGCTGGTTCGTGGAGTCGAGAGCGATATGGCGTCATCTTCAGCCTGTTCAGACATGACGGGCACAAGGCTAGTCTCCCTTTAGAACACATTACATTCTACGAAATCGACGTACACATCACAGATCTGCGCAGCGTTTTTGCGCAAGTCTAGCGAGGTCGAATCCGGCTCCATACTGAAAGGAGGGAAAGTGTCTGAAAGAGAATCAACCTGCCGATGGCCGTTGTCCCAAAGATCCTTGGCATTGAGACGGAACTCATCGGCGATCCCTGGTCTTTCGAATCGCGCCGCAATCGTAGCTTGACTGATGGAGGGCTCTTTAACGACTTTCCCTGCTACCGCGGCAGAACCCACATGGAAGCACCGCATTCCACCTTGTCTCTCAGACATTGATGGCAGTCCTTGGACAGCATATGAGATCAAGTAATGTAAAAGGAAACACATCGTACAGGGAACATTCGCGATTGCATTGAGTGGGGGGGGCTAGGGGAAGCGGAGGAGGGTAGAGAGGACTCAGAGGAGTCGCGTTGTCAACAAGTCAATCATACGCAGCTGACGTGGCTTCCAGCCGTGCACGGACCATGAGCTTGAGAGTGTTATCCGAGGGAACACCCGATGAGTTGATGAAATTGAATATCTGCTTCCAGTGCCGACGAGGTATATTTTCCTAGCTATTTGCCGAATAACTTGGCAAAGGTGATTGCAATTGCTTTTTTTTTTTCCCCTTTTTTTTTTTCCGGTTGGTTTCCGTTTTGATCACCGGTTTCCCATGTCCGGTTATATATGTCAAGTGTGTGACTTTCACTCTTCTGGTACAAATTCAAATTCAGTTTTTTTACCTCCAAAAATCTCATGGTCCAGCTCGTATCGCAAAGGCGGGAAATCTCCAGCGAGGTGACTTCTTCCAAGTGAATGTAGTGATGTTTCCCTCGACGCAGGACCACTCAAAGAAAGTCGGCCGAACGATCCGGCCCGTGTGTGTGTGACCTTTCGGCTCGGCCGCAACGGATATGCGAAAGAACGCTTCGCTTCTCACGGTCCGGCCCGGACTTCCTAAAATATCGTAATGCATCAGGCTGCATCAGGGCACTCAAAACGTGACTTCCCAAATGCGGGAATTGGATGGCGGCAACACGGCAAGCTCGCAAATCAGCAGATCTCATGCCGTTGTTTGTTTGTACAACGGACGACCGTCTCCCTTCTCTCTCCCTCCCACTACCCCCGCCCACCCCAGCTCTTCCTTAATCCCACCCGCTTCCTCCTCGTCCGTGTCAAATGTTGTATTCTCGTGGGGTTTGAATGGCAGCTGGGTCCTATATGCGTCAAAACAGCCCAGGATGGATCAGGCGCGTCGCGCTCGGAGCTCCATATGAATGGTTCAGACATGAGGAAGACGCGAGGAGGACGCGTGTAGACACAGGTCGAGGCGAAGCGCTAGCCGGCGCTTACACGGCGTTTGCACATTTGGGCGTGGGAATCTATTTCACATGATTTTTCACGCAAAACTGCTTACGATCACACAGCGGCAACCGAGGGTCCTTGTTGACAGGTGCCAATAAAATCAGACTCCATATAAAAGATTTATTGACTGTCATAAACTGCGGAAGACTAGGTTCAGCCAGTATCAGACTTGCCGTGTTTGCTTGTCCACGACTGTGTACCATTCAATTGCCAACTCACATAGCAATTTTGTGTTTCGCTCTCTTTTGCTATAGGAACAAACAATATTTAGTCAGATAGTATTGGTCAGGTTTCGCTGCTGGAGCTTTTGGATTTCGCTCTCTTTTGCTACATGTACAAACAAAGATCAGTATTGGCCATGACCAAAATCAATTGAAAGAGGACGGGACAATGCTTAGAAAGGAATGGAAATGCAAGGGTAATTTTTTTCACTTCCTTACCAACCTGATTGTTCTGTGCGGCTGTTTTCACCGGTTGAACCCAAAGAAACACACCAAGATCAATTTCAGCAGTTAGTCATTTCTGCTTGGTGTTCGGGCCAGTAGCCGGGCGCGGAAGACTTTATGTCGCCGAGATCAATCACGATCTCGTGATTCGCGCCAATCAGTGCAGACCCAGGCAGCTGCACAACATCGGCGCTACAGTACGACGGCGATTGATATCCGGAGTTCATGGCTCATCCTCTTTGTCGCCTGGACGAGTGATCTTATGCATCCTCGCCGCCTTTTGACGCCGTATTACATGGGCCCCTGGAATGCGGGGGTCTTCCTGGTGCCCATAAACCAACTCCTGAAGTGCGGGTGGAGGAAGGTCTGTAGAATTGAGCTCAGGAGGATGTTTGCAAGCAAGAGGTAATTGCGAGGCAAACCAGTGAGGTAAACTACGACAAGTACTACAGCTTTTATATGTACTAAACTATCACATGAATAAGGAACATGAAACAAGGGACTCGGAAATTGGAATAAAGTGCTGCGGATATCATGCGGTTGTGGAGGAAAGAATGTGGGCAGCTAGCAACGATGAAATAGTAGTTGAAATAAAAATGTGAAACAATAGATAGTTGCCGTGGTTCAAGCTTGTATTTCCAACAAGGTCATCATGCAAGGGCTGGCAAGGGATTAGGTGAGACAGGTGTTAGTGTGAAATCTTGCCGCACGCTGGGTGAGTCAGTTCAGCTCCTCGCTCACGAGCTGATGGGTCTTAATTCAAGTATACCCAGTTTGACTATGACCTCACTTTGGTTGTTGGAACCTCACAATATGGAGTTGCCGCCAAGCCCTCCAGAATTTTACTTCTTCTCATCGTTGTTATGTTCACTTGCGGTCTAGCTCGCTTTTAGCTCCACAACCACATGCTCTCTTGTTCTGACCGCATGGTCCTATTTCGATTACCGTCTGACTCATAGATAAAAGACTTGTATAAATACCAGCCCGCCTCATCAATATATTCAGTCTGTTCTTTAGCTGCGAATCCTACGGTTTGCCGGAGAGACTCGGATGAAGTTGAATACAGTGCTGCCCGAGGGTTCAATTCTCACAGTCCAAGAGCGCGAGCAAAATGTCTGGCCTTTGCGCTGGGAAGGGCTTTGGTGAGCGTCCCCCAGTGTCCTTTTTTTTTGTCTTTTTCAATCGTCCTCGTGACTTACTCTTGAACATTACTCATCTTCGGCTTTAAGTTTTCGGGGCCGACATTATTGCGTGCTTGTTTGTCGTTGTCTCTGAAATTTTCACTCGACCTCTTTCCTCCTCTCCCATCGCCCACTTATCGCTCACCCTCTGCCCTGTTATGTCTATCGTAGTCGACTCGGTTCACACCTCCACTGGCAGAGTTCTCTTGTCTACAAATTTCACCTGACACGGCACGGGTGTTTGCCGAAATACCCACCAGATCAGCAAATTCCATCCACGGAATCTTTTTTGGCGCACTCTGAAGCTCTCCAGGCTTATTTAAACAGACATGAGGTTGCCACGAGGCGCTCATGATGACCACTCTTGTCTTCCACCTCCCTCTCTAAGTCCACTGCAGGAATACATCCTCCGCCTCATTTCTGGGAGTGGCTCTTTCTGTTGTTAATCCTTGATTGTGGCTTACGGTGTCCCATCTACGTAATATCAGTACTGTTGCGATCCATTTTGACCATGTCTCGCGAGAGGAATGAATTCAAGACAATCATTGCCCACATTTCTGGTGCGTAGGGCTTGTGACACGTCGTGCAGTCTGCTTCTTCGGACGAGCCGACACTCTAACGAGGTGAATGTAGTCCTTCTGCATTTCCGGCGGCCCGTCGTGGCTATAGGATCTGTCCGCCGGCATCACAAGGCAATTATAATGAGTCTGTATTGCGAATATTGATCTTAAGTCACAGGGTTAGCCATTCCAGCTTGAGATAATAGAATGGAAACGGTCTGCAGGTATGATCTCAAGTCATGCTTTTCAAAATATGAACCTGTAATTGCCCTCTGGAAAGCCCGAGGCTTCGGAGGCTTCGGAGGTGGTTGGACTTTTGCTCTCGCACTCCATTTTCTCGATTTTGTTCAGGGGAAGACGGGGTATGGGCGCAGAATTAGTGACTTTGCGCTGCGGCCATCAGAACCATTTGATGGCGATTTTACAGTGCGCAAACTGGTGGCTTGCGGGTTGAGAGTTAAACTCAATGAATGTATCCTGGGGTTGCCAATGAAATGTATTCTGGTGCATATTGCTGTGTGTGGCAAATGCCAGCATGCTTCTTGAAAAGAGTGCCAATGTCAATGCAGGAGGGGGAGAATATGGGAGCCCACTGAGCTATAAGGCTATTGAGTGAGATGAACACATGTGAGGACGCACCGAAGCACTGGTGCGAAGGGGAGGAGAAAGGATGATTTTGGTTGTTTGTTAGTGAGAAAGAGGAAAATTAAAAATTAAAATGGGAAAGGTTTGGAAGGAAAGAAATTGAGCAGGGCGATGGAAAGAGAGTGTGTACATATCTGAAGAGGAAGCAAAAGTCGCACAGCCCGGCCGAATGAGGGAGGAGATTAGCCGAGGCAGTCCGAATGAGCGAGTCTTGGCGATGAAAGGCTCCGGGAATTTGTTACGACAATCAGAAAACAGGACGTTGCAGAGCATCCTCCAAAGTCCAAACTCCAAAGTCCAAACCGCAGAAGGTGCATCGGATGATTTGGCAGGTGTTGCGGAAAATGAAAAGCAATCAAGCAGGGAAAGGACCACAGGGACGACTAGCTTTCCTTCCTGAATTCGGATTGAGGCAGCAGAGCCTCCTGGTTTTTGCAAATAGAGTATAGTTTGATAGTTAGATGATTTTCCCACTGTTTTTGGACCGAAATCAGTGCCGGATTAAATTATTTTTCCTACCCGAACGGTTCGATAGAATTGTTTGATTTTATGGGGATCATGACCAGCTCATCAAACGGAGTCGATTGGCGGTTTTTTCATATTTTTTAGCGATTTTTTACGATATTTCTCAATATTTTGGGGTCGGTTTCGGCAAAATCATCAAATTTAGGAAATCTGCTCGTGCAGATCCCTGCATTTGCCTCTCAATTTACCCACAAACATGATTCCGGCGCTTCGGGATGAATTTCTGGACGCCCATAAACCTCTTTCCCACGCATCCAAAATAGGCGGACTTTGATTGTTCCCGACTGTATGCCGGACAACAGTTGCGTGGGAATATTTTGGTTAATTGCTCGTTATGCAAGGACGGACAGCGCATGGCGGACGACAGTTACACGGAAATATTGTAGTTAATTGCTCCATGCGCAGCATGTCCTTCCAGGACGAACAGCGTATGCCGGACGACAGTTGCATGGGAATATTCTGGTTTGTTGCTCCGTACACAGCATGTCCTTCCAGGACAAAAGTGCATGGCGGACGACAGCTACATGGGAATATTCTGGTCAATTCCTTCATACATAGAGTGTCCTTCAAGGGCGGACGGACGACAGTTACAGGGAATATTCTCCCTAGTTCCTCCATACAGAGACTGTCCTTCGAGGATGGACAGCCTACACTGGACGACAGTTGCGTGCGAATATTCTGTTTAATTCCTCCATATGCAGACTGTCCTTCAAGGACGGACAGCGTATGCCGGACGACAGTTGCATGGGAATATTTTGGTCAATTGCTCCATACGCAGCATGTCCTTAAAGGACGGACACCGTATGCCGGACGGCAGTTGCATGGGAATATTTTGGTTAATTGCTCCATACGCAGCATGTCCTTCAAGGACGGACAGCGTATGCCGGACGACAGTTGCATGGAAATATTTTGGTTAATTGCTCCGTGCGGAGCATGTCCTTCCAGGACGGACAACGCATGCCGGACGACAGTTATGGGGAATATTCTGGTTAATTCCTCCGTACGCAGACTGTCCTTCGAGGACGGACAGCGTATGCTGGACGACAGTAGTGTGGGAATATTCTGGTTAATTCCTCCACATGCAGCATGTCCTTCGAGGATGGACAGCCTATGCTGGACAACAGTTGTGAAATCCTCAAACACCCTTTTAGTGACATTTATGCATTATGAGACTTGGCAATTCAGCAGTAGAGATCAATTTTGAACTGAGATTCATGAAGTTTTCTGTCTTTCTGAGTCCAGTGCATTCAAATCCAACTTGTTCAATGTCGCAGGACGATCCTCCGGTCTTACAATATTGACCGATAGGGGTCTCGTCAAAGACTCAAAATTGGTTCGGACATTGAATTTTCATCACTATTTATGACCTAGGAAAAGGCTCTCAAGCTGAGAGAGCTGAGAGCAGTCAAGCTGAGAGCAGCTTCTGCCCAAAGGAGTCGTCTTTGTCACCAAAGATCAGCTGGATCCAGAGCAGACCATGGCTCTCGTGAAAAAGCTTCATCAATTTTGTACGCAGGTACAATGTTCCGGTTCAATAGGCTGCCAATAAGCTTCTGAAATCTACACAGGTTACTGTACTATCACGTTCAAATCGACACCGGGTGTGACCCAGTTGGACCATTTCGACATTTCGACACGGGCAAAAATTTGGCGTGACACCGCCAAAACTTTCGATATTTTGAGCGAAAAAAAATCATTTTGATTGCTTTTTATGCACATGCCACGCTCGGCAAACCCCTCCCAAATCTGGCAAAAATGTGTTTAAATGGATGCACGGACCTGTTTACAGCTGTTTGCAAAAGTAATAACACTCCCATCATTTTGTAAAAGCCATTTTGAGGGCGCTTTCTTACTCTCCCCCGTATTGTTAGGTGTTCTATCAGGATATCCCAACTGTATTTTTCTAGATACATCATCTCGGTCGGTCAGTTCTTTGCCATGGCCCTCAAATAAAATACTCACCGTATTACCAGGATGCTCTATGGAGGGTGGCGCTGAACCCGCCGCTGAGCACGCAAATAATTTGAGTGCCTCCAGGACCATTTTACACTCCCAACTCAATTGCTTCAACCAGACGAGCAGCTGCAAACGAGGGGGGTGAGGGGAAAGAGCAAGATGTGTCTCAGATTAGTTACAGATAAGCAAGGACATGAGCCCCTAAGCAGATGACCCCAGAAGGATCCACGGAGAACCACCTGACCAACGATGTCATTGATGGCAACAAAGTCCAAAGGTTGGACTTTGTTTCCGAGGCGCACGTCATACCTTCCTTTTTTGGAGCAGCTGATTTTGTTTTCCACAGCTTCCCAATTTGGAAGTTCCCAATGAGGCGGTCGCACGTTACATTTAGCAGATGTACCCTGTTTCACCTGCGCCCCCGCCTAAAATGAAACCGCACCAAGGATTGGACCACAACTTTAGTTTTTTTTGGTGACCGCTAGAATCAGCACCATTGGGGTGTACTGCTGGGAGCGGCCCCGTTGCGGCAGACGGCGATGCCAATGGCGGCGAGAAGCAAGCTAGATATCGACACGTGCGACTACACCACGTGACTACCAACCGAACCTCCCACTCCACCATGAAATGGCGTTAGCACGTATGGAATCTCAGAATTCCGTCGCATCCGAATCCATAGCGGTTACATTTAGCAGACGTAACCTGTTTCACCTGCGCCCCGCCTAAAATGAAACCGCACCAAGGATTGGACCGCAACTTTAGTTTTTTTTGGTGTCCGCTAGAATCAGCACCATGAAATGGCGGTAGCACGTATGGAATCCCAGGATTCCGTCGCATCCGAATCCATGGCGGTTACATTTAGCATACGTACCCTGTTTCACCTGCGCGCTGCCTAAAATAAAAACGACCTTCCAAGTTATTGGCTAGTTGTTCAGTTCAAACGGCGAATGCAGCACAATTGAACAAGCCCCACTCACTGGAGTACCGTCACTCATCGTCTTGGTGACGACTTTCTCGGTCTACTAATATTCCTCTCTAAGTCCTCCGGACGGCATGCTTTATTGCCTCCTTCATCGTTCGTAGTGTCCCCATCCTCTGCCTGCTGGCTGCGTCCATGCCCTGATGGCTACTTTCATGCTCTTCAATGTTGACTGGACGCTCAAGATCAACCGAGATTTCTCAAAATTAAGCCCCTTCACGCCGAGAGTCACTCTAGGCGGTGTACGCAGTGAAAGTCCACAGAATGCTGTATTATTTCGTTCAAATCGACGGGGGCGTGACGCGTGACCTCTTGGACGTATTCGACAATTCGACACCGCGCTAGCCATGCGCCTGTGAAATTATGCTGAACTAAAATGTGAAAGAGGTTCATTTCACAAGTACTTTCGCTCCCTTCACCATTTTTTCAATATCTGGCAACACCACAAAGTCGATTTTTCAGGAAACCACCATTTATTTTATTAGGGGACATTCAAACAGGTCTGATATGGTTTGAATCATGCCAAACATCCTGGAATTCCTCAGGGCTGATGGGAGAATTTTATTTGAAGTGATTCCGCCAAGGAATGAGCCCACACGACCCCGCTCATTATTAATACTTTTTTCCCGCCGCTGTAGATGCGTCCGTGATTCGTGGCTCGTGAGTTTGAAATATATCTTCGTTTTTTAACGGTCTTGAGCGCTGGATTCTTTCAGCTCATCAAGTGTTTATCGAAATGAGTAACCTTGCTAGTGGTTGAATATCGAGCTTGTGGTCTTGATGCGATGCGGTATTGCCCCGTAGCTTGAGAGCTATTGATCCTCCAGTCAAAGCGCCAGAGAATAAACACTTGAGTCGGTTTGAGCCTCGAAGCCTGAACGAAGGGCGGGGATTGAAGCTGATGGGTGATGGACAAGGAAGGGATGATCGCGGACTTGCTCTGAGTGCGTGAATACGTTGTTGAACGAAGAAAGTAGGTCATGAGGCTTGAAGACATAACGGAATTCGGTAAATTTCAAGGCGAGACCGCGGGTATAGCTTCAGGCAAGATGGGTTCACAGGAAAAATTCAAAGTCACTTTTAGGAAAGGGAAAACAGTCCTCCATTCTAGTGGTGGATGTTCCCTCGGGCCGATTAATTGCGTTGGCAATTCCCGTTCATTTGTTTCAATTCAATTGATGTGATTTGTTGATTGAATTGATGTGCATCGCCACCAAGCCATTGAGGTCACGAGTTTCAAAATGTGCACTGGGCATGAGCATGGAAAGCTTAATACGGCTCCAAACCCACTCACTGCATTCCGAGGGTCTGTAGGCCAAACTGTGCCTACGGTGGTAGACCGAGGTCGGCAGACCTGGCGGTAAACCAGGTATGCCTCGGTCGGCCAACATCGATTTACCCTCTAACCACTTGGTTGGTGCGTTGACTGGTCATTCTGAGTGTTGTTTCGGGCCATGTGGCATCACGGAGTGATTTTCGTGGAACAGCCAGTGTTCGCCCTAATGCCTAAGGCCTTACCTTGCACCTAAGGCCTAAGGCCTTAATTAAGGTCTTAGGCCAGGCCTTAGACTAAATGATAGTAGTAAATCAGAAATTTCTATGTCCAGCCACCGATCAAAAGCGTGATAAAAGCGTGATAGTCACGAGTTGATTCTCACGGTCCCTTCGGCTGATCAGAGGACGTAGTTGTCTCCGTCGCCGTTAGTGATCACTGCAGGGACACTATCAGTGACCCAGATTCGATAAAGACATACAAGAAGCCCTTTGGGGACAGTGGTCAACGGATACTGGTAGTACAACATATGTACAGACCGGCGAGCTGGTGAGGGGTTGGGGGGATTTTGCATCGCAGCTTGGCCAGCACATTGCGACGGAAACCCTTTGCCCTACCCGGCCCGGCCCGGTCAGATCTAATCACAAACTTATCTCGAAGTATCATGTGGGTACGATAAGATAAGATTCAAAAACAGAGCAAAGAGATTGAGGCGTTGGCTGGCCCTTTCTGTTTGCCATTTTCTCCTTTCTTCATTTTATATGTAATTTTTTTATTTGTAGATAGCTTGCATGCGTGCCTGCACGGACTGTTGAGGCGACACATGAGTTGATCTTCTGGTTGGCAGGGAGTTAAGGTCAATGGTGAGGAATCAATGTTGACCATCCACGAGGTTATAGCCGTACAACCTACCTGTTGTGGCCACAACAGGTTGGGAAGATCAAGTCATGTTTAGTCTTTCCGCCCCCCTTCAGTAGTGTGTGTTCTACGTAAAGATACGGTAGCTTTTTTAGCCTACAAGGAGTTACCTAAGTCTTCGTAGTAAACTGGTTGTTCCAGTTGTGGGACCGCGCCAGTATAATATATCCTCCTCCTCCTCCTCCTCCCACGGGTCGGCGCCGCGCGCCGCGAGTGTTAGCGAGTGGCAGTGTGGCGGCGAACCGCTCGGAATCCGCCGTGTGCGGGCGAGCTCGGAATCCGCTGTGTGTGGGCGTCTCCGTGACGAAGACACAGGTGCCTACATGCGGCACGACGATGGAGTTCTGTTTTGCAGTGCGATGAAAGCAAAAGACCGTAAATAGGGGCAGAACACAGCTAATTTCCAAATGCGGTAATACCATCTTTTCCATCACCGAATTTTGGCAGCGTTGCCGAGTAGGCTCGCGACCATCCGCTTCGAACACGTAGCTGCGCTTTTCACGGTTGCGAAGCGGCTGGGATCACTGGTTGCGGATTTGGCTGATACCGCCAAATATGGTTTTGTAAATAACGGGCCTTTTGGCCTCAAAAAAAGTGCTCAAACTCGTATAATGAAAGTTGGTCAGTTTTGAATTCTATGACGATTGGACCAAACTTGTTTTTTTTTGAACTTTTAAGATCTTGCAAGGAGTACGGTAAAGATACCGCGGGCAAGGAGACATTTGGACCATTCCAACGTATATTATCACGCTACTACTCGTCTAGAACCACTATACGGCTGCTGCAGAGGACCTCGGGGGAGTGACTGAACTTACCATGAAGCAAAGAGGCAGGAACGTTTGGATTTGAGCGGTGCAGTACATCCTTGACGGCAGGCATGGAAGAATCCGGTTGAACTGGCGGAGGAACAGCAAATAGGGCCGCTGGTGTGGGAAAACTGGGCCCGGAAATGGGAGGCACAGGCACCAGAGGTGGTGGGTAGGCAGGTGGCGCAAACTGAGGCGGCATAAACGGGTACGGTGGGTTAAAACCCGAGTTCCATTGATTGTGGTATGGGCCAGCGGGCGGTGAGGGTCCGTGAAAATGATAAGGAGCGGAGAAATTTGCCAGCCAGGGATTAAAACCTATGGACGTGAGTTCAAGAGGCCACAAATGAGGTGAATCTTCATACCGGTGCCGTAAAATGCTTGGGGATTCGTCCAGTTCTGTGAGATTCCTGGAGGGAAATTATATTGTTCAGGGCGAAATGGAAGGGGGTGGGGCTGTAGTTGAGGTCCATTGGCGAAGTCGAGACCTTCGAAGTGCTCATTTGCTCGAGCATCCTCGTGTAGCCCATGGGGCGGAACAAACGGTGCATTTTGAGTCCGAGGATATTTGCGGGGACGCTGTAGTGGCGGCGGATCCGTTGGGGGCTTGGGGGGGAAGACGAATTGCCACAGCGCGTTCAGCATCCAGGTAGAAGGTGAAAAAGATGTGGAATGATCGAAAAAAGCACGTGTGGGCGGAACCAAATCGCACAAGTGAACATCGAGACAGCTGAATTCGGTAATTTGACCATGGAGAGCTGCATTCTACCGTTCCACCTCAGCGAATTCCAAAAATGATTGACACTCAGTAACTTGAGTAAACCTCGAGGTCGCACTAGCTGATTGTCCAAAGCCGAAACCGGACATTCGAGCGACATTCCAAATAGTTCATACTAGTAGCCCAAGACCACAGCAGAGGTGAAGAAATAGATATAGTATCCGCCAGCAATTGATAGAACGTTCGCTCGGTTTGTGTCACTTCCGATATGTCAGTGCCTACTTGAAATCCACAGCGAGGCCCAGGGCATTCCATCAGTGTCGGTCGAACAGAGGTGCATTGATCTTGCTATTGGTACGACACAATGAAGCCAACGGCCATCGAACAAACGACCTAGGAAGTGAAGAGCAAGTCACTGTGAGAATTTCGAAGCTTGTGATCTGCTGCCGTCAGATGTTCGGACGCCGAACGTAACTGATGTCTGAGGCACCAACGCGTAAGGCTGAACTGTCTCCCAAACAAGTCGGAGTGTGGTAACTTACTTGCCAGGTATCAATGTTGCAGACCGGAAAGTAACTCTGATTCTTGCCAAAGGCTTGTCAAACTCAAATTGGAACGACGTAGACGGCATCAGATGGTTCCGCGGTGCGTGTACATACTAACATGCCGTGAACTTGTTCTAACGTTGGCGAACTTATCGTAACTTATTCTAACTTGAATGTGCGGAACTTGAACTTTCACTTAACTTACCTTGCAAAACTAACTTGCCAGCCATAAGTTAAGGTAAGTTAGTTTTTGCAGGCCAAGTTAATTTTCATAAGTTACTTTTGCAACCGCCGGTTGCAACTGTGGTGAAGGCATAGCTACACAGTGCCTTATATACTACATACAAAGTCAGAATCCGTTCGACCAGCAGAAGCACCGGGCAACAAATGAGCAGATAGACTGAGGACACCGGTTTATCCCTTAGGACCGGTTTCGGTCGATGTGTCGAGAAGAGTTTTTGGCCAGAAACGACTTTTCAGGGCAAAATGTCGTCATCAACCAAGGGTCATTAGATTCTGTTTTCCGGCGGCATAGGTCGCCTTGGCCATAGCGAGTAGTTACGTTTTCGAATTCCTCTGGATCCCCAACGTTTCCAACACTCATTGAGCCTTCGCCTGAGCACGGGCATATCTTAGGCCGCAGCTTTCATGGGGTGGTGAGTTAAAGAGAAGGCAGGGGTCCGTAGGTGACGTACACATTACACAGTTCCTTGTTGCAGCGCAGCCCTTTTCTCCACGCAGGAGATAGAGTTGCATTGCAACTGGAGCACTGGTATGGTTCTGCAAAATTTGCAGGAGGTGTTCTAAGAAACATCCTGGATTTCGCTGGGTGATTATCTACGGTCAGGAAGCTCAAATAATTGCGTGAAAGAGTCATAGTGGGCTCGGTCCCCGCTGGGCCAATGTGCGTCTCCATGGTTAGTTGGTGTAGACTGGCCCAAATCCTCGGGGTTTGATATAATCTCGTTCCAAGGATCAGAATCAAAATTTTCTTGAGTTGTTCCACCGAATATCTCCTCCTCGCAGTTAGGACAAAATGTCTCGGGGCCTACATTCGGTGGAAAGATGCGGTGACATTGAAAACAGACCGGATGGACAACAAAGTCATCCTTGATGTCCAGCCTTGCAAAAATTGTTTTGAGTGTGCGAGGCATCGCAACAGTGCCGACAAGATTCCCCGCAATCGATGATAAGAGGAACCCGGGACATACAAGTATCAATGCGCACGCGCGGAATGTGACATGGTGTTTGGTATGCAGAAAACCCGCCATGTAGATGACACAGCGAATATACCAATTCGGGTGGACACTATCCCGTGCCGTCGCCGACGGCGGTCGCGTGGCAGCGGCGGTGCTGTCCGAAAACATTGCTGGTTGAGCGGCCCCAGGTTGTGTTTCCGGAATATTTGACTCATTTCGAGCCCGAGAAGATAACTGAGAGGATGTTTGTGGATCGGTCCTGCAAGAAATCAACCATCAATATCAAGAAAATACCCTGTCCATGGTAACCTACCCGGAAGGTGGTTGGATTGCGTCCTCAGAGAACTGCCCGTGCACGCTAGCTCGAGCCCTGTCCATCGGTGGTCAGATGCAAAGTTCACTTCAGTCGTTCATACACTCATACTCTGGGACATGATAATATGTGAAGCGCTGAGTATTACGTCCACGCTAGGAAAAAGTTGAAGAAGATAGCGAAGGAGCGGGAGGAGAAGGTGCGCCAGGATTTCGTGCACCGGGTTGCCCGATATCCCCTGGAATATCTCGGTTTTTTGGACGACACATCCAAGAACGACCGGACGTACAGCCGTGGGTACGGAAGGGCCGATGCACGCAGAAGGAGCAGTTTGTCTGCGGAACACGTCTTACAGCTACCGGGCTGCTCACATTGGATGGTATCATTGCCGATCGCGTCATGGTGGGGTCAATGAAACGAGAGGAATTCATTGAGCATGAAGTGGTGCGTGTTTTGTCGTGATTTATTTTCTTGCATCTCCTGATATATTCAGATGCCGCTCACTACCCCATTTCCCAGCCCGTTGTCGGTACTCGTGATGGATAAAGCGCACATGCATCATGGAGAGGAGATCCTCGAATCAGCCGAGCGTTTTCGTGAGTATTCCTGCCTTGATTTCATTGATGTGTACTAAAATTGCGCGCCCAGGTGTTCGGATCGAGTTCCTTCTGCCGTACTCGCCCGATTTCAATCCAATTGAAGAAGTGTTCTCCAAAATCAAGGCCTTCATCCGGGGTCATTCAGATATCTTCTCTGCATCAACTCGTGCCGCACTCATCTTTGATATGAAGTCCATCGCACCCCATGTGCCAAGGCCTTTCAGGGTCGATGGTTCACTTGCGAAAAATGCTGCGTCGTCTCTGTATGTCGCTTTCGCTTGTTTTTGTCTTGTCCTAAGCAACCAAGCACCTCTGTCAACAGAACCAGCGCGCCGCCTTCGGCGGTGCGGCTATGGATATCAACGTCATGGAGGTCTACCCCGTTGATGCTTCCGCGCCCCTTCCTACGTCTTCTTTCTCTGAGCGGCCATCCCCAATTCCTTTCATCCTGGAGCATACTCTGAGCACTCCACCGATGTCGCCCGGAATCCTGGGCGAGAACGTCGTTATTGGAGACAATGGCCCGGGTGGCCCCGGTAAGCCTTCCCAGAGTTTTTCCCTCATAAGGATCCACTGAGCCCCATTTTCTGCCGCAGATCATCATATGTGCACACCTCGAGTTGAAGAGCAGTCCGCAGCTCATTGCCTTCCCTGCGATTTCTGTTACTCGAGGACCCGCGGCAAATATCTGAAGGCATACCACGATGACCACCGGGTTGGCTACAAACACGACAAGTTCCCTGAGCAGCTGAGGAGATATGTCAGCTATTTGTATCTGCAGGATGACCAAGGAGGCGATCTCGCAGTGACCGAGGAGTGGGGGTCGAGCGGGTCAGATGGGTCGGATGTTCGGACGAGTTCGATTTCTCGGACATGGCATCGGACTTCTCGGAGGGCTCTTTTGAAGAGTCAGTCGGTTCGTTGGACATTTCAGACGTGTCGTCGTCGTCGTCGTTGTCGTCGTCGTCGGGCGACTCGGACATGTCTGACTTGTCGTTAGACGACCTCTAAATTTGTATTTGTTTATCAGAGAGCATGTTAGCCATAGAGCCATTAGGATTGAATAACTCGGGGTAGCGCGCTTCGCGGCAAAGCCAACTATCTTTCTCTTCCCAAATCTCAATTCAATTACCAAACAATTGGCATTGGGCAATGAGCATTATCTACGTTGACGGCCGTGCTGGTAGGGCTGGCAACCGTACCGTATACGGTCACGGCCGTGCTGGATACGGCCGTACAAGAACACGGCCGTGGGATTACGGCCGGAAGCAATGACTTCGAATATTGGACGGTACGGTGACCGTAAAATTACGGTCGTTACGGTGATACGGTCGTGTCAGGGGCGGAAAAAAATGCAACATATTGTATTAGAGTTAAGTGGCTATAGCTTGTCCCCGACAAGGTCAGTGACCGCTTTGCGCTGAAGCTTGAGTTGCGCCTTGACCAGCATGAGGCTCCGGATTGTATCTGCATTGAGACTCGCACGACGGATCCCAATGAGATCACGGCCTCCGGAGAAGACACGCTCAACAGCAACCGCCGATCCTGAACAAGATTAAATATGTTGTGCAAGTGCAACTCGGAAACTCACCTGGGATGCAAAGAATATCCCGAACAAGCCGATACAGGTTCGGAAAGCTTTCACGATGACTATTCCACCACATAATCGGGTCGGTGTCCCAAGGAAGAGGCTGGCTAGTCAAAGTGAAGTAATAGTCAAGCTCGCTCTCCTTGTTTATACCGCTCTGCTTCGCGTAACGAGAGGTCGAGGTTGACAGAATCGTTTGAATAATCGTCGCCAATTGAATCAAGAAATTGTGAGAATGCTGGATCGGTCCGTTGTCGCATCGATGCCTGCAGTTCCAGAATTTCAAAGTGGTGGAAAACAGGTTGAGTGCGGAGGGGTGCTTTGTAGATAGCAGTACGACCCCCAAAACGGACCACAGGTGCGACCTACAGACATTAATTCTGTGGTCATGGAATGAAACATCAACTTACCTGACGAAAGTCGCCAACTGTGATGAGCATACGTGCTCCCCAAACACTGTTGGACCCTGTGAGTGAACGCATAAGACGATCAGCACAATCAAATGCTTTGAGGTGGAGGCCCCCAATTTCATCTATAACGTGGCACTTTGCCGCTTGAAGAAGTTTGGCGCGATCGCTCCTGGCTCCAACAGAGGATTTCAGATGAGGATTATTTTCATCTACAGGGATTCCATAAAGATAATGGGTTGTTCGACCTCCAGGGTAGTTCTTGGCAGCAAATGCAGATGACGCAGACACCAGAACAATGTTGTCCAACTTTCGTAGGGCACCTATGACGGGATATAGAACATATGTTTTGCCACGGCCGGCACGGCCATCAACATGAATTGGTGGAGGATTTTCTAGAGCTGCAACTTGTATAATTCGATTGTAGATTGCACGTTGTGAACATGTAATGAATGAATTCGGGTTGGAGTCATGCAAAACTGCAAATTTACCTGCTGTGTGATTTGAAGGTTTTCCTGTGAATCACCTGGAACTCAATTCACAATAAGTCAGTAAAAGCCCCCCACGCGTCTTGGGCGCGCCCCCGTTTACCAGTCAGTAACTTGGCACTGAGCCACTCCGCAATAACTTTTGCCTTCGCATTCGACTCCGAATTCGTGCTTGAAGCCGTATGGCTTCGGAGATCATACACTGTGGGCCCGAACATGTCCTCAAAGAAATTCCCGAGTTCCTCGTTCGGAACAACACAGGTCGGACATTCCCCGGACTTGATCCCAGCGACCAGGCACTGTTCTGGATAGTCGCCCGCAAAGATAGCCAGAATCGGATGGCAACGGCGCAAGACTCCGTCCCCGCTCGCCATTTTAATACCATTGAGACCTGCATCCTTCAATGGGCTAAAGATCTTGCGCATGCATGCATGGTACAAGTTGGAGAGAGCGCGACGGCGGGCAGCGGCAACCTTGATATGATCGAGGCGTGTTGTGGGCAAGTAGCCGATTAGGATGTATCCCTGGCGCGAAGGTTTGCGCCGAATATCCTTGGGAATGTTCCCGATCGTCATGTACACTGGATAGGCAGCCTTGTTTCGAAACATGGTCGTTTGGGTTTTATCGGTCGATATAATAACGGGAACAATAGTGGCACCAGGCTTACGCCTTTCCAAGGTTTTCTGGTTGAACCTTTAAACCAGAAGCTAGACCGAGTGAATTTAAGTTACCTGTGTCATCCACCACCATTTGGCCGTATGAAGATCATGGTACAGACGAATTGTCTTGTCGGGATCCGCGTAGTGTCGTTCGGGGGAAAAGATGAGATCTTGCGCGAATTCAGGATCGCCGTAGAGCGCGCGCACACATTCTAAGATAGGACGAAAATAGACCTCGAAAGCTTCCCCCCCAACAACAATTTCTTGTCGTTGAAAAACCGGTCTCCCCTCGGGGAGCTGATTATCGATGATCGCATTCAGCTCTCGCGAATTTTTGTACGACAATCCCAAAGCCTCGTCGTCGTATATGACCTCCAGCGATCTGGAAGGTTGACTGGCATCAGCAGAGGCTCAAACCATAGAAAATGGAACGTACGAGAGAAGCATGCCAGGGCCCTTCTTCCGGAAGGTCTCGAGCTCATCGTCGACTTTGTACCAGAATTCCTTCTCACCATGCTTCCGGCCCGCATGGCTGCGCTGAAAGCACCGATTAGTCGAGATATCAGGATGAACGAAAGGAAAACGCACGATGAAAGCGAGCCGCATGTAGAGCCCGAGGGTTGGTCGGACTTTCCCATCCGTGTGGTGCAAAAGGTCTTCGGCAAGCTTGGCAATATTCTCTAGCTCCTTGTCGGTGAGGGATGTAATGATCTGGATATGTCGAGTCGGAAACAAAGCCGGTCAAATGAGGCACGACTTACCCTTTTCTTCAAGGCATAGCGAACATTGGTGACTTCCGAGGCGACTTTACTGAGGAAGACCACGTGCTCGGGGCTCTCAGCATCGGGAACCTCAGGAACCTTGCTGGAAGTCATTGCCACCTGTATCAATCATTCAGAATAAATGTAACCAATACAGTCCAAGGAGCAGCTCACGATGATGGCATCCTCCACCGTTCCTGCGTAGTAGTGGATCGTTGGAAGTAAAAGGAGTGCCCAAGCATATTTGCGAATAGATTTCTGAGCAGTGGTCAATCCTGGGTCGGTGGTAGGCAGAAGAACTTACCTTGAGAGTCGGGGACACTTCCCAGGTTGCGGTTTGATTGGCCACAGATGCTTCAAGTTTTTCGTTAACGGCGAGAAGGTACAGTGTCGAAAGAGCCTCGCGCTCGTCTGGATTCACAGTCTTTGGGAAGGAGAATCATTCAGTATGCACTGTGGTGGCAAAAGATGTTGAGAAGGAGACACACCTCCAAATATCGTCGGTATTCAGCTGCTGTCTCGTCGTTGACCTTGAAGCGCTTCAGTGCACGCTCGCCAGCAGCTTTGAGCTGCATTGTGTTTGTCCGTGCCGCCGTGCCACCTGGGAAAAGAGCAGGCAGTGGAGGTCCAAGTCTTAGACTTTGGCTCGACGCTGGAAATTCATCTTCGTCGTTACGGTTGAGAGCATCTGAGGGGGTGCCACCATGCGAAGTCAAGGGCGACGAGCCTCGATTCAGCTGTTGAGCTGCGGTCTGGTTAGCAGCCGTTTGACGAGCCTTGGCTCGGGCAAGAATGTCTTGGGTGGATGGCATGAGAAGGTGGTGGTGGGAGGAAAGAGAGAGATGCCACTGCACAAAAACACAATCGCACCAAATAACACGGTCACGTCTCCGCACGTGATCCAGTCCTGACCACTCATGCCTGCCGCAAAATGGGTGCCACCCGAAGGTCAGGTCTTGCATGAATTTACAAAGCCCCCATGGCTGACACTGAACGCAGAGCTCCGTCCATTTCTCCAATATTCTGCAAATGATCAGTCTGTTATATGCACGCTCTGTGCTGCCACAAACAAAGCGGGAACAGGGCGGCCCATATTGTCAAGAAATTACGACAATGCCTTTATTCCGCCCCCATCGGAGCGTGAGCGCGACTTCATCAGCACTCAGCGCGACATCGAAGTTAACAAGGGACGGTTCTCTCGCACCTTTGGCCCAGATCTTCTCCCTGGGATGTACAGCACCCCCGTCATCGCCGTCCCCAAACCCCATTCTGACGACCTGCGCCTTGTATCCCACCAGAGCTTTGGCAAGTTCTCGCAGAACACCATGGTCGATGGACCACAGATCAAGGGTCCTCGCATGGACACCATGCAGCAATTCATCCCCGCGCTCCTGCGCTTCCGGCGCCAGCATCCGGACGCGAGGCTGGTAATATGGAAGTCTGACGTAGCAGAAGCCTTTCGACTCCTGCCAATGCACCCGTTAGCCGCAATCAAGCAAGTCGTAGCCGCCGGTCGTTGGGCATCGGACACCTTCCAGATATACATCAGGAAGCACCCGATATTACTGCAAGCGATGCTCCATGCCCGCGAGCGTTCCTGAGCTCGCGCTCGCACCTCCAACATCTATATCTCATCACAAATCTCCTTCCATTACCTCTTTAGCCTCCTCGGCACTCGCTCGCACTCCCAATATACTCGCAGGCCCATCGGGCCTTTCCCTGGCTAAACACTTCGCTCGGAATCACGACGGCGATGGCAATTAGTCGGGTTTTAAAACGAGGTTTACTCAAGTCTAATTGACGAGTAAGTCTCTGCACGCAGTCCCGCAACAGCAGCTTACCCGAGAAGTCCTCACCGACTCAGGTCGCGACGAGGACGCAGGAGCGCGACCACCTCTCGGGTATCACAGCTCCCTCGGGTAAGCGGCTAGCTTTTGTCCTTCGGGACTTGCATTGACCGCCTTTGTCTCAGTCAACTGAACAAAGGGCTCGAGGTCCAGGCCATCGCAACGCGGGGGCCATTGGCCCGCACGCTATATAAACCCTGGCGAGCCGAGTAGAACCTCAGCTTCTCACTCGGTCTCGCCAGGTATGCAGTCCCTCACTTACAACTGTTTGTAGTTCTCACTTGGTCTCGCCAGGCTCTTATTTTGCTATCCCACCCACCCTTCACCTGTTTAAAAATCTTGTATTGTACATACTAGCTCATGTATGTGCCTCCTCGGCACTCGCTCGCACTCCCAATATACTCGCAGGCCCATCGGGCCTTTCCCTGGCTAAACACTTCGCTCGGAATCACGACGGCGATGGCAATTAGAGAGGTGAACTCAGCCCGGAATGCAATCCCCAACCTCGGGCATCAAGTAGCGGCAGCTAGTGACCCGCACAAGCCGCGACAGAAAGCCAACCCCTGCAGTTATCGGCTTGGCATCGACACCGCGTCTCGTTCCTCCCCCTTCTCCTCTTCGACGTCCATTTCTCTCGAAACCTTCTCAGCTCGTATTCTGCCTGATGAGCCGGATTATAATCGCATGTTAATTCTTCGAATGCGGCAATATTTCGCACCGCCACGAGGGCGTGATATGGCATATTGTCCTGGGGACTACATCAGAAAGCTCAGGAATTAAGTTAGGCGAAATATGACGTACCTGGGGCATGGCATCGAACACAACAGGAATCACCTGTAGATTGGGACTGCAACAATGACTGCGCATGATGAGCAGGAGACTACTATGTAAAACAAAGGATTTCACTTCACAAATCGGGTCCAATTCCCTAGGAGTTCGATCAGGGGGAATCTGGGAAGCGGGGAATATCTTACCAGCCGCCAAGGCGTCGACGCTATAAGAAGGTTGGGAGTTTTTCTCATCGGGGGCATCGGCTGGATCCTCATTGCCGTCAAGGTCAAAACAATACGATCCACGGCTACCGGATAGCTTATTCGCGTCTTCCCGACGACTAGAATGATGCAAGTAAGATTCGGCGCTCGCCTGACGGTCAAGTTGACTCGCATTAACACCCTAGAAAGATTTAAATTTACAACGTGACCCTAACAACAAATAAGCACAACGAACCCGGTATACAATCCCAGCACTTGACCCCTCGTTAAGTTTACGGGGGCCCTCGCGCCCCACCCGCGTTCTTGCGTTTTGAAAATTTGGATAGGAATGTTCCGTGGCAGTTGAGCTACGGTATTGGGACAGGTGTGCGGACAGTTGCAGTACTGCGGGGTCTGAGCGCGCACTCATCAGTAGAGGACCATGTACACACCTCGTTGCACTCTACGATATCTGAATCTGTGTTGAATTTGAAGAGACCCTGAACGTGGATGCTGATGAGAGTTTGCTCAACGTAGCATGACAGTCAACGTCAACTTACGCCAGCATACGCGGCGGGACTTTGGAGGGCAGTCTCGCAAGTGCATTGATACCCTTCCAGTCGACGAACCTTGCGGACTCCGACCCCGCTAAATCTCTGTCAATGGATATCAAGTTCAGGGAAGAAAAAGTCACTCAACAGGACATAACTGCGCTCTAAATAACGAAAGCGAATTCCAATTCCGGGAGGTAATTCTTCGTCATCAATTTCATTGATAAATTCGAGTCCCACCGCGCCCGACTGGTGTGCAATGCTACTCCATTTCTGCTGAATGCGTTCCCGCCTATGATAATCGAGTTAGACTAGCGAGTACCTCCGGAAAAGGTATGCGCACTGCTTCTGGACAACGACGGTTTTTCCTTGCCATTGGTTGACACTTGGGGTTCGGCCCTTGTTTTTTCTTTCCCAAAATGCAATAATGGCCCCCTTCGCATTTCTATATGAGCCACCACACGACGGAAAGACTGTGATTAAGCATCGGGTGGATTGAAGTAGGTCACGCACTGAGCATCCTCCTGGTCGACCCAGCTGTTTGCGGCCGAAGTATAGCCTTTCCAGTGCACAAGATAGCTGAATCCGCGCTGGATACGAAAGTAAATGCTACTGTGCTGCACTGCACCTTATGGCATCCGTACCGTCCCTCTATTCTTCCTCACAGAGACAATGGACTCAACCTCATAGTCATTGTCTATGGGCAATGGCCGCTGAGAGATGCGCTTTGATGGGTGCGTGTGGAGGTGCCCTCTCGCCATTCAAGTCGAGCGGGGCCAAATGGCGGCGAGAAAGAGGAAAGAGGTGAATCACGTGAACGCAAGTTCGGATACATCACCTGACCGTAGTTTTAATTGGATCAATAATTTAGGTTGGTCTGACCACCATAGCCAGTATACGAATGGTTCTGCCGGCGAAGGCCCCAAAACAACCAAATCTTGGACAGAAAGTCTTCCCAGGGTGCAAAAAGAGAACAACAAGATGCCATGCCCTCCAGATTCGCAATGCGAATCTAATGAGCATACTTCCAAGGAAGGATAGCAGTTCTGCCGAAAATTGATCAAAAACAGAAAAAAACGGGCCGCGCCCTAAGTTCCGCAAACGGCTGTAATAGCAGGCCATTTCTGATAACACGTTAATAGCATGCTATTTATACCATTGTTATTAACATCAGTTTCCAACCCAGCGCTATGGTGCGCTTCACTTAGTGGCCGCTACTTTGTTACAACTGTTACCAGTCACGCAAAAAATTAGATATTTCTTACCTCTCTAGTAGAGGTGCTCCTCTCAATGAGAGGAAACTTTTGGCTAGAGGGATTTTTATTCGACTCAAAATAGAGGGAGTTATTCTTTTCGGGGTGGGTCAAATTGGGACTGTACACTCAACTGCCTTCTCTACCACCCAAATAACCTACATGCTATGGATGAGATTATGACTCCAATATACAGAATTCCGACTCTGTGGCCTTCCTTCGAGGATATCCGAACATACTTCCGCGATAAATTCTCCGGCATTCATCGTGAACACCGTGCTATGGTGAACGTGCCCACTCCATGACCATAACCGCAAATTCTGGAGAATTTGGTCAAAAAAACCTCTGGGTATTTCGTCTACGCAGCCATGGTCATCAAGTTCATCGACGACAGATATTCTCGTCCAACAGAACGGCTATCCGCCGTTCAGAACCTCTCGCTAACCGATTCTGGCGCTCCGTTTGCGACTCTTGATCAGCTCAAATTCTTTCTGGTGTCCTAACCCGCTTTCACTCCAAACTCCGCGATATTTTGCACTGCATCTTTGTTTTCAAGTTGAAGCCAGCACCCGTCCAACTGGATCAGCTTTTTGAGCTGGAACCTGGCGACGTGCAGCTAATCCTTCGTCGCTTGCACTCGGTTCTTGATGTACCTTCGGACGCAGGTACCATCTCTGTGCATCATGCATCATTTTTGGATTTTGTACAAGATCAACGGCGGTCATTGAATATTCATCTTGGTGTGGGACACGCCATAAACATATCCCGGGCAGTTCTCAAGGCACTTTTGTATGATAACCACAGTGCTACTCGAGCATGGTAAGTAGCTTTATTAGGCTTCAATGTCTATTCTCTGATCATTCCGTGTATAGGCGCCTCACAGCGAATGATTTCATTAAATGCATCACCTCAATTCCTCCTTCAGCGGAACTCGTACCCCTGATTCAACCTGTTAATCCGGACTTCCTGTGGAGGAAAAAAGTTCCATATGGGTTCGGAAAACGAGTACAGCAGTTTTTAATTTGGTTGAAAGTCAGTCTTGAATTCTCAAACCTCAGTATTCCTCTTTCGATCCATGTGACACAGGCACTTCAACCCATACCTGAAGATTTGATTCTGCGCTGGGAAGAGTACCATTTCATGGTCTTATGGGATGCGTCGGATGATCTCGACTTATGCAAATTCATCCGCCAGGAGGGCACATCTGGAATCCTTCTCCTATCCCCTCCAATGCTTCCTGTGCTTCAGACAAAGTTGTCTGGCTCATTACTGGTGTCACTGGAACATTGTCGTCAGTTTGTGGCTCGATATCCTGGTTTCGTGCGTATTTTTCAAGCACGGGCGCTGCTCTATAGGCACCTATTCGCACCTGATCTGCCGATCGTATACCACCTACGGCTGCTATTGGGTGTACCATGGGAGACCCAACCAGTGTGCCCCTCTAACTTTGTGATCTCAGCTCCAGTGGCAGCATCCCAGATTCGGACGCTCTTGTCAGCTGAGCCAGACACAATTTGTGCCCCATTGGGTGAGAATGCCACACACCAGACCCAATTAGTGTGCCCCTCCATCCTTGCTACCTCATTTCCTGTCACAGTATCCCAGATCCGCACAGTCTCATCAGCTGAGCCAGAAACAATTTGTCCACCATTGGGTAAGAATGCCACAGATAGGACCCAGCTAGCGTGTCCCTTCAACTTGTTCACCTCATTTCTGATGGCTGTATCCCAGATCCACACAGTCTCATCAGCAGAGCCAGACACAATTTGGGCAGCATTAGGTAAGAATGCGACAGACCAGACCCTATTAGTGTGCCTCTCCAACTTTGTCACCTCATTACTCGCACAGTTTTGTCAGCTGAGCCAGACACAATTTGTACTCCATTTGGTGAGAATGCCACAGAGTTGACCTGATCATGGTGCGCCTCTATCTTTGTCACCTCATTTCCTGTTGCAGCATCCCAGATCCGCACAGTCTGATCAGCTGAGCCAGACACAATTTGTGCACCGTTGGGGGAGAATGCCACAGAGAGGACCGAGCCAGTATGCCCCTCTATCTTTGTGATCTCAGCTCCTGTGGCAGCATCCCAGATTCGGATGCTCTTGTCAGTTGAGCCAGACACAATTTGTGCCCCATTGGGTGAGTATGCCACAGAGCAGACGCTCCAAGTGTGCCTGTTCATCTTTATCAACTCATTCCCTGTGGCTGCATCCCAGACCCGCACAGTCATATCAGTAGAGCCAGAGACAATATGTGCACCATTGGGTGAGAATGCCACAGAGTGGACTACATCGCTGTGGCCCTCCATTTTTATCACCTCATTTCCTGTTGTAACATCCCAGATTCGCACAGTTTTGTCAGCTGATCCAGATACAACATATAAACCAGTGGGTGAGAATGCCACAGATAGGACCCGATCTGTGTGCTCCCTTGTCTTTGTTACATTATTTCCTGTGGCTGCATCCCAGATTTGCACAATGTTGTCCGATGAGCCAGATACAATATATTCACCAGTCGTTGATACTGCTACAGCCAGGACCATAGCATGGTGCACTAAAACCATCAGTCTTCTCTGTCGCACAATACCCCTGCATTTTACAAAAGGTAGCCTGGGAAATAGTTTTTGCCACCTCTCCAATGCAGAGCTGTCCGAGGCAGATGTCCAGGCCAATTCGGTGGCGAGGTTGCTGATATAAAGATGTGGAGTGGATCTTTTAGCTGGGCTTTGGAGGAACGCGGCCCACATGGTATGAGCATATTTTGGTAGCGGGAGTGGAACAGTTCAATTTCAAGATCACTGGCTTCAATGCCAATGAACCGTCTTGGATTGGATCGTTGTCCCATTTAAAGGTTGGAAACCATAGCGGCGTTCCGCTGTTCGGAAGCCAACACTTCGCGGTCCATATAACCAGTCGATCTAGAAGCGACGGCAGGGCATCAGCGTGGGGTGAAACTCTGGGCTGATTTTGATGTAAATGATTATGGAAACAGCAATGATATCGTTCATATGTGCCGCTCAACTTATTATAAAGAATTTGTGTTAGAGAAAATTTCTTTTCTAGGCCGAAAGCGTGGCATGATTTGCGTATTTGCGCCATCATCAATATTAGGGGGGCTCAAAGTTCAGCGGGGCGTCGTAGCTGGGGTCGTATCTCGTTTCGTATCTGAGTTAGTAGCTCGCAGTTCTAGACTAAATACGACCGAAATTCCGACGTGCCCGGCCTGTCGTATCTCCAATAGTGGCAATACGATCGCGCATCTCGACATGTGAATCGTGATCACTTCCCAAAAGAATTTGCAGCCCCTATTGACTTTTCCCCCTCATTTACCTGGTATTGGACAATAAAAACCGTGTAAAAGGCACCTTTTCAATTTCAGCCCTCATTCGTTCCACCACCACCTCTTAGAACGGCCTTTTTTCCCATGTTTTTCGCGAGAATGCTTATCTTTCGGAAGTTCGGGCGAGTTCGGACATGATCGGACGCGAAGCTACGACCCAAATACGCCTTTTCGTCTTTTTTCGTCGTAGTTGACCTCGCATATCAGCCTGCGCAAACTCCGAGCACCCAACCCAGTTCTACCCCGCCCACCGTCCTGCCTCCCTCATCCTCTACCATGTTGATATCTCTGCCCAGTAAGACCTGAATGTAACACAACAGGTCACCTATTGCTATAATTCTAGGGTAATGACATTCAACTGTAGTCCTCTGGAGAGGGAAGTGATCCAACTCATTTGGTTCGGCGGTGGCTCAGGGTGACCCATATTTATTTGGCCGAGCGTGGCCCATCAGTCTGAACTCTACAGCTAGGGCTGCCGCCCGTGCCCGTGGGCACGATTCCACGGCACCCGTGCCACGGGTGCCGTGCCCGTTCCGTTGGCCGTTTTTCCAGACACTTCACGGCACGGTTACGGCACGGGTCTGAGCCGTAAGAGCTGTTGAAAAACGGCCGCTACGGCCGATACGGCGATTACTATTATAAGCTTGATCAGTCCCCGTATTACACTTGGGCGGTGCGTGAGTGCTGTCATTCTTGGCATACTTCTACTGATAGTTTTGACGCAGGTCTCGATCCTCGCATCTCCAACGATGGACTCAAGGCTGATTTCTACCACGACACTGACCTTCTCGAGCACTTAGAGCAGGTTAAGACCAGCCTGAGCGAGCACTTCCACGAGAATTACGCCAACAAGGCCCGCCGTGTCGCCCCGGTTCCAATCACAGCACCTTCTCATTCGACTAATCAGTCCGCCTCGCCTCAGAAGGACTTCACTGCTCGCTATCGTGTCCAGCGCCGCAGCGTCGCTGATGAGCTCCGTGATTACTTCGATCTGCCTCGCGAAGACTTTTTACTCTGTGATCCAGTTCAGTGGTGGGTCGCGCGCAAGGCGCAATTCCCCAACTTATTTGGTCTTGCTCGAGATCTCATGACCATTCCTGGTTAGTCAGTTGCTTCAGCCTTAACATAAATCTGGCTGCTATTTACAGGGTCTGCTGTTGCAGTTGAACACATTTTTTCCGGCGGTCGTGACACTATTTCCTTGCGCCGCGCGAGTTTGAAACCCGATACCATCAGAACTTTGATGCTTGTCGAGCAGCGTCTTTGCAATGCTCGTGCTGCCATTCGGGAGATTCTAGCGTAATTTTACATGTGTGTACATACAATTTGAACTCATTTTTTGCACCCGTGCAAAGCCGTGGTACCGTTTCCGGCCGTGCCGTGGACTGTACCGTCCCGTTAGAAGGTCAAAAACTGCTCCAACGGCCGTCTTATCCACGGGCCGTGCCGTGAAAATACCGTGGAATCCACGGCCGTGCCCGTCACGGGCACGGGTGGCAGCCCTATCTACAGCATGCCGAAGGGGCACCAATTTCGCGGGAGCAGAGGAACCGATTGGGCAAAAGTCTAAGACTTATGAGGAGGGCCCACGCAACTTTCTCCCTGGTTCGGCTCAGAGGTGGCTGCTATAGGGTGGCCGACCTTTATTTGGCCTAGCTTGGTCCATCAGTCTGAACTCTATGGCATGGTGAAGGCGCACCCATTTTGCGGGTGCCAAGTCAACACTAAGAAAAAGTTTAAGACACAAGGAGGGGCTCAGGTAACTTTTTAGCTGATTTGGTTCAGAGGTGGCTGCTTCCCCGTGAAAGTGTCCGACACATTCCATGTATGCGGTTCCGAACAGATATGTGCAGGAGTCCTGGTGGCCTTCGACATGAAGGGCTGGCACGCCCCATCTCATCCTCTTTATGAATGGAACAAGATGACTCTATTCCAAAACCAAACCCAGCTATTCCAAAACCAAACACATCTATTGGAAAACCAAACATGGGGCACTCTATTCCCCCAGCTATTCCAAAGCCAAACACAGCCATTCTATTCCAAAACCAAACACATCTATTAGAAAACCAAACATGGGGCACTCTATTCCAAAACCAAACCCAGCTATTCCAAAGCCAAACACAGGATGATTGAACAATCACGAGTTCGCACTTGCTTATAATAAGGCGAGGATCTATTAGCATGGTCAGTTACTCATCGGTAGGAATCGATACTGCCCTTACGGAAACCATAGCTCCCACTCTGCCAAGTGTTATGAGCTGGATGAAGTACTATTGACTGCCTTTCCCACTTACATGTTACCATGGAGCGCAGCCGAAACAATCAGCTCCACGAAACACTCTCGGGTCCAAAGATATGCACAAGGGTGGCATTGATCAATCCAGCCCACATCTGTCCCACACGGAGAGAGAGCTCGTCTTTCCCAAATGAGAGTACAGTCGTGGACAATCGATGTTTTTTTTTTAAATTGATTTTTTTTAGCCGAGATGAATGCGCCAATTGATAGATCTCATCAAGGCAGTCACGTCCATATAGAAATTAAGTGATTCTGTCGAGCAGTTGTCCAGCAAAACACCAATTAGTGTACCGGGCCAGTCAAAATATTGGCACCCGCTTAAAAAGCGTGGGAAATTTATGAAAATATGCGCAATCGACGCGTCTCGTTGAGTCGCATATGAATATACAAAATATTGAGAATCTATCGAGCGGATGTGGCGAAATAAGATGTTCTTTTTCGGGTCACATGTCTGATTGATTCCCAGATCTGTCAACCAAACTGTCAACTGATTGATTCTTCTCTCCCTGTCTCTTATCGTTCTCACCGGGCCGGGTGCGTTGGAATGCCAGCAGGGTTCTAAGTCGAAATGCCTCCAAAACTATGGGGAAAAGTGTGTTTCTGAGTGAGTTATGAGGTAATTAATGCGGCAGTGTGTCCCGTGATGCGTTGGGCGGGCTCGGAACCCAGCGCTCAATTGAACGCATTATTTGAAGGGCGGGCTCGGCAAGCTAACGGATCAAATGCCCAAATGGGGTGAATGTAATGCAACAAATCCCTTCAATTGAACTTTTTCAGTGTGCAGGGTTTCAACTCGGTGCCCTTCAATTGATTGCATCGTTCCGCACAATGGAAGAATTCAAACGCTGTGGGCGCATTTCAAGGGCCTTTTTGAATCTGACTGGCTGGGGTGATAGCCAGCGCAATTTCAAGCAGAACTGTCCCTTCGGATTTTTCCTCCATGTGGCCACAAAGATATGGGTGCTCCACCTATGAAAATCAATCCTGCAAACAATGTTCTGTGTTCTGGAGCAGATTGTGTAGCCGGGAGGTGCGTTTCATATATTCCTGCCAAAGATACAGGTGCTGTGCCTATAAAATTGATCCTGAAAACAATGTCCTGCATTCTGGAGCATATTGTGTAGCCCAGAGGTGCATGTTGTATATTCTTGTCGAAGATAAGGGTGCTCCCCCTATGAAAATTGATCCCGCAAACAATGTCCTGTGTTCTGGAGCAGATTGTGTAGCCCAGAGGTGTGTGTTGTACTTGTCGAAGATACAGGTGCTCCACTTTATCAATGATGTATTCTCCGGAATCAAGCTCCAATAGTGCGATGGGCACAGCCCCATCTGTGGGCCGTGAGACAGCGAGATGCTTGAGGTCACTCGTTCGATCCGAGGTTGGGGCATGCCATGGGCATATTCTTTTTACTCTTTGCCCGTCATTTTATGAAGCTTCCGTAGTGCAGAGGGCACTCTGATTGGGTTTTCCCGGGAATTTGTAATCATCTTCCCGTAGTCGCTCGTTCGAGTCAAGGCTGGAGCTTTCTACTAGAACCGTCTTCTTTTTCTTGAATTTTGCACGGCGTGTTGTCAACCTTTTTCTCTAGAACACTGTCTCTGCTATGTCCATAGTGGGGGAGGCAATGTGGAGCGGCACCTCACAACGGGTTGCTACCATACACATACATGGTGGTACAGTATTACATGCACTATGGCCCTGAGCCAAATGCTTCAAGCACACTGATTGCACTGCAGCCTCAAGCAAATCAAAAGACTGTACAAACTAGTTCAAACCAAATGCTTGAAGCATGCTGAATATACTGCAGCATGAAGCAAAATACTCCAAGCCGAATGCTAGAAGCATGTCAAATGCACCGCGGCCTGAAGCAAAATGCCTTAAGCTCATCAAATGCACTATAGCTCCAAGCCACATGCTTCAAGCATGTCAAATACACTGTGGCCTGAAGCAAAATGCTTCAAGCATGCTGAATGCTCCACAGCCCAGATCAAGATGCCTGAAGCTTGTCAAATACGCCGCAGCTTTAACTAAAATGCTTAAAGCATGCCAAATGCATCACACCCTGAAGCCTATCAAATATGCTGTGGCCTCAAGCCAAATGCTTGAAGCACATAAAATACACCATGGCCCCAAGCCAAATGCTTGAAGCTCACTAAATGGATTACAACCCCCAAAAAAATGCCTGAGGCATGCCAAATGCACCACAGCCTGGAGCTAGATGCTTCAAGCACATCAAATACACTACTGCCTAAAGCAAAATGCTTCAAGCATGTGGAATGCACCATGACACGGAGCAAGATGTTTAAAGCTTGCCAAATGTGCTGTGGCCTCAAGCAAAATGCTCCAAGCATAGCAAATACACCACAGTGATAAGCAGGATATTGAGACACCTGTGAAGTCATGGTTTTCTTATGTGCAATATCTTGTTTCTCATCACTCTCTCTTTATAAAATTGAGCCTCTCTGCCTGTCCGAAGCCGTATCTCCATATGGTTAAATTATGCAGCATGACCAAAACACGGCAGATTAGCGCCAACCAACGGCAGGCGGAAATCAATCACCGCTTACATGCCGAGCTGCCAGAAGTGATGGCTCCTCTCTGTCTGTCCGAAGCCGTATCTCCGTATGGTTAAATTACACAGCATGACCAAAACACGGCAGATTAGCGCCAACCAACGGCAGGCGGAAATCAATCACCGCTTACATGCCGAGCTGCCAGAAGTGATGGCTCCTCTCTGTCGGTCCGAAGCCGTACCTCCATATGGTTAAATTCCGCAGCATGACCAAAGCACAGCAGCTTAGCACCAACCAACGGCATGCAGAAATCAATCATTATATTTAGCTGCACTTGCATGCCGACCTGCAGAACTGTTTGATGGGCCATGATGGCCGGCTCAATGGTTGAAATGCCGCTTTTTGCGGATTAATTCTTTTGGAACTTATTTATTTATAGATTGTTCGCTCTCCTCGGTTTCGCATGTATTCATTCACTAGAGTTGCAGTTAGAGTTAACGTTTACTCTAGCTTTACCATATCTGCAGATCGCGAAACCTTTCAAATACAAAAAGTCACAAACAAGGTGAGCAAGTGGGAGCCGGCGCGAAGCGCCGGCGACCGCTTGTGTATCTACAGTTTCGACTGGTTTCCCATAAGAGGCCAGTATCACCTGAGTAATCAGAAGTGTCTCTGGCAAGTGCTCACTCCGAAACATGTAGGAGAAGGTGTAGCCCAACTAAACATATAATTTGTATCACTTGTTTCTGCTGTTTTCAACATCGGTTCAAGTGGTTTCAGACGTATCGGGCGTTTCTGAGCGTGGATCAGTGGGGAAATCATGCCAACCATAGCTGCATGTGACGTCGGACAGTGTTTCACTTGTTTCTATGGAGCGGCGATTTGCGAGCTCGGAACATTTTGATGAACTTTTTGAACTTTGTGAAAATTTTATGAAAAAGTGGAGAATTTCTCTCAGTGCTTTTCCATCCCGGTAAACATAGAAGGATATTCGAACCAAAACGGTGCCCCGGGAGTCGCCGTCTAGCTAATCTCCTCTCTCATTCATGAGTACGCCGGAAAGTAATTGGAATAAGATGTCAGTAAGGAGCTACGCGGAATGGGGGCGGAGAGCAGCAGAAGATCAAATGGAAAGTCCCGCTATGCGCCACCTGTGAGTAGTGTGTTAAGGTGGAATGCCGGGAATATGTTCGATCGAAGTCAGGTGGAGAGTAAATGAGAAAGAGTACATCAGAAAGACATTGACACACTTGCGGGAGCGCGCTGAAATCGAATCGACACAGCTGGACGAACACCGGCAAAGCGTCAAAGGTAGTGGCGTGGGGACTTAATTTACCTGAGTACCACCAACGGGGATAAAAATGAGCTCCGAAGTGAATACAAATTTTGAGGGTAGCGCGACGTACCGTGAATGTGCGTTGGGTAATGTCGCCAGGGTTGGCTTGAAAGTCCTTGAGTCAAATCAAATCTTGCAGTCGGCGGTCGAGTCGGGAGTGTTGACGGCATTAGCAATATGCTACGTATAATATACGGATGGAATGTACCTTAGTGCTGAAGCTCTCCTGGAGACTCCGACTGTCAAAGAAAGAGAAAAGGTCGAACACGGGTTGTCTCGACCTATGGGATGGTGGACATCACTCGCGGCAGGTCTGAAAAATACAAAAGAGTCGGGGGTGATGATAGACACCGGAGATATAATGTTACGCACCGTAGATACGTGAGGATAATAACCCGATGAATAACTTGAATGCCTTGGGCGGCGCTGCGTCAGTAACATGGAGATAAAAAAAATAGAGACGTATCAAAAGAAGAGAGCCGTATCAAAAGAACGCACTGAGCATTTTTCTGTGTGTTACAAAAATGATGACTGGAATAACTGCAAGGGAAGACAGACCCGAAAGATATCCCGGTGAATCGATTGGTACTGCCGCAGCAGAGGGGTGGTTCATGAGCGTCTTACGAGGGACACTGATACCCGTTGCACCTCGAGCTGTGAAATTTATTAGTATAACACCAGCAGAGGGATGGAAAAATTGATAGTCCAGAATTACGTTGATAATTGTTGGACAATAGAAATGTTAGCATACCCATGGCCGTAGAAAGAACCTAAACGCCCGCTGGAGGAACTTTTTACTCCAGGTCACTGGGAAGCAGCGATGAATTTTGTGGAAAGTTGTAACAGAGGTCAGAGAAAATGGCCAAAAAATGCGAAAAACGACTGACTTGCAGCAGGTATTTTTCGATTTGGGTAAGCTAAAGCATGAGTAGGGTCCTTCTTGCGATTACTTTCAGACTGTGTTCACCACTTTTCAATTTGGTATGAATCCACAGACTCAATTTTTCAGAAAACCCCGAATTATTTTATTACGAGACAACAACACAGGTAACACATAGGTTAAACGGTGCATACAGTCTTGAAATTACTGAAAATTGATGTGAACATTTTATTTGAGGTCGTTTGCTCAAGAAATGGGCTCAAACCACCGCGGCCATTTCTTTTTGCCGCCACTGTATCCCGCGACTGCCGCCACCAAAATCTGTGGGATTTTGGCGAGCTCGGTGGGACAGCTTCAATCATACCGGAGCGACTTTCCAGTGATGTATTTGCGTACCTCCGGCACATGAAAGACTTTTGGCGCCCACAATACGGTCTCGAAGTCCCCGAAGAATGGACTGTACGGAAACCACACCTCTAACGACGAATATTTTGGTAAATAATTTCGCTACAGCAACTCATCTTGCCACCTGAAAAGGACCACCAGTTTCCCTGGCGACCTTATTTCCACCATATTTTCGCCCTATCTTCTTATGTCGGGCCCGTGTTTCCTGTGCGCAATCCGCCACAGGACTCCGACTACAATTCTGTTTCGACCACGGTCAACTTGCTACTCTGTGAACACCATACCACAGGTGCATTCTATTGTCTGCCGTCCTTGCTTCGTGCAACTTACGGCTGTCAATTGAAATTGTTTGACGTCTTCTAACTTAGGGCCTGATCGGGTGCACTAGAATCACCTTAGATTTACCTTAGATTCTAATAATAGAATCAGCCGGGTAAGATCCGGGCTGGAGGCCCCCAATTACTGGTAGTGTCACTTCATCGCCGGGAAAAGAGAAAAATGTGCACCGGATCTATTGTGCCGCGAATATCGCCCGAACCGTCTATCAGCTGCTGGGCCTCAGGTAAGATCTGATAGAATGTAAGTAGCTGATTCTATAATTCTAACGCGATTCTGGTGCACGGGAGGCAAACCAACACCACTCCAGAATCCGTAGACTGAGAATGAAGGATCAAGATACAACCCATTTCGGTGCCTGCAGCGGAAAACTTCGCCGAACGCGCGGCAACGGCACCCGGTTGACGGTGTCACGGTGTGGACTCGCCGTCTGGGTCCGATCCCTCCAACCACCGGAGCAGTACGGTGAGCTTTCAAACTCATCAGTGTCCTATTTAACACTGACGGATCAATAAATCCTCGGCTTCCTGCCCCCAGGATCTGGTGCCACAACCACCGACTCCACACGATGCGACTGGGATCGCGGCGCAATGCTTAACAGTTGCGGCAGGAGGGCGTGTAACCCAGCCAACCGAGGGCAGTCAAAATAGAATGACTGAATAAATGGGATTTCATCATCATCCGAGTGGACTATGTGGCCCGTCAACCACATTCTCGAATGCCCCGGTTTCACTGCTCATTCTCGGCTCCATTTTGGCGAATTAAACGGAAACTACTGCCACCGGGACCTAAAGGAAAATTCCAGACACATATCTATAGTTTTTCAATACAGTCCGTAGATGTCAGGGATGGGTGCCGTCCACACCCGTGCCATTGCCGCCCCTTCGATGAGTTTTTCCGCCGCTGGCACCGAATTTGGTTGTATCTTGATCATTCACTCATTCTGCTAGTTATGAGGAGCGGGCCTGGAGTGAGGGTGTTGGTTTGCCTCATCTCACTAGAATTGCATTAGATTCCAATTATAGAATCGGCTACTTACATTCGGATCTTACCCGGCAGCCGGATGATTGTCGGAGGATGCCGATGCCGGAAGATCTCGGATCGCAATCCCCATCATCGATCAAAGCTGCGATGGTACTTGGGCGACATTCGCGCCGCAATCCCGCAGAATTGAAATTCTGCATCCCCGCACCGGTGAAGTGACGCTCTATATATAGCCCTATTGCAGCACGGGTGATTGGGGGCCTCCAGCGCGGATCTTACCTCGCCGATTCTATTATTGGATCTAAAGCAATTCTAACGCGATTCTAGTGCACCCGATCAGGCCCGAATAGAATCGGCGAGGTAAGATCCGCGCTGGAGGCCCCCAATCACCCGTGCTGGGCTATGTATATAAGTATGGAATAATAGAATGTACCGGCGCGGCATTTCATGCGGGATCGCGGCGCGAATGTCGCCCGAGTACCATTGCAGCATTGATTAATGATGGGGATTGCGATCCGATTTGCGGCATCGGCATCCTCCGGCAATCATCCGGCTGCTGGGGCTGATCCGACAGAATGGCCCATTCTATAATTGGATTCTAATGCAATTCCAGTGGGATGGGGACCGATGCAAACCCTCCAGGCCCGCTAGAATATCTCCTCGTAACTAGCAGAATGAGTGAATGAATGATCAAGATACAACCAATTTCGGTGCCTGCGGCGGGACGGGCCACACATATTCCACTCAGATGATGATGAAATGGGGCGGGACCTAGCCCACACCGTCAACCGGGTGCCGTTGCAATGAGTTCTTCCGCCACGGGCACGGAAATTGGTTGTGTCTTGATCATTCATTCACTCATTCTGCTAATTACGAGGAGGTATTCAAGCAGAGCTTGCCTCAGCCCGCATCCCACTAGAATCACATTAGCAATTATAGAATGGGCTACATTCTATCGGATCAGGCCCGGCAGCGGGATGACTGCCGGAGGATGCCGATGCTGCAAGTCGGATTGCAAACCCCATCATTGATCAATGCTGCGATGGTACTCGAGCGACATTCGCGCCGCGATCCCGCATGAAATGCCGCGCCGGTACACTCTATTATTCCATACTTATATAGCCCAGCACGGGTGATCGGGGGCCTCCGCTCGGATCTTACTTGGCCGATTCTATTCTTAGAATCTAACGCAATTCTAACACGAATCTAGTGCACACGATCAGGCCCTTCTTGTAGCATTCTCATACTCTCATAGGCAGCCCGGTCTTCGCTTTCCGCATCAGCTCGGCGGCGACCCTTTAAAGATCGATTTCGCGCTGGTACTGGAGCCCCAACCCACCACTGAGTGCATGATCCGCCGGTCTAGCAAGGCGCCCCTCTGTTTTTCCTCTCCTGCCCTAACAATCGGCATCCAACTTCCAGATAGCGATAGTAAAACTTGACTTGCGGACGAATATTTGCTGCATTTATTCCGCGCGACTCAACCACATTTGGAGGCACTCCTCCTTGCTCGACATCAACGCTATCCCGAGCTTTCGTCAACTTCGCCGGCGCCTTTCCCCCTTGCTTTTCACAATATGACCATTTACATCGTCGCCCTCTCATACGACGGCGGCCCAATTTAGGAGCGGCCATTGAACGAAGGCCGGGTGGAAGTAATTTTAGTAAAATCTGGGGCGACTTTGCAGTTTGACGGCAGGAATTTCAACTTACGGCCATTTGCGGGTGTTCTCGGCCACGGCGTAGGGAGATGCAAACCAATCCCCATAGAAGCTACCCGCATAGGGCCTCCAACGTTTGGAAGGGTCACGGCCGGAACCTGCAACTCATTTTCTTGACCGGCTTCCAATAGTAGAAGATGTCGGTGTGATACTGAGATATGAACTATAGGATGGATGAACTCGAAGAATCAAAAGAGACGAGGACGGGCTAATTTGCATTTTGAACCACATGCCCCAGAATGCCATTTTGAGTCACATGCTTTGTAATGCCATTTTGAACCCTGTGCCTCACTATTGAATGGTTTAATTCGCATTTTGAACCACATGCCCCAGAATGCCATTTTGAGTCACATGCTTTGTAATGCCCTTTTGAACCTTGTGCCTCACTATTGAATGGTTTAATTCACATTTTGAACCCCATGCCACAGAATCCCATTTTGAGTCACATGCTTCGCAATGACATTTTGAACCCTGTGTCGCACTGTTGAATGGTTTAATTTGCATTTTGAACGCATTTTGAACCACATGCCCCAGAATCCCATTTTGAGTCACATGTTTTGTAATGGCATTTTGAACCCTGTGCCTCACTATTGAATGGTTTAATTCGCATTTTGAACCACATGCCTTAGAATGCCATTTTGAGTCACATGCTTCATAATGCCATTTTGAACCCCACATTGTTTGTGGCCTCTCTGTGCAGTGCAACAGTATGCTTCCTGATCACCTTGATGCATCCTAGGTAAAGAACCACCCACGAAATTGGGTACAACGTGGTCCAGGTCTCGCCTTGACATAATGAGTTTCCACAAAGGGTGGCCCGACTGAAAGGAGTAGTCCGATGTTTCATCTTCAGCTTCAGGAACCGCCGTGTCGGGAACATCGTTCTCAAGCCAGACATCGTCTGGTTCCTCGACGCCAACCGATGTTAGAGTAGGCGTCTTAACCAGCTCATCCAGACTATGCTCAAAACTTTCCAACTGGCCCGGGCTCCGACGGGCTCGGGTGGCCATTTGTACATAATCGAAAACCGAACAAGGATCAAGTGCAGCAGACCTGAACATATAATCATCTACGTTAGTTGCGCCAACATAACGACCGCCGGTCTCCATTACCACAACTTGGTCTCTCTCTCGCTCATGATTTTCAGGAACGTCTGGCGATTCATCTTGAACCATGTCTGTTTGTGTAAGTAGGTACCGGCTCCCAAGTCTTCTTGACTTGGGCCACATAAGATCGCCGTTACTAATAGTATCCAGCACGCACTTGTTTCCTCCAAGTTCAGCCTCATTGACTTACCCAGCCATTCATTTTGTTCGACATTTTTGTGCATGAGATGAGGGCGGTCGGAACTACCTGTTTTTCGCTAGAATTTCCAGCAGACCGTAGACCTGGAGATAAATCTCCGTCGACGATGAACTGATCGCGCAAAGAGTCCCGCAGAGGTAGGAAAAAATAAATTTCAACCATCACCGATTCAACAATCGATGCTTCGGATGTTGCTCACGAACACAAATTACACAATGCCCTGCGTGTCCAGCCATCTTGATATTCAATTCTTTTCGATCTCTAAGTGGCCAAAAGACCAGCAATTTCGACTTTCTGACGGGTACTGCAGCGAGGATGCCAAATTGATGTTAGGCCACTCAAGGACTATTTTGCTCGTATTTCAATTTAAAGGTTAATTGATGCAGATTCTCCTTCGGAACCGTACACTCAATCTCAGTGATTGTTCCCTGCATGCGTTGGCCGGTTTTAATCGGCGCCCGGATTTTACCCTCGATCTGCTGTGCTCCCCTTGGGAATGCTGTATCTGCAACAAGATAGAATCCATCTGGTGTTCGCGTTCGAAGTTTTTCATAGATAGGTTGCGCAACTCGAGAGTCGTGCCAACTGCCCAGTGCATTGACCTTGGCGGCAATCACAGTACCTCAAATTTTGTTTTAAGCATTGTAGTACGACTTTGATACAAATGTGAACTCACCTAGAGGTGCAAACGCAATGACATTGTTGATATAATGCTCGGAAAGCCAACCATTGTAAGTGACGTTCTCTATTTCCGGATGGTCGGATGTCTGGCAAAGCAGCTTAAGTCCATCGATACTTGCAAACGCCCCTGTCAAAAGAGGATGGCGTGCGACAATCAATTCATTGTATCCAGAAAATTCGTCGTCGTCGGGCCACTGGATACGAGCTGCAGGCATCCGCCGGAGGATGTACAGAAGAATATTGAGCCCAAATGTGATGTAGCAGGAGACGGTGCTCGGGATTATGGCGAAGATCTGTTGGAGACTGATCTCGCGCATTGTCGAGTTGAGGTAATGAAGGAGTAATCCTAGCGCTCCCGACGCGCCAAGGGATCGTCTGCCTGGACGTGTTGCTCCCGTATTGAGGGCGTCGGCACGGGGAATAGGTGTTGTTTCCCATGCAACACCGAAACCGGCCTCCAAGATCCTGTCGAACGTTGCAACATCAAAGCCCATTGTCGTGATGTAGGCTCGGTCATTGCGACTTCTATAGAGGATCTGCCATGCCGTGGCTCCCCGAGGATTCCGGGCCAATTGAGGACGACACAGGTACAATCGACTCGGTTTTCGCCGCTCCGTGCGCAACCTATGCATCTCAATAGCCCCGAGTACCATCACGGCCATTGCAGTTCCTGCCATGACTGGTTCGTCTTCTATTCCATCCTCCTTGATGTCTTGAAGTTGATGGTACAGGAATGACACGTCAAGATCCATTATGGATGAAGGCAGACGCGTCGAAGAAGTGAGACACGTTGATTGTCGTTATTTAGACAGTACCGTGACAGTCAACAATATATATCTAAGACGACCTATTCTCAGCTATTCGTTATGGGAAGCCCATGCGATTAGATTATAGGTATAGATTATCGTGACAGCATCGCTGGCACCCCCAGATATTCTCCAGAAATTAATTTATGCTTATGGAAAGTCAACCATTTCCGAGGGATTCCCTGTACTCGCGGAATACCAGCACAATATCAGCAACATATCCGCGGAATATTATCAATGCTTAATTTCCATCGTCCATCCACCCATTTGAATTTTAAATGCATCTCTATATCTTGGGCACTCATGTGATAATACCCTCGTCGCCGCTGGTGCGACCCCGACCAAGTCTGTAAATTCGGCACAAAAGTGTAGGCTTGTTCCACTCAGTGGACTCCTCTGGAAGTGCTGCGTCTTATGCCGTTGGGAATTTTGGTAAAACACCATATTCTGTCTTTCGGCATCATTCTTTGTGCTCAGACATACAAATTATTGGATTAAGACAAAATTCACTGCACCATACCCTCTGGTTTTACGGTGTTCTGTCCCACACATACAAAATGTAAGGAGGCAAAATTGAAGGGATACAATTTTCATTCATTTTCCCCGCTTCAACCAAAAAATAAGCTTCAAAATTGAGCACAAAATGAGTAAGATTTTTAAAAGGTCACTTGAATTTCAAACTCCGCGACAGCCCTTTTGGCGGCTCCGAGAAGTACCAGCCTGCCTACGGCAACAAGCTCGCCTTGTTAGAACGCCGTAGGCAGGCTGGTTACGAGCCTAGGTGCCCAGTCTGATTTTGGCACCTAGGAGTTGACTGTCCTGTCAGTCTCCGATGCGAGTGCTGCCCTCCCCAGAATCATGTCACATGAACCCCGGCTCTCGATGACGCACATTGATCCGTAGATGCTTGTGGCTTGCTTTTGGGAAGGAGGCGCTCTGACTTCGCAGGATCTCTCCTCCTTGTTGGTAATTAACTTTTCTATCAATAAAGGGTGCCCAGTCTAATTTTGGCACCCAGGAGTTGACTGTCCTGTCAGTCTCCGATGCGAGTGCTGCCCTCCCCAAAATCATGTCACATGAACCCCGGCTCTCGATGACGCACATTGATCCATCGATGCTTGCTTGCTTGTGGCTGGGCACCATTTATTGATAGAAAAATTAATTACCGACAAGGAGGAGAGATCCTGCGAAGTCAGAGCGCCTCCTTAGGCTGATTTTGACACCCAGGAGTTGACTGTCCTGTCAGTCTCCGATGCGAGCGCCGCCCTGCCCAGAATCATGTCACATGAACCCCGGCTCCCGATGACGCACATTGATCCGTCGACGCTTGTGGCTTGCTTCTGGGAAGGAGGCGCTCTGACCTCGCAGGATCTCTGCTCCTCGTTGGTAATGAATTTTCCTATCAATAATGGGTGCCCAGGCTGATTTTTGCACGCAAGTGTTCTGTAGTGGCCCTGGTTGAATGTTGTACAAAATGCACGCATCTCAGTCCGGTAGCTTTTTCCTCAATGTGGGTTCCCCCACGTTTCCCCGACGAGGTTTTGACGCACCCACAGCATAGATAGTTGTAGATAGCTTACCTACCTACTATGGTCTTTATTTTCTTGACACGTAGTTACTCGTCTTGTCTTTCCAACACCAGTTTCGTGCCCCCGCTCCGCTCGTCCCGCCTCGTATCCTTTTTGCTCGAATCTCGGACCAACCCGTACCGTGACAGTTTGAGAAGACGATAGGACCTTTGACAGGAAGAGAAAACTTTAACTCAACACACGAAGTTCGTCTGGATCCGGGGAATAAAGTACTCTTGCTGCGAGAAGGTGACCTTCATCCAGCCGATGCCTTCTTTCCATTGAAGAATCAATTTTCATTTGATTTCTGGCCGTACCATCTCAACCCCACACCCATCTCGCCATACTACAGTGGCGGCGAAAAGTTCTGCACGGGGTCGTTTGAGCCCATTTGTTCATCAAAACTCTTCAAATAAAATTGTGGCATGAACCTTGATCGGGGGTATTCCGAAAAATCGAGTTCCTCGGCGGCTTCCCGGGTGGTGTGAAAGAGGTGATGCCGTCGTCGACGGGCGAATTTATTCCCATAGCCCACAGTGAGTGGTTACCTAAAGTAGAGAGCGTGGGATCCCAACACCATTATGTGAGCAGCCATCAGCTTCAACTTCCGGCCGAACTTCTTGAATACTTAGGGGCATTCTGGTCAATAAGAATCATATTTAGTATCATTATGAAGAGTTCCTATTGAGCAGATCCAAGGAAAATTAAATTTTGAATGAGTGGAAAGAAAAACAAGTTTTTTTCACTTTTTTCATGTTCAAATATGCTTTTCACAGCCATTGCGGCAACTTTGGGAAAAAGTGCTCGGAACATTTGGCCGCAGCACAGCCACCACGTGACTCGGTCCGGGACAAGATCTGACTGAATCACCCTCTACTGTAGGCTCGTGACCAACCGCGTTCGCCAAGCACGTGGCTGCGCTTATCACGGTTGGCGAAGCGGCTGGGATATCATGCTGCGATTTTGGCTGATGCCGCCAAACGAGGTTTTAGACTTGGGATTTTTGTCCTCCCGTACCTTCAGAAAAAGTGTAAAAAGTTGTATAGTCAAAGATGGACAGTTTTCAATTTTGAGTTGAATAAGACCAACATGTTTCGGATTTTGCCCAAAAATAAGTGGCGCTCCATCAATTCGAAATGAAAAATGAAGTAACTTTCTCTATATAACTTGGGCCTTGAGCTCTTTCGTTCCGAAAGTACGGGAGGGCAGGGAAGGGCTGGGAAGGGTTGAAATCCCTAAGTCCGAAATCACGATTGGCGCCATCTGCCAAAATCATGACATGATGTTCCAGTCGTTTCACAGCACTGATCTTCTTGCCCTCGTGATCAGTGCTGGAAACGAACTGGTCGCGAGTCTACCTCTACTGTACTATTTCATTCAAATCGGCAGTCACGCGTCACGCACCCCCATGTCGATCACGAACTTTGGTTGAGGTCACGCGTCACTCGGGCCTTTGTCGAACTTCCAAGTGGTCACACAGGTCCCAAATTGCCTAAATAAAAAATAAAAAAAAGGCAAAAAAGACAAAAATTTATGTTCAAATGCCGAAATTTTCGAGGTGTCACGCAAAAGTTCGGCGGCTGCCGAAATGTCGAATAGGTAAAATGGGTCACGCGTCACACCCCCTGTCGATTTGAATGAAATTGTCCAGTATTCAACCATAATTCCCTATGTTTAGGTCAGTAGTACGTAATATGGATTGACCTCTCGTGAAGTCAATGCGTGCAGTTGAAAAGAACAAACTAGGTGGTCAATACCATTCATTGTTGGCTCCAAAAGCTTATATTACTGCACTTTTTCGTTCAATTCGACAGTCACGCGTCACGCCTGACTTTATTGCGGCAATAATTTTTTCTTATAACAAACGAGGTACGAGTTGGTATTGTTATAGAATCTGTTTAGAAGAGACTAATTTTTTCTCAATTTATGGGAAATCTTTTGGCCGAAAAAAGTCGGGGGTCGTGTCGAATTGAATGAAAAGTACAGTACCCGCTCCAGCAACCTACATACTACTTACCAAAATGCCAACCCGAAATGGTGACAAATGTCACGGATGTCACACCGTGGGAATAATTTCGCAATGCATATTGCTCATAATGCATAAGGTTTGGGGGTCCACCGACCTTATGCATTATGAGATATCCGACTGTATATTAGTTCACCCACATTCATAGGCATTTCAGCTCAGGACATGCGGCGCAAGGTGGCCATTCGCTTCGATCGAAGATAGGTAACACCCTCGTTCATAATCCCGTATCTGATCCACCGGCTTCCTGGGTGCATTTCGTCGGGAAGCTCTGTCCAGCGCCGATCTCTTGGCAACTTTCCAGTTCATCTCGTCAACACCTTTGAAGAAGTATTTGTACAGATATTGGAAGAGTTGAACACCAGTTGAGAACTCCACATTTATGTGGCAGTCGTATTTGAGAATGAGAAAGGGGATGTGGGAGACAACAGAGAGATCCTCCGTCTGGCGGCGCCTGCGTTCGAAGTAACCTGGGGAGAATTTCAGAACAGAAAGTACTCAGTGTATTGCACGTACCACGTTCGTTGAAGCTCGATTCGGCCTTGATTTGATTCGGATAACCATACTGGCATTCAGGCGGCCAGCTACATCTATAATAATCTTTGCCGGGATCGTGGATGTGCGTCATGTGCTGTTTGACAGCGTCACGAAGTGGACCAGCTCGAGGGAGTTTCGCGCTCAAAAATTTATCGATGTTCGAAGGCGATTTTGGGACGTTCTTCAAGCCAACAGCGATGTGTTCGTGTGGGAGACCGCGTTTCTGAAACTCGGTGATGCACGTATGTCCTTGTAGGAAGACACAAACAATCAGATCAGGTTGATCATTCGCGGATTGGCCCCGTCGTAACTGGGATGTGATTTCGGGCCAACGTGGATTGGTGGTGAATGTGATGAACAGGGTGACCGCACCGAAGGCCTTTCATAGAGCCAAACAGTTGGATATATTGGCTGCCGACCACGCCGGGGAATGAACGAACGATGAGGGTAAACGGACGTCATCAGTCGGTTCCTCGTCACCGTTTCCAATGTATTCGTCCTCATCCTCGTTTGAATGCTGGTTCTCACGAATGTATGTGAGGCGGGCCTCTTCGATGGAGCTCCATGCATCCATTAGTATCAAAAGAGTTTTTGAGTTGTTGTGCATACCGGTCAACAGTCACTATTGAATGGGATAAGGGAGCACTTGACTGCCAATGGGGATTGCCAAGACTTTTCCAATGATTTGGCATTGGGAGGGAAGTACAACGCCGAGAGCGCGTCGTTCAAGCAGGTTCGGATTTTTTCGTCGTCGAGGTGTCCGCGGTTCAGTTCGGTGCGCAGACGGGCAAGTTTGGCCTGTTGATTATCGGAGAAGAGCATCAAGGGGGAGCCGTCCATCGACTGCGTGGAGCGATGGTCTCTTGGTCTCTCGTAACACAATGTGAGCAGGCCCTCTCCATTTTCACCGCTATATCTACGAATTCCAAAACCTGATAGGTGTTTATCGCGTCTACTGCCGGCGACACCATTGGTTTTCTCCTCGAAAGAAGATGTACCGGTTTGCTCGGTTTCCCTTCTTGGCCCCGCTCACATTCGTGTCGTGGTTTAGACTTCAATCCCTGGCCTCCATGAATATATTCAACTAAACGGCGAGCTTCACAGCTTACAGGACGGCGTCAATGCTCTTTCCATGTCATATCAGTTAATAAATCGGGTATCACACGTTCCGTGCCGAGACAGCGACGTCGAGCAAGACATCATTGACCTCGAAAAGGTAGCCCCTCCCGGTTACGGTATTTACTCGCATTTGTTTGCTTATCGCTACCGATTACAGCGCTGTACTGTCTCAGCAGACGCTTTGGTAGAATCCATTGAGGTTATCTTCAAGAGGATCGCCGGGGAGATGGCCAAGGCTGTCAGCGTTGTTCGTTACAGGATATCGGTGGGCTATGTGGCGGTGTTCCAGCCGCGCGCCCCGCCATGCCGCCTTCGTAATCGCTGTCGGAGACGACGCCGACTGTGTCGGGCGAAAAAAATGTAGATAAAATGGACAAAAAAAATCCGAAAAAAAAAGTAGGGCACGCCTACTCCGCACTTGTGCGCCATCAGCGCGGTCGTCGCGCCCATCGCGCCCACCTCTCCCTCCCCTAGGTCACAAAAATACAGGAAATTCAGGGAGGCGGGCGCACCCATCTCGGTCCCACGCGCCATCAGGCGCATGACGCGCCGATCCCACCCTCACATGCCACAGTGCACCCAATACACGCCACCTGCCGCCTGCCTCTCAACCATGTGATCCAAAACCGACCTCAGAACCAAAAATGACGAGAAAGCCCGTACCAAGCTTGAGCGCAAGGATACGCCCGTTGATCGCAGAATAATTGAGACGGCTCGCCGGTGGATGTATGAGCTGCGCGATGCTGTGCAGAGCACATGCGTAGAACGTCTCTTAAGCCCGGTATCTCTCGCGCCAACTTCGGTAGGTAATACTTACTGGACGGCATGCGGAAGTCGCTGAATTTTGAGGGATACAGAACACCTTTTCAGAGTGCTTCTCCAAGTTCGGTTTCAATCTTTACAAAATGTTCGTTCCCGATTTCCTTCATGAGGTGGAACTCGGGGTTTTCAAATCGCTTTTTCCCCATCTAATTCGGATGCTCATCGCAAACGACGGTTCCTCTGTCTCAAAGCTCAATGAACGGTGGGTACCTCAACGTGCTATCAAATTCCCGTGTTCATCCGATCTGCAGTTACCACATGGTTCCACATTTGGGCGTGCGGTTATTCGCCGCTTTGAAACCAATGTCTCGGCAATGGAGAAAATGGCCACGCGGAATTTTGAGGACCTCCTCCAGGTGTGAGTCCCGTGTGAAGGAGAATGGGAGATTATGGATGAAACGGTGTACTAGCGGGGAATTGAGAATATCCGAGGCACTGCAGTAGCTGAGAACGTTGGTGGCGAGAGGCACGAAACAGGTGCATCATGGTAGTGTTTTTCTGGCCTTGGCTTGGCCTGAAAGCCACGGCTTTGGCTTTCTAAAATCCGAGGCCAGGCCAAAGCCAAAGCCGGGGCTTTCGCTGGCTTTGGCCTCAAAGCCAAAAAGCCACGGCTTTTGGCGGGGGATTTGCGTACTTTTTGGCTTTGGCCTGACAAAATCTCAGGCCAAGCCAACAATTATCTCTTGGCTTGGCTTTGGCTTTGGTACCAAAGCCAAAAAGCCGTGGCTTTTTGGCCTGAGGCCAAAGCCAGAGAAACACTAGGTGCATGGCGGCGCAGATGGAAGTTGAAACTGACATTGAACTTGTGCTGAACTGACGAGTGCCCCGGCGCAGACCGGCGCAGACTGACGCGCACCTAACGACTAAGTGACGCTGCAAGGTTTGGAACTGACGCTAACTGACGTTGAATTGACGCTGGAATTTGCCGCAGATCGGCGCTGTGACGTGTGTGAGGCGGTGTGATTGACGTTGCATGGAGTTTTGTCGTCATTTTCAACGCCCTCAGTGCTGACTATCTGTATGTATTCCGGTGGTAAACAATGTATTAGTCACCCCATAACACACCAGCAAAGGATAGGAGGATAAGGGCAGCGGCTAAGGTGAGTTCAACTTCCGACGTTAAATTAAACTGACGCAGACTGAGGTGGAAAAGGCTTCTCCCGTTTGAAAGTCCGCTCCCGGTGTTGGAGATTAGCAATCCAGCACAAGCCCGAGAGATGGCCGAGGTGCTCTAAATGCTGACTGATATGGAATCGGAGGGAACACGCTGGAACATACGGGAAGAATTTTAGTATATATACAGTACCTACAGTAGAGCTCCTCATGAACTTGTAACCAAAGGCCTAACAGCCAGGAGTGATATCTCACCCGGTTCACGAGATAAAACCAACACCCGGGCCCTCGGACACCCGGATTTGCAATCCAGCATACCGTACGGCGCATCGACAAGTCCATATCGCGCAAATTTGAGCGGTGGGAGGTGTGTGTAACATTCGCCGTGGATGCAAGTTGTGTCATTTTTTAGGATCAGCACGTGGTGCGTGTGAGCGAAGTAAACACGAACAAGCTGCGTCCAAATCGAACATCGATCAGGATACAAGTTGTGCCAAAATCTAACGTCGGCTTCTGACCTGTGCCGAATTTAAACTGAATTATTGTACACTATATCGCCCACCGTGGGAATGGCCAAATCTTGGCCCTCGGAGAATTTTTTACATAGGCATAAAATGGGTCATGTCCAGAATGAAGATATCCAATTCCGTGCACCGGATGGAAAAGAGATGTTAGTAGTATTATAGCAGGGTAAAGGACGGAAGCAAACCTCCAAAAAGCCCCATCTATTGTACTGTCCTTGCGATAAACATCTGGGTTCAAGTAATTTTTTTTGACCAAGGGTCTCCCTTATCCCTCCTGCACTCAACTGAATTCAATCATTCGATAGTGAGGCACAGGGTTCAAAATATCATTCTGAAGCATATGAATCAAAATGCCATTCTGGGTCATGTGGTTCAAAATGCGAATTAAACCATTCAATAGTGAGGCACAGGGTTCAAAATGTCATTACAAAGCATGTGACTCAGAATGCCATTCTGGGGCATGTGTTTTATTTCATTCAAATCGACAGTCACGTGACTTTTCACTTCCGCCAGAAAATCCCATAAATCGAGAAAAAAAATGGGCACGGTGAAATTGCCGCCAGTGCCGCCAGTGCCGCCCTTTGCCGCCAAGGGGCGGCAGTCACGTGCCGCCCTTGATGGAGAAAGTGCCGCCTCTCAGTAGCGGCACTTTTGTCACGCTACCACCTTGTGCCGCCCTCATATTTTTTGAAGTCTTACAAGTGCCTTCGCTTTGCTCCGGCGTAAGTGCAGACCAGTGGGAGCCAACTTCGGGTTCCCGAAACAAATCTGACGGCGCGTTGAAAAGAGTACTTGATTCATGTCGGGCATCTACATATGTGCCGTAAATGAAGTATATTCCCAGCGCGACAACTCCGCATTCATAGGACGCAATTGCCCCCTCGATGCAGCATACAGTATAGTGCCGCTCCTTGGATCACGGACTGTCCTTGAATCAATGATTTATTGAGCCCTCTACCGAGCCCTTAGGCACAAATCCTGTCATATTTAACATTATATAGTCCATTGGCATCTACTGAATTAATTTCACGGTCTGAATGTCATTGGATCTGGAATGCGACGGGTTTAGGTGTGAATCGGTGTGTGATCAGGCATCAATCAACTTTCCTTTTCGTCGATTCTACACCAATTTCATACCATATTGGCCTCAAATTATTTTCTATCTGATAGACGGCCTTCTTAGGGATAGTTTGCCCCAAGCCCCCAAGCCGATCCGAGGAAAACTGCGAGCCCACGATTTTGTGCAAGCTGTCGCACGTGAAGAGCGTGACATTCGTTTATTGACACAATCCATCTTCCCACATCTCGACATATTCACATCTTCACATGGTCGGGCGTGCCAAATCCAATCGTGTGAAGGCCCATGCCGACAGCCGCAAAAGGGAAATGGCGATACGGGCCGCTGTGTACGAGTACGAACGGGAACAGGCCAAGCCCGCCAAGATGGGAGAACCGAAATCTATTCGAGCCATCGCTAAGAAGCACAATGTCGCGTACGCTACTCTAAACCGACGCGTACATGGAGGAGTTGGGATTCGGGAGTCCAATCAGAAGAAGCAGAAGGTTTCACCTGTGAAGGAATGGTCGCTCGTCCAATTCCTTCTCGAGTCGGCAGAGCGTGGGTTCCCGCTCAAGCACTCCCAGATTGCTGAAGCCGCCAACGCCGTTCTCCAAGCCGAATTCGGAACGGACTGCGAGCCAGTGGGGGACAAATGGGTCTTCAAGTTCCTGGATCGGCATCACGACGCGCTGTCGACTTTTTGGAGCAAGTCGCTTGACAGCCAGCGCGCTCGTAGCTTGAATCCCGAAGCGGTTAAGTCCTGGGTGGAATTAGTGGAGAAGTGGATCGTGGGGAACGGCGTCTCACCTGACAGGATATATGGGATGGATGAGAGCGGCTTCCCAATGGGATACACGGGGAAGGAGCGCGTTGTCGGGGCCCGCGGGACAAAGACCCAGCACAAGCAGGGTGGGGCAAGCCGGCAGAACATCACGGCGGTGGTGACGATCCGCGGCGATGGGAAGATGGTCATGCCGCCGATGGTGATCTTCCCCGGCGTGAACTTCCAGACAGCTAACACTGTCAATGCGTTGTGAGTGTCTCCAGGACAGATAACATGTTAGCGAGACTCACTGTACATTCCAGCATCGCCAAATCCATCAACGGGTGGACGAACAAGGAGCTCGGATATCTCTGGCTCACGAAGGTCTTCGATCCGGCCACCAAGGAGGAGGCGAATGGCCTCCCGCGTGTCCTTCTTCTCGATGGGCATAGCTCACACTACTCAGAAGAGTTTCTTGAGTATGCACGCAAGAACAATATAATCTTACTTGGGTATCCACCACACTGCACGCACGCCCTCCAAGGCCTCGACGTCGTCTGCTTCGCGAAGATGAAGACGTGCTGGCAGCGAGCCATCGTCGACTTCGAGTCGAAGGTGATGCGTGATGTGTCGAAGGCTGAGTTCCTCACGGTGTGGGCCCCCGCGTACCTGGAGGTGTTCGACGAATCAACTACCCGTGCAGCCTTCAAGGTAACGGGGATCATACCTTTCAACCCCAACTTCGTCACCGCGGAGCAGATGAAGCCGAGCCAGGCAACGTCGACTCGTGGAGAGTTCCCGATGCCGCAGCCCAGCCCCGTCCGCGCGATCACGAACTCGATGCGCCTCCATCCACCAACCCGTTTCGACCTCTCCCCGTCGAATCTCGCATCGTCGTCGAATCTTGCGTCGTCATCGCCGCCGCAGACGCCGTTGGGCCGACGCAGCTGGAATGAGATGGAGAACATTGACCCTGTGCTGTGGTCACCATCCAAAAAAATGCGGTCGTTGTACGCGCACCTTGGTAGCACATCCACCGGTTCCCTCCTCCTCAGTTCCCCGAAAATGAAATCATACGACACCTCCATCCTTGCACCCGTTATCCAGCATGTACCGCGCTCGATTGAGACCCCAAACTGGGCGGTTTCGACCGCCAACAAACCCGAGGAAGCCTACAAAACTCGGGGTCAGCTTGAAGCAGAGAATGCTGAGCTTCGAAATCAGCTGGCACTGGCGCACCTAAATGTCATGGTCCGGGACAACATCCTCGAGGAGGCCAACGCGACGATGGTCTTCCAAAATGTGGGCCTGAAAAAGATGAAGGAGGCTCTGCACCAGCAGGAGGAGAAGGCAGTGACTGACCGTGCACGCCTTTTCAAAGGCAAGGCCCAGGTGTTGTCTAGCGACGAGTTCACCAATCAGGTGAAAGAGATGAACACGGCCAAGAGGGTGAAGGATGCTGGGAAGGAGGCGAACAAGGTCGCGAGGCTGCGCAAGAAGGAGTTGCGCGAGGAGATGGAGAAAGAGTGGGCGCAGATGAAGGAACGGCACGCTGCAGAGGTGGAGGCGTGGTCACAGACTTGCTCAGAGTTGCTGGCGGCGAAGACGAAGAAGAAGGACCTGCCGCCCAAGCCCAAGCTGGGCAAGAAACCGCAGATCCCGGTTGAGGAGGACGAAGAAGAGGACGTGGACGATGAAGTGATGGATGACGGCGACGTGTGACAGCGGTGATCCAAGGAGCGGAATTTGTGACATTTTGGTGCTCGTATTCATTCTTTGGTTTTTATTACATTGAAACGCTTTAATTACATGTATTCTACTGCTGTATAACTTCTTAGAGACTCTAGTATGTGCCCAAATAGTTTTATATTTTATTGTGGCCGCTTGCGAGACTTATGAGGCAAACATCAAAGTTGTGATCCACCGAGCGGCACTATACTGTACCAGACAGTATTTTAAATGCCGATGACCTTTTACTGTACTAAGCTATCAGACCGCCTGTTTGTTAGCCATTGAAATTTTGAATGAACACCTACCTCAAACTTCCGCGTGGCCATGTGGACGGGACACATCGAGACAACGAAAACCAAGTCTGCACCTTGCTGTGGAAAAAGAAATACGGGGTAACGCACTGGTGACGCCGAGCGCCGTTTGAAGCTCAAAATTTGAGGAGAATAAAATGTGTTCCTGTTGCGTCAAGGACGGCGATGGTGTGGCAGGGTGACAAGAGGGTGAGAAGTCGAGTAGAGCCCTGGTGGGTGGTGGACATGGTAAAAACCTCATATAAGTATCTCAGTGTCGCTTTAGAACTCAATGTGTTACCAGAAGCGCAGACCCGTCGGTTTAGTCGGTGAACACACAGGTTAAATCAAAATAATTGGCTCTATCGGACGCATTAGGGACGCGTCTAACCGATACGGGCCGCCTGGTTGGTGCGGTACAGAATAGGGTCCATCAACCTTCAGAAGAACAGGTCAGTGAAGGAAAATGAAAATGAAATGTAGCACCTGGCGCGCAAGAAATCGAACAATCGAATGGATATCTTGTGGCTGCAAGACATTCTGAGCTCGCAGGAAGAAGCTGAATCTATGTGTTTGCGATGATGAACATTCGAGGAAATGAAAATGAGCGACAACATACCAATGACTTCCGGCTGCGTGGAAAATCTAGCAAAAAAATTCAGCGTGGCCTTGACATGAGGGTGGGTCCATTTCAACACTCCCACTGACCAGTTGCGCGTTCTACAAGACAAATATCGTAAATGTCAACCAGAAACAGTCCAAAAACCAAAGAAAATGAAAACCAGGACCAACAAAATTGCTCCCATTGGCGTCGTGTACCATCAGTCTCGGCCAACGCCAACACAAAATCCAACTTCCAGCACTCTCCAGCTGACCTCGAACATCCGGCTGGCATCCTGCCTTCGTTCCGGATCTCGGTGGTCTCCAAGTCTGACTGCCTCCGCATCGAAGCATGCCAGTTTCTTCATCGTCAAGACCGCGCACATCCAGCTGGCATCCTGCCTTCGTTCCGGATCTCGGTGGTCTCCAAGTTTGACTGCCTCCGCATCGAAGCATGCCAGTTTCTTCATCGTCATGACCTCGCACATCCAGCTGGCATCCTGCCATCATTCCGGATCTCGGTCGTTTCATCGCAGCCACCAGGGCACAGCGCTCGGCGCAGGTCGTTACGGTCTCGGTGAGAGTCGGCTGCCTCACGACCTGTTGGGAAGTGACAGTTGCACACAGACTCGCAGACACGGGGATTTCAGGACGACAGGAACTCTCTATTACAAGGTAAGGTAATGGTTGTATATAAAGCAATCTAAAGCTGTAGAGTGCTGTTACACAGGTCTGAACAGGTACAAATGCTGTAGCAGGTGCTGTAGAATAGCTGTAAGTTGGACAGCTTCACAGCTATTGAGGACGCGTGACTGGTCCATTTCAACACTCCCATTGACCAGTTGCGCGTTCTACAAGGCAAATATTGTGAATGTCAACCAGAAACAGTCCAAAAACCAAAGAACATGAAAACCAGGACCGACAAAATTGCTCCCACTGGCGCCGTGTGCCATCCACCGCGCCCGTCAGCAAAATCAAACGTCTCAGCCAGCGCCAACACCAAATCCAACTTCCAGTGCTCTCCATCTGACCTCGTACATCCGGCTGGCATCCTGCCTTCGTTCCGGATCCCGGTCGTCTCCAAGTCTGACTGCCTCCGCATCGAAGCATGCCAGTTTCTTCATCGTCATGACCGCGCACATCCGGCTGGCATCCTGCCTTCGTTCCAGATCTCGGTCGTTTCCAGGTCTGACTGCCTTCTCATCGAAGCATGCCAGTTTCTTCATCATCATGACCTCGCACATCCGGCTGGCATCCTGCCATCATTCCAGATCTCAGTCGTTTCGTCGCAGCCACCCGATCAACCAGCCCGCTTTTCGCGATCCTGGAAGCCAGGCGATTGGAAGCTTTAGAGCACAATACCAGGGTACGCTACGGTTTTTTGAACGAGCCCCTTGTGGATGTGCCTGATGCGGAGAGTTTTCTGGGGACAGAAGAATACCCACGCAATTTACTGGCAAGACAACTGGCCAAGTTGTCCTGTTACCATCGGGCCAAAGCATCCTCGACTGGCCAGAAAGAAGTTGTGACTGGCCAGGCCAAAACTTCAGTCTGTTCCCCCAGAACCCAAACTGAAGTCCCAGCTTGTCAGGCCACAATTTCAAGCCCCCAGAACCCAAACAGAGGTCACAGCTTGCCAAGCGTGCCCCCTGATGTCCAAACAGAAGTCACAGCTTGCCAGGCGACGACCCCGACTTCCCCTGATGCCTAAACATAAGTCGTAGCTTGCCTGGCCACGACCTCAAGCCCCCAGAACCCAACAAAGGGTCGCAGATTGCCAGGCCACGACCCCGATGCCCCCTGATGCCCAAACAGAAGTTGCAGTTTTCCAGGCCACGACATCAAGCCCCCAGAACCCAAACAGAGGTCACAGCTTGTCAAGCGACGACCCAGATGCCTCCTGATGCCCAAACAGAAGTTACAGCTTGCCAAGCGACGACCCAGATGCCCCCTGATGTCCAAACAGAAGTCTCAGCTTGCCAGGGGACGACCCCGACTCCCCCTGATGCCTAAACAGAAGTCATAGCTTGCCAGGCCACGACCTCAAGCCCCCAGAACCCAACAAAGGGTCGCAGCTTGCCAGGCGACGACCCTGACTGCCCCTGATGCTTAAACAGAAGTCGTAGCTTGCCAGGCCACGACCTCAAGCCCCCAGAACCCAACAAAGGGTCGCAGCTTGCCAGGCCACGACCCCGATGCCCCCTGATGCCCAAACAGAAGTCGCAGTTTTCCAGGCCACGATATCAAGCCCCCAGAACCCAAACAGAGGTCACAGCTTGCCAAGCGACGACCCCGATGTCCCCTGATGCCCAAACAGAAGTCGCAGTTTTCCAGGCCACGACATCAAGCCCCAGAACCCAAACAGAGGTCACAGCTTGCCAAGCGACGACCCAGATGCCCCCTAGTCCGCCGTGAAGATTTCAACATTGCTCAAGAGTTCCTCCTTCGCACCGTCGGTCAATTAGTTCCAGGTTAAACTTGCCCATCAAGTCGCGCCCCGTTCACAGGCCGTCAAAATACATCTCGCTGCCAGGCAAAAGGCTTCGTGCATCGCCTCAGGCCCGCCCCCCCACAGTGGGCCACGCGGCTTCCCCATGAAGAATTCACTTCGCATTCAGTCGCCCTTGCTCGCATTTCCGACCTTCCTTCACGGGTCTGATCTCTCCTTCGAGCCGATGACCTCAGGCCTGGGCCGTTCGCATCCTCGAGGCTTCATGCATCCCCCGTCAAACCCACATCCAAGTTCCAGTTCAGATAACAGACTCGGTGGCATTCGAATCTCGAGCTCAATGTCAGCTTAGCCATTCAACTTCAAAGATATTTTCCATGACTTCCTCTTGCCCATATCGCCCCAGCAATTTCACGACCCCTGAAATCGCTAGGTGGATCTCCTGCTGCAGCTCTGCTATGAACCAGGCTCAGTATAGCAAAGGCTCCAGGTGGACAAGGCAATATATACCTTGTGCTCCCAGACTTGATAGGCAGGCAGTCGCAGCCTGACGAACATCCTTGTCAGAATCCTCCAGCAATTTCACGACCCCAGAAATCGCTGGCTGGATCTCCTGCTGCAACTCTGCTATGAACCAGACTCAGTACGGCAAAGACTCCAGATGGACAAGGGAATATATACCTTGTGTCCCCAGACTTGACAGGCAGTCAATTGCGGCCCGGCGAACATCCTTGGCGGAATCCTCCAGCAATTTTACGGCCCCCGGAAATTGCTGGGAGGATCTCGTGCTGCAACTGTGCTATGAACCACTGTCAGTATGGCAAAGGCTCCAGGTGGACAAGACAATATATACCTTGTGCTCCCAGACTTGACAGGCAGTCAATCGCGGCCCGGCGAACATCTCTGTCGGAATCCTCCACCGATTTCAGGACCCCGGAAATCGCTGGGAGAATTGCTGGCCGGATCGACTCTGCTATGATCCACTGTCAGTATGGCAAAGGCTCCAGGCGGACAAAGCAATATATACCTTGTGCTCCCAGACTTGACAGGCAGTAAATCGCGGCCCGGTGAACATCTCTGTCGGAATCCTCTAGCAATTCCGCGATGAAGGCAAACATTCTTCGTGTCATTTCTTCATGTAAGTCAGCCAAACGCAAAGCTACAAAATAAACACCGCTACATACCTGCCATATTCGACCTGTTTCCGTTCCTGAGGACGTAGGCAGTCCCAAATTGGCTGTTCCGAGCGGCTGCGTAGAATGCGCTTCCTAAACCTCGATTGAACCCAGTTCCGAGACGAATTGTGATACTTTTTCTCACCATCCTTGTCCTTTACATATTTTTCCTTAAGATATCTGACAAGACCCTCATTTCCCAGATATGCTGCAAGCTTTAGAAGGGTTTCAACTCGGAGAGCACCTATGGGAGTTGGTAAGCATATGTCTGGACTTTCGGACTTTCGGCTCGGCGGACCCCAAATTCCATTTCACCATCGATGTCTTGTTCTTCATCCGATGGGTGACGCGCGGCTCCTGCTTCCCACACATTTGCCCCGCCACTCTCGGGATGCTGACACAGATATTGTAAATGAAGGTCCGTCCATGCTTGAGAGACTAGAGTGCAGAATGGAACTTGAGAGCATGCCGCGCTACGCCAAGAGAAACTTGCCCAAATGGGATGCGACCTATTGATACCTACTTGTTCTTCATCGATATATCGGTTCTGTAACAGAGACTAGATAGATGCGACCAATCTTGGATTGATTTGGAGACATGCTACTTTTATCTATTGCTGCTTAACGAGCCATAAACGAGGAAAGTTGAAATTTGGAGGGAACGGGAGTCGTTTTACGCTCGATCACGTCAAACTTGGCATTTCGTGAGAGCGCCTCAAAACGCGCCTTGCGCGCGCGAAAAATTGGATTTTTGGGGCCATTTCCCCCCGATTTTGTGACTTTTTTGGCACATTCGAAGATCCCCTCGGTGACCCGTGACAGGTTCGAAAATCTTCTGAAATTTTGGGCCCTGTGACGCATGACATATGAATTGAACGAAACTGTACAGTAATTCAGTTTATTCAGTCCATTTGTGCTTGCTATGGTAACTACACACCTAACTTCTAACCCGGACCAGCGTGCTGCGTGCTACTACTGACAGTATTATCCTCAGAGCTTGAATTGTATATAGAAGGATATATACATACAAGACATGCCTTCGCTTCGCTCCGGCGCAGGTGTACACCTCTTAGTAGGCAGTCAACTATCCTGTAAAACAACCGTTGAACAGATTGCGCGAACCGAGGTACTTCAAGATACTCGTTCGATTTTCAAGTGCTTCGAGGCCCTACATTCCCTACTATGATATATGTCTATCTACCTACAGGCCATTGGGAGACACTGTTCTCCGGACACTATTCTCCTGTCACCCCCGCCTGCAAATTGAATCAGAAATAATTCGGTTGTTGTGTAGTGAACTAAACCGTGTCGTGGGTGATTCATATGTTCAAATAAGTAAATCAGCGTTGACGTGCAAGCCAAATCAGTACGTACGAACGCCGCCGAATGATTTCAAGTCGGTGCCGGCTCCGGAAAGTCATGGTAGAAAGTCCGAAAAGGATATTAGCTAGCGGACTTGATACCTACATACAATGCAGCGTGGGAAACGAGCGTAGCAAAAACGGGTCCTTGACGCGGGGGTTGGTTCGTTGAAATGCCACAAAATCAATGGAAGTCGTCGGGTCGATAAGATCTGCTTGCAACACGTCCGGAGTAATAAAGGGGATTGAGTGAGAGATTGGGCAAGATGCCGATGCGCCAAGGCTTGAAAGGTTGGGTGGAAACCTAAAAAGCTTTGTCGGGTTTGTGCGTACAGGGGATGCAGAATCGATGGTACTGGGAGGGAAAAATAAGCGAGAGGCACAGATAGGCAGATAATATGAAGGTAAGAGTGAAGATTTGCGCCATCAAAAATCCTGGTGACTCGCCGGGAATGCCAGATTTCGAGATCAGACCTGAACGGGAGATTCAGGAGAATAGCATCTCAAGAGCATGAGAGCCTACCTCCAGATCGAGTCGTTTGAGTGGGCGTGCAAAAGAAGTGATAAAGATACAGGGCTAAAGGTTGCACGTCGCACCTGTTTTCAGCAAAATTTAATCGAGGATATAGAATCGGCGATACGAGTGCCAAACAAAGGGGAAATCGAAAGGCCGCAGGGTATGCAGATGATGGGGAACGTATGAAAGGGACGGAACGAAGGGGACGGCGCTCATTATCAGAAGAGGGTGCGCAGGCGATCTTGAGCGGCTTGAGAAATCTTTCAGCGAGCTTCAACATTCTAAAACATATCATAGAAAAGTACATGATATCTTGTCGTTGGTTCAATCCCCACAATATTTCAGAGCCTGTTGGGTTGCCTGTTATCCCAACCTGACTGCAAGTATCACAGATTGAATTCTTCAAAGTTCTGACTGTATGACACGTTTCTAAATTTATGTAGGGCCGTCTGTTGCAAAATACCACGTTGTTTGAACACGCCTGGACCCTGCTAGACCCCATTTATCTCGAAAATGGCCCAAAATCCTATATCATCCAATATGAAATATTTTCACAGGTTTCTCTCTATCACTAATTCCGTCGATTTCAAGATAAAATTTCATTCACATGGTGATATATTACTTGGAAAGCGTTGAATGTGTCAAGAGAATAATTCACACGGAACTGGCGTAGGTTTCTGTTTCTTCTTACTCGGTAACGGAGGTAAGTCTACGGGAGTAGAGTGCCTATCCGATCGACGAGGAAGAGGTTGCTGGAAACTTGGTTCTGAGAGGACAAGTTCGCCTTCTGCTGAAATCTCGTTCTGTTCTGCTGCAGCAGAGTTATTGAGCGAGGAAATCCTGACTCAGGGATGGACTATAGACTGGTAAAGTCTCTTCTTGAATTGTGTAGTTCAAGGAAATTCTCGAATGTATTTTAGACCGTGATAGTCTAGAAATGCAGTTTTTACAATCCTTCGATCGTGAACAGTTCTTTTAGATAAATTACTTCAAAGAAGTAAAGTCAAATGAACCCCTCGCGGTGGGCTCCAGATGAACCCCCCACACTCTGGTCACACTAGTGTCCCGTTAGTGGCTGTCCAAAGTCACGCTTTCACCAAAAATGGTAATTTCTGCAGCAGGCCGGCGGAGTTAACTGGCTCGCAGAAATTACCATTTTTGGTGAAAGCGTGACTTTCGACAGCCACTAACGGGACACTAGTGTGACCAGTGTGTGGGGAGATCAAATTGCCTGCAACACGCCTCGATTTACACATACTGTACAATTTCGTTCAAATCGGCAGTCACGTGTCACGCACCCCCCCTGTCGATCACGAACTTTGGTCGATGTCACGCATCACTCGGGCCTCTGTCGAACCTCCAAGCGGTCACACAGGCCCCAAATTGCCTAAAAAAATAAAAAAAAGAAAAAAGGCAAAATTTCCGGTTCAAATGCCGAAATTTTCGAGGTGTCACGCAAAAAATCGGCGGCTGCCGAAATGTTGAATAGGTAAAATGGGTCACGCATCACACCCCCTGTCGATTTGAACGAAATTGTACAGTACTCCCGTGCTGATTTGTGGTTGCTCAGAAAAGCTTAATTCTGTTAACTGGCTCGCTTTCCGCCGGCCTGCCGCACAGAAATTACCATTTTTGGTGAAAGCGTGACTTTGGACAGCCACTAACGGGACACTGGCGTGACCTTCACCATACCGATCAAATTGCCTGCAACACACCTCGATTTCGGTAGAGAAGCCAATGATTCGATTCACTTGCGTTCGTGGAATTGGGAAGTTTGGCCCGTAATTCCGCTGGTATCTTTTGCATTGCTGGGAAGATCATACTGCCATTTCGCGGCAGAATCCACCACGCCAACCAAGGCCGTACTTCGGGGAATTCGGCGGGGATCTGCTCAACAGCCTGGAGAAATTCCGCTGCAGTAGTTGCCGCGACTTGGACTCGGAGGGTCCCAGGCCTGGGATTCAAGGACCGCGATCAGACCCTCGAAGCGAAATAGGTGTTTCACACGGACAACCTGCTTGATTTTGTGAAGAGAGCGCTTCCAGTGGACGATACATCCCTTGATTAGTGCCTCTGCACGGGTACGTAACGCCGCTGCCTCTGCTTTGCGACTCTGCTCGCTGAGGGTATTCCACCCAGGAATACGTGCGCACATGAATTCAACAAATGCCGATATGAATCCGTTCCGCCGTCAAAAAAATCAAGAACCTATATCAAGACGGTCAGTAGATATCCCAAAAATGGCATCTGGGATGCACCGCGCTGTAAAGCCGTTCATCGAAGGCATACCCAAGTCCCCGCGTGCATGATTCCCCAATAACATATACAAGCTGATCGAAATGGGATTTGCGGTGCATCTCATCAAATTTTCCAATCCAGGTGAAGAGAACCGGTGCCCAGCGCATTATGACTTGCGAAAAAGCCAGGGAGGCAAGGAAGATGCCTTGTTTGAAGAAATTATGACAGCCATCCGTAACCAGCCCATGACGCCCGCTTTCCGCTTCGAGGTTCTGCTGATGCCACGAGCGAATCTGGTCCTGCAGAAGCACATCACGCATAAAGGGCTCCTGCATGACGATGAATCTGCCGTCCATGAGATCGGATTTCACAATCCAAGGCGTCTCGAAGGAATCCTGGAGTGGGGAAAAGAACAACTAATGAGTTCCACCGCTGCGCTTTTTCTTGCTGGGGTTTGGTGACAATTTGCCAGAGTTTTCAAAGGCGGCATCGGTGGCATCATCCCTGACCCTCTTCCTCGGTGACGCCAGAGGCGAATATTGCCTACGTTCGGGCATCGCAGGGACGGATGCTTTCCATGGCTCGCCGTCCCCACGATGAGAATCTTGAGTTTGTCGATCAGAACGGACAGAATACCATCAGAAGGATGCAAAATTTTAATTAATCAACGAAGAATCGGACACACTTTTTTGTGTTGGGCTTTCTTTGGCCATCGCAAATAAGTGGTATGGCTCTTTAGTTTTCTGCGCAATTGGCCAATACTATCTGCCCCTTCGTGATCCACATGCAGAATGGACAACACTCTGCGCAAAGAGTTAGGAGAAACAAAATGTGCCTTCACTCCGCATCGGCACTTGCACTATCATCAAATGCGGACATCGGTGAGGCAGGCAAGAAGGTTCGTAAGTGATCCCAGTATATTTCCTGTGCCGAACGTTACAACGGAGCTAAAACACAATTACAACTTGTATGATAAATAAAATCCCGTCGGCAATACCTATTGATTCTGAACATGATACATCGACAGGCCGCAGCCGACGTATCACATGAGACGTGATGATGCTATCTGCGGTCGGACATCCATGTAAGCATTATACAGCCGAAGGTGAGGACGAGCGTCGAGGCGGTGACACGAGGAACGGGCTGTTGAACAAAACTTGCGGACCAGCGACAACTCAGATATCTTGGGACAGAGACAGCGATGGCTCGTTGATGTTTGAAAGATAATGATTGCCTGAAGACTCACGAGGTCCGTGTACGATGTTCGCATTTTTGTGGCCACGAGACAATTTGTAAACCGGGCTCGGGGCGTTGAATCGCGCCTGGCCGGACTCACATGGAGTTCCGGAGAGCAACGGGCCCGAAATGCCAGCGGGGCCGAATGAGCCCCGCCGTCCGAAATGGTATATAAAGCGATGGTTCACTCCCCATTTTCGTCATTCCTCCCATGTACTTCTGTGGCTGTGCCGACCGCTTCATCAGGCCTCTGGATTATTGGATTGGGTGCAACATCTCGAGCCCCTCATCCATGTATCCGGGTCTCAAGTTGGTCTGCCTCGGGATTATTGGATTGAGTTTTGCACCTCATCTATGTATCCGGGACGCAGCTCACAGGGGGGCTATTTTGGATTCAGGGGTGCGGATAAAAAGTTGCGAATTTGGAATTTTTTTAGACAGGCATTTTGGTTGAGTGTCAGGGGTCCTGGGGAGACTCGATGGGTAGTATTCATCCCATCAAAATGAGGTACATGCTACAGCGAGAAGATGTGATCATCCGGATCTATCCCGATGCGGTCTACCGCCGCCTTGCTGCGCCTCCCGCCCTCTCCCGCCTTCTCCCGCAACTCCGGGATCACAGAGACCTTTCGCCAAACACAACCTCATGCGCCTTGCTTCTGTCCCTCGTCCGCTCCCTCGTCCCTCATCCATTCCTCTACTCATTCCCGATGCCGCGCCAGCATCGGGATTGCCGGCGACACACGGCACATCAACAACATCTGCGGCACATCGCCACCAAATGCGCCACACCTCTACACAAACTTCCTCAACTCCCGAGATGCCTACTCGGTGAGTATTGCTCCTGTGCAGAATGTGAGCGGTCGTCTTAGGCTTGATTCTGGCGAGGTGAATGCGTGTCACAAGGTACTTTGGCCACAAACTACTTTGAAGCGAGATTCGAACTCGAATTGAATACAATGGCGGTTATTTGAAAACAGTATAGCAGAAAAAAAATGAGACTTAGTAAGTCTGTGAAATATTCAGCAGAGACAGCGGGAATGCAAACTGAGGAAGCATACCTGATTTTTAACTCTTTTAGAGGCGCTTCGGGGCTGTTCAATGCCATGCAGCGGGGTTCACACCACCTGCATCATTCTCATCTGACTTGTGCTGCTCAATCGCGGGATGAACGAGGGCCACATCCTTAGGCTGGCTGGCAACACGCTTGGCGTTGTTGGCGCGCAAGGAAATGAAAAAAATTCGTCATTCCAAGGGCTTTATTTCTCCACCGAATGCTCGGGATACCGCACTGGGCACGGAGTTCCTTCTGTACTTTCCGGACGCGGTCAAACGATGGGACATCTTGCACCTAGCTTCCTTCAGAACCCACAAGATTACATCAAATGGCAGACAAGATAATCTCACGCTCATCAGGAAATTTCAAGGGCAACTTCCAAAAGGTGCGGTGCTCGTCGACGTTTAATGACAGCTCCCTGGTGCGAAACATTCCAAAAGCGGAGCTTAAAAAGGCTTCAGGACAATTTTATAAAGAGAGAGAGGATGTACCCCATTTTGAAAGGGACAACTCATGAATGAAGAGGCTGTCCAAGTTTATTTGAAGAGAACTGATCGGCGGTGGGTGTTAAGTGGCAATGGGAGACGCCAGTATCAGATGAAGTAAGCTGATAGATTAAAGCGGAGTTTGAAAAGGCTTCGGACAGACGCGGACAGACATAATTTTATAAAGAGGGTGAGGTGACTCCATCGTCTTTGTCCAGAAGAGACCGCCGCCGGCAAGTTCAGCGCCCCTTGCAGTTCAGACGAGCATTTCGCACGAATGCACTTCGGTTGGTCGTGTCCCAGAAATCTATGCGGTGCATTTGGTCTGTCAAAGTCGAATGCTGTAATTTACTATAACTATTCTTGGCAGCCTCGTGGATGTCTGAATCCGAGCATGAATACGCGTGTCCGGGTCTGACAGCGCACTCATGTCGCAGAGCTACTCCCTCCGTGGTCAGGGATCCAGTCTCTTTGGTCACAGCGGCTGATATTCTTCACTTCTAGTTCAAAGTCTCGATGGATTCTCCTGGAACTCCGGCTTGTTGCAATAAGAAGAAACCGAATCTTTATGTGGGGATTAACCTCGACGGGACGCGGGTTCACCGCACGCATATTATCAACCGGGACTCGGTGCCCAAGTGGAATGACGTCTGCACGCTGTGAGTGCAAATATATATTTTGGTGCATATTTTGTGCTAACACAACGCTCGAACAACCAAGATCCCCCGATCAGCTATCAGCTCGGCTTTCGTTCCATGTATATCATGAGTCTGTGATCCCTTTAATGGACGATTTCTGCCTGGCGGCAGTCGATATTGATATTGGGACTCTCCGGGAGCGATGCGGCACGCTGGGAAATCGGAGAAAGGTGAGAAATCATAATTTCCCTTGACGCCACGTCCTGATGTTTATAATATTAGCTGTGGCACTTGAGCTGACGAAAAAAGACACAAAGGTCAAGTCCGCGGGTACACTCTCTATGTGCCTCGCCGCTATTGGCATCGTCGAGAGCGGTAAAATTGAGACGGCCGGCGCGCAAAAAGCCGTACAGGATCTTGAAAGTTCTGCAGTGGTCTCTAGTGTCACGGGAGTTGTGGACACCATTGTCAATGGGTAGGCGCAGCCGCCCGCCAAACCGGCCATCAACGGCATCCTGATCTGGCGGTGATGCCAGGCAAAGTATCGTTTTGGTCCCACAGTAGGGTTCTGACCTCGGGGTTTAGCTAGATAAGGTCTAAATAGTCATTCATTTGTAACTGTCGGAGGCATTTCGCAGAACTGGCCCCGTTCCGGAGATTCAGGTCATCAGACATCTGCGCGCCCCCATATCTCGGCTCTCTCTTTGCAGACAGAAATTTCCTCCGACAGTTACAAATAAATATATTTATCAAGCATTGTTTGAGGCGTCACTGGAATATTCCGACCACAGAGCACGGAGGTGACTTTCGCCAGGCGAAGGCGCTTGTAAACATCAACAAACAACACGGTCGCTCTTAACCACCGCCATTATCTTGATGCGGGGTTACCTCGTGGGGATCGGGGGACAGTTTTTGACAGAAGAGAAGAGTCCGGACGAGGATCCGAGCGGAGAGATCACACTCGATGACTTGGAAGGAGGGGATGGGTACGACTCGGAGCGAGATTTTTAGGAATAAATTGTAGGATAATTGTAAATAGCATACAGCAGTCTACTGTAGTGTAGTACAGTATAAATAAATCGTGTCGAGTGGGCTCCGAGGGCCACTACGAGTATGGATCAGACGAACGAAGGTTTCGAGCTGATGGGGACCGTGGGAATGAAATGATCGGGAACCGGGGCTGCGCCTACCCATTGTCAAGGTTCAATCGAAGGCTGGGGATATCGAGTCCAGCCTGGGCGTCTTGATCTCCAAACTTGATATTATCGTTCGTGTGGGGGACAAACTCGCCACGGTAAGTTGCTTCTTTTTCATCTGGGTTCCCTTCTAATGGCGGTCCTGAGATCCATCCATATGCCAATGTTGCCTGGAAGGTGCTGACGTTCGTGTACGAGGTGAGCCGTTTCGAGGCTTTACTGATCTATGCTGAGGGGAAATAGGCGGTGAAGAAACAAAAGGAGACCGACGGTAAAATTGTCGAGCTCGTTCAAACGATGGTGACGACGTTCTCCTTTGTCGAGGATACCGAATCTCTTCCCGGGAAGATCAAGGGACTGGAGAATACCTGTCTCGCTATCCTCAAACAGACTGTAGAGTGCGCTATGTTTATACGGGAATATACTGGAAAGGGATTCGGTGAGTATTGTCCCGCATCATCTCTATATCGTGACTCAGTATATAAAACAGCGAGGCTTGTCACGCAGGCGTTGTCGGACAGTGTGACCCAGCGAATTGACGAACTATCCAAGGTGTTAAATGATCTCAAGGAGTCATTTGATAGTCGCTTGGGCATTCATACGGCGTTTGTGTGTGCCGCAATTGAGGAAAATGTCCTGCAAGTAGGTACGGGGATATTTTTATTCGCCTAAGTAGTTGAAATGGCTGATTACCGATCTGGCAGCCGAATCCGACACGCTCAGAGCACTTCAGCCCGTCGACATGAATGCGGCCCTGCGCACAAAATGCTTAACTGGAACACGTGTTGACATCCTGAACTTCATTCACGAATGGCTTACGACGCCGTCCGACTCGGAAAATATTCTGTGGCTGTACGGTGTTGCGGGCTCCGGGAAGAGCACAATATCCACCACGGTCTCGGAGTATTTCCGTAACCTCGAGCGCCTCGGGGCGTTCATTTTCTTCGACAGAAATGACAGAGTGGCGAGCCATCCGAGCACAGTCATTCGCACAATTGCCGATCAACTCGCGAACTCCAACCCCACCATCCGGGCCGCTATCTGCGAAGCTATAAAACACGACCCGAAGGTGACTACAGCGATAATGGAAACCCAGTTCGAAAAACTGTTGCTCGAGCCGCTGAAAGTTGCTGCAACACATATCCACGGCCCGATCATAATCGTTATGGACGCCTTGGACGAATGCGGTGATGCCGAGTCGCGGAATGGCCTGGTCTCCCTGCTTTCAAACGAGTTCCACAAACTTCCCACGGTGTTTCGTTTCCTCATCACTAGTCGCCCGGATTCGGACATCGCGGACCATTTCCGAGAACAGTCTTCCATAATCAAGATGCACCTTGAAACATCGATCACGGCGGATATCCATGTTTACATTCGATCCAGAATGGAGGAAATTCGAAAGCGACACAAACTGGAGTGGGAATGGCCAGGCGACTCTGCCATCCGGATCCTGATAAAATATTCCGAAGGTCTTTTCATTTGGGCATCGACTGCTACCAAATTTCTTGAAGGTCACGGTCCTAAAACCAAACTCGAGTTCCTCTTGCAACGCAATCCCAAGGCGGGTTCCAACCTGGACCAATTGTTCGAGGATGCGCTTCGTGACCCGGGCTCTTGGGATGACCCTGACTTTGCTGGTGACGCTCGGGCAGTTTTGGCTGCTATTGTCCTGGGCAAAGTGCCCATGACCGACGCAGTGATAGATGCAATCTTTAATCTGAAGGAGGACAGAGCCTCGAGGCATATTCTCAGTGTCTTGGGCTGTGTCATCCACTGGAGTCCCGGAAAAGTGGCTCGCACGCTACACGCCTCGGTCGGCGATTATCTTACCGATCCAGAGCGCTCTGGCCGCCAGCCGTGGCATCTCGACGTAAAAACCCACCACTGCGCTCTCACTTTGGGATGTTTTAGTATCCTCAAAAGTGAGCTTCGGTTCAATATCTGCAGCCTCGAGGACTCCTATGTCAAGAGCTCTGATGTCCCGAATATCTCCGCTTTAGCGAAGACATATATCAGTCCACAGTTGTCGTATTCAAGCCACTTCTGGGCTGAACATTTAACGGAAATGCAGTGGGAAGCGCCCATTCAGGACAAACTTCTCCAGTTCATGCAGAATGGCTTTTTGTTTTGGCTGGAGGTTGTGAGTATCTCAGCCACGGCCGATGGGGCGGGGTCATGGTCATCTTTTCGTCCGCAGGACGTACTAAACACTGTGTTGAAGAGCATTCCAGTGGGTTGATTCCCGTGTCGTGTTTATATCATTTCAGCCAACTCACTGGATTGCAGGAGGGTTATGGTGACGACTTGAGGCACCTGATCCAGGATTCCATGTCATTTATTCGGGTCTTCGAGACTCCGATTATGGAGGCTGCACCTCACATCTATTTGTCGGCATTGGCGATGGCACCCGAACAGTCGCTAGTGCGAATACAATATTCGCAGCAGTTCAGGGGAATCGTGAAGCTCCCTGCGGGCGCTGTTCATTCTTGGAAAGACGAGGAGGAAAATCTTGGAATAGGCATGATCTTGGCTGTCGCCTTCTCCCCTGATGGCAGCCGCATCGTGTCGGCCTCCGACGACTACACGCTCCGGGTCTGGGATGCAAAGACACTGCAGCCACTCGGCGAGCCGCTCGATGGCCACAATGCCTGGGTCTATTCTGTTGTCTTCTCTCCTGACGGCAGCCGCATCGTGTCGGGCTCCCAGGATTGCACACTCCGCGTCTGGGATGCAGAGACACTGCAGCCACTCGGCGAGCCGCTCCGTGGCCACAATGGCAGCGTGTTCTCTGTTGCCTTCCTTGACGGTCACCGTATCGTGTCGGCGTCCAACGACTGCACACTTCGCATTTGGGATGCAGGAACACTGCAGCAGCTCGGCGAGCCGCTCAGTGGCCATGAAGCCTGGGTCTCGTCTGTTGCTGTCTCCCCTGATGGAAACCGCATCATGTCGGGTTCCGGCGACGGTACACTCCGCATTTGGGACACAGAGACACTACAGCGACTGGGAGAGCCCTTCCGTGGCCACACCAGCGGCGTGGAGTCTGTCGCTTTCTCCCCTGACGGAAGTCGCATCGTGTCGGCCTCCAGGGACTGCACGCTGCGCCTCTGGGATACAAAGACACTACAGCCAATTGGCGAGCCGCTCCGTGGCCACGAGAGTGAAGTGGTGTCTGTTGCTTTCTCCGCTGACGGCAGCCGCGTCGTGTCGGGATCCTGGGACTGCACGCTCCGCCTCTGGGATATGAAGACACCACACCCAATTGGCGAGCCGCTCCGTGGCCACGAGCGTGGGATCCCGATGGTCGCCTTGTCCCCTGATGGTAGCCGCATCGTGTCGGGCTCCTGGGACGACACGTTGCGCATCTGGGACATCGAGGCCAAGTCTGAAGGTTATTCTTCCTCCCTTTCGCTTTGAGTTATTCATTTCTCATGGTATCATAGAAAAGGAATCACAAAAATACCCTGTACAGCTTCTGCACCCAGGAAAACCCAACTTTTCGCCTTCTTTGCACGTTTCTCATGGCGAATGGGGTTCGCCCCGCGGCTTCTGGCTCTACGGTCCCAGCGAAGAACGCCTTCTTTGGTTCCCCTCCCAATTGAAATCCCGCCTTCCTATGCCCTATCTTCTTGCAATCCGTGATAAAGAAATGATTCAATTCGATACCTCCACTTTCCACCACGGCAAGGAGTGGACCAAGTGCTGCACAGGATCATAATCTCGGTCCTCCCGCTAATAACATGTGTTCCAAATATCCCGCATGCAGCACTATCGCTTTCCACTTCATGTACGCAATACTTGTGAAGTCGCATTATTTTTAAACACTTTTTACACTTGGAAGCGGACATAAAACGAGAGAGCCTGTTTATTCTGATGATATGGCTTCCAGGCAAGCCGGCGCTGCGTTTTTTTTTCCACCGCCCGCGACGCGACATTCCCTGCGTTTCCGTCCGTCCCCTTAAAGCAGATCGCCGAACGTAGTTATCTCGGGGCCGCCGGATTCCTGCGGGCAAGCGAGAGGTTAGTCCCGGAAGAGAAGAAGGAAGGAGGGAGAGACGTACCCGCATGCATATTTCCCAGTCTGCGGATAATGCTATTGCACCTGAAGTGGAGACCGCGAGGTTATTCTTTAAACAGATCCAGATCCAGTCAACCGAAGTCAACAAATAAGTCGAGAGATTATTCTGACCCCGAAGTGTGTTCTATATGAAGAACACGATAGGAATTCTCAGGACAGCGAAGACGGGACTCAGCGAGAAAGAATGAAAAAAATGCAAGCCAACTTCGCGGGCTTGCAGATCAATTTATGAGAGTGGAAAGACCCTGTATAATGAACCACTACAAGAACGAACGGGGTGCAAAGAGACCCAGCCAAGATCGTCACAGACAGCGCGTCGCCGTTTCAGCTTCAGTATGCGAGGGAGCCCGACATAAGTAGAGACAGAGGGTGTGACAAGGAAATTCGACGAGGGGAGGGCCAGGAATGCTCAAGACCACGGCGGGAGGTTACCGAGACCGGCCGGAAGCTTGGCTAATAGCCATGACAAACACCGGGGATTTTATTTCCCCTGATCTAATAATTTTAATCAAGAGGAATGGAACTATGACTCTCGGATGCTGACAGCGCCCTCGGTCAAAACGTGACTTATTATGAAGAGTTAATTTCGTGTGCCTGTTTGCCAAGAGGTGTGATGGCAAATATCACGTCGCCGAACAGTGTGACCGTGTTCTGGTCCAGTGCGCACCTGAAAATCTTGCATTTTCCTCGGTGAAACTACTGTTTTCCCTCAAATTCTGACATCTGATATTGCATAAAATTCTCCTGAGCCCTATGCATTATGCATTATGCAATTTTTGCATAAAACCCCCGCCTACAGAGTTGGTGGACTGCGAAAAGCTATGCGCTATGACATTTATGCACCGCGACCTTATGCATCATGACCCTCGCAACTGTATCCACAAATGAACTGTGAATAAAAGTCCGTGAAGCCAAGAGGTTAGTTACAGTTTCCCGCCACCGCGATTTCGATGCAAGCATCTTAACTGGGCCACCCAGACACACGAGGCAACCATGCGCCTCCGCAAGGGGAAATCGGGATTCGAAAATCGGATATAGGGTCAAAAAGTTTTTTTGGCCCCAAGGTGACCCCCCCCCCCCCTCTCCCCCTCCTTCCTTATAGGGAAGGAGTTTCCCACCCCTGGGGCCGGCCCGGCTTCTCCGCACACAGCCGCCGCTTTCCGGCTCACTTCCTACCCCTTCCTTGGACCTAATCATGCTTGTCTGTAGCATCTAATGAGTGCAGGTGATAGATTTAACACTCTGAATTCTAATAGCTCAATAACTTTGACCTCAGAACCGATCATGGTTGACCTCAACTTGGCTTGAATCACAGAAAGTGTGTGTTCAGTCTCCTCTTAGTTCAAATGGCGGGCATTTTGAAAAGCCTGACCTGACACAATAGAGGTGCATTCAAAGGGCTGGCATTTTGAAAAGCGTGACCTGGCAGGCACAGCCTGTGCTCTCAAGCTGCTACATTTGCTATAAAGCCTGTTCGGCAAGAGGAGCGGTGCACTGCATGTTCTCCAGTCAGTCGATGTTATAATAATCTTGTCGTACTAAGAACATTACCGTCTTGAACAGTGTCCCGATGTCCTTCATCAGAAGATTCAAGTTGTGGCAGGGGTCGTAAATGTTCAAAATCCACGGAAATAAGCCCGCAATGATCCGTTTTGCGGCGCGAACGTTGGGACCCCCCATCGCCTGCCACTGCACTGTATTTTTGAGCGTTAAATAGCTCGAGGATCTACGGTAGTTTGTCAGTATCGTGTGAATATTGCTGAAACCGGTACGCACCTTTTGAATAACGCCCGCCAATGTTGCACCGGTCACGGAAATGCCCTTGAAAACGTGCCCGTCTACAAAGAAGGACCGTCGACTGGGTATAGTGTTATGGAAAGTATAGATCTCGTCTTTCGCGCGCGAGCTCCACCCATCCAATGATAGAGTCATGTGCATTTGCGTGCTCAGAAAGTCCTGCAGTTTCTTTCCAACCGCTGCAACATCGGAAACCATCATCCGAGCGAAGAAGGAGGTACGGTCCGGAACTTTATACTTAGGGGCGAGGTCAAAGACGAATTCGATGAAGAAGGGGTTGCCGAGGAGTGCGAAGGGAAGAGCACAGCATATGATGCGCTGGATAGAAATCTTGACGGGATTGAAATATTCGCTAATGGGAGCGGGGTTTTTGGATTTGGAAGTACTAGCCACCGCGGGCTCCGAAGGTTTGCGAAGGGCAGGCAGCGAGCTCATATCTCCGGTTTCCAGGGCCACAGACACAGATTTTCCACCTCTTTCCTCGTCGACAAGCACCCACAGCTCCGGCCAATTAGAGTTTACTGCAATCTTGCCTAATGGACCGGCGGACTCATGAGCAAGGCGGATTCAGAGTCCGGACTGAGCGCCACCAATTGTTCACAAGAATTGAAGGGAATAACTGTTATTTTGAGCATGATTAGTGTGGCTAGCTATATGGGATGCACGGAGAAAATTTTTGCCAGAAGGCTGCTACCAACGGAACATGGGGGATGAGACTCAGATTGAGACCAGATAAACAAAATCCAGGCTGTTGATCAAATCAACGGCGATGCCCGTTCCCCACTCGGTAAATTTCGCATCCACCCCTGAGCCTTTTTGGGAAGTCCTTCCGTTTGGGTTGGGCCGGCCGGAAGTTGGCATCAGCGGCAATTGCGGCTGACAAACATTGGCTGTGCTCTGCTTCTCTCTTCCTCCACCATCGTCCTGATACCCGCGCCGTCGCCGTCGCCCCTCCTGATTCCCGCGCTCGTCACCAGCGGCTCCTGCCTCGCGCCCTTCGCTATTCCCGGGAGCCTTCGCCTTACCCCTGCCGCTCCCGAGCGCGTCGAGCTCGAGCTGTGTGTCCCGTCGTCCCCGCAACTCATTGACGGCGCCTTCCATCTCGAAATATCGCGCTCCCTCATGGAATACTACGCGTCAACCATCGTCAACGTTCCCCCTTCACTGGCCTCATCAAATCACGACGGTGCGACTCCAAGCACTTCGGACCACAAAATCGTTCCACTACCTCCGCGTGCGTACAACTTCTGTAACGCCAGCATACAGACCAAAATCTATGCAGCTTCCGTGGCCCTTCCTTCCTGTCAGCTCGCTCACGCCTCATCTAGCGCTCATATCCTCTCAGCCTGTATGTGTGTGCTTTAAAACGCCAGCGCTCTCACAGAATGTTGAATTTGATGTGATCGGCGCCAAACTGGTTAAATGAGGGAGAACTTAGTCGTGAAGTGTCACATCAAAGTTGTACGTAACTTAATCAATCTGATATTAAAGTGCATCGTCACCCCCGCCAAACCTCGGATGGTGGGACCAGCATTGCAGTTGCAGTGACCTGAGGCAGGTCTGTATGGAGCCGGCGGTTCAGAGCAACGATAACATCGGGCTGGGTATCGATGTAGAGCTTGAAGCAGTCCGAAGTCCAGCGTCCGAGGCGCTGGATGTCCAGATCCGAGAGGCCAACCATACGGGCCCAAGTCGCTGCGCCACGACGGAAACTATGCCCGGAATAGCCGGCTGAGGCGATCCCGAGGGAAGTCAAACATGCCTTGAGGCAGTCGATGAAGATCTTCCTCGTGAATGGACCGCGGCCTGCACCGCTCTGCTTGCGGCGACCGAAGAACAGCGGGTCATCGGGGAGCCCGGGGCGGGCCAGGTGCGCAATCATGTGGTTGTAAGCACAGGTGGAAAGATTTGTGCGTGCTATGGTAATGCGCACACCCTTGCGAAAGGGATCGGTTTTGGAGCCCAGAAGGTCGACTGTGAGGTAGTCGGGACTGTGTATGATAACGTCTCGGCGTTTAAGGTTGAAAGCGGGGTCGAAGACATCGTAGGTGACCTCGCCGCAGCGGAAAAATCCCGCAAAGGAAAGAGAATAGGCTGACTTCAAGGTTTCAGCGAGTTCCTTGGAAATGCCCTTGGGGAGAAGAGGGCCAGAGAGAGCTGCAATGATTTTTTCGAGGATGGGGTGGGTAATTGGCAGTCGCTCCTTGCGCTCGATGTCGCCGTGGAAGCGGCGAATCCCCCGGATAACACGTTCCAACACTCGGGAAGAAAACTGTTCAGAGGGGTACCCGAGATCCGCATGAAAAGACTTCAACGCGCCAACGTAGCGCTTGATAGACTTGCCGCTGACTGTGGGCGGGAGCGATGCGACCCATGAAAGAAGGTGGGGTTCCGATGCTGGGTAGGGGGAAAGGACAGCATTCCCATATTGGCGCACAATGAAGCGCTCGAACGATTTGCAGGCAGTATCGTTGACTCCTCGAGTGGAGCTCGCAAGTCCGTGCCAGAGATAGAAGGCGACAAGGTCCGGCTGGTTAACCCGAGCAGCCCAGCCGTTGGGAGGTGGGGGAAAGCCGTGTGCTGAGCATCGAAAAACACGGGTAGGAAATTGCGAAGGCGGTACATGTCAAAACGAGAGAGTGCGTCAGCAACATAATTTGACTTTGAATCAATCCAGATGCAAAAAATGGAAAAATTGAGAGAAAGGGCGATGAGGAAGATCTCCTGGAGGGGCGACTGTGATGGGGCTTCTCGGAGAGACCCGCCATTGAGGCCATCAACAGCGCCGGTATTATCAACACGGAGGGTAACACTGGTCCCGGCCCGTGTAATGCTACCTACCTACCTACCTACCTGCAACTTGATTTCGCCTCAAAAGGTGAAAAAAACAGCATGCGGGAGTCAGAATTGCAGCAAACAAACTCGCATATTCTGTAAACACGATCTAACGAGCGCCTCGGATTGCGGCGGCAAGCCTAGAGCATGGAAAAATCATCGAGAATGAAAGGAGGAGGATAGCATGAAATGTGGGAATGATTGGCGTGATGATCGTCCTCGTAATGAATCGCAAAATTCTCGAGTCGAGGATCGCTTGAAAGTGCGAGTAAACAGGAGGCATTCCAGCAATAAGTCTTCGCATAATCCAACAACTGGTGGTGTTCCCGACCCAGTTGCGAGAATTGATCGTGACAGACGAAGCGCGGTGCTTCCGGCCGCCCCAAACTGTGCACGAAGATTTTTGCTTGCCATTCCTGACCTCTGGGATGATGGAAGAGGTGTTGAATGAATAACCAGAGTTGAAAAGCTCGCGTCTGCTGCCAGTGCGAATAAAATATTCGCTTGATTCTTCCGTCTCACTTCTGGCTGGACAATAATTCACATGCAATGTCATATGAGCTTCGTCGGGCCATTTGGTGAAGAGGAAGAAGTCTAGAGCCCGGCATGACGGATAGTGTTCCAGTTGTTCCGGATTTTGCGCGGGTAATGGAGGTTGAAATCCAAGTGTCGAGCCGAGCCGCTGAGTACGCGTGGTACGAGTCTGCCATGGTCCAAATGACTGAACAACGAGTCTACCGATAGTACCGAAGGCAAACAAGCAGTAATGTAAGAGTGGCTATTCTTACATATAGCTACCAGATGCCAACGGAGCACACACCATTCCAGGGGGTCAGGTGTACTCAACCTGCTGTCGACTGGCCGGCCGCTTTTAATGGCAGGACTTCTGGTTAGAACCATGTAGGACCTGACCAACCGCTATTGAATACCATCTCAGCAATCTACAACGACACCATCCTTTTTCAAAAGGTCGAAGTTGCATATTTGTGCTTCAAATAAACAGATAAAGTACAGACGATATATTGTTATACAGTCCGATTTTTCATAATGCATAACCTCATAATGCATACCAGCCAAAAAATCTCATAATGCATCGGATTTCGGATCCACCAAAATGCATTTCACCACTGTAGAAGCAAGCTCATAATGCATAAATGGTCATAATGCATAAACTTTGAGCAAATCCTGTTCATTTTGGCAGGGAACCGACCTTATGCATTATGAGCTATCCTACTGTAAGTAGTGAAATATCTGAGCCTTCGATAAAGACGCACCAAATATGAAGCAAGGGAAAGACAAGTAAATAACAAAGGATAAAAAAGGACTGAGGCGTAATAAAAAGCAAGCATGCCCACATATCAGGGCTTTTGAGGCATAGCTCATCTTGAATCTATATACATGAACAATAAAGGACAGTTGCACATACCACATCAAGCTACCGATCGGACATGGGCTCAGGGACAGTTAACATTCCAGCACCTATCGTCAAGGCGCCACTTCATCGACATATTGATAAAAGGAATACCAACACTCCCATTGTCGCGCATCAAACTCTTTATAAAATCTTTGGATTTTTTATTTCCTTTTTCGGAGGTGCGAACTTTATCTCCGGAGGATTTCAAATTTCAAGGTCGGGGACAACAGGATCAATCAAAACAAGGGGGGAGACGGCCGTAGGCCGTCGACCACCTTGTTTTGTTATCAATCCCACCCTAGCAGAAAATGATTACACCTCGGAGGCATTGCACTCGTCGCCACAACGCTGGGCAATTCTAACCACAGGCCTTTTTCCAACTAATGGTAGAAATGGAGTGCCGGAAGCCACGATCCTGGAGCTTGATGCAAGCTGCCACAGTCAGCGAGTTCCAACCCGAATGAGCGCGACCTCGATCTACCAGCTCAGTACAACACAACGGTAGTCGAACAAGTAGCGATGCACATCCCTTGGAAATTAATCGGAGTATGTAGATTCATATATATATCAGCAAGCACACACCAAGAGTAGTGCTTGCGGCCACAGCTGGAGTGATTACACTCGCATCGATGCTTTCAGAGAGCATTATTAAGTGTGCCTGCAACAGCAATTAGGATCCCTCGCACTAAAAGCAAATAGAGATACTTGCCGATACCCAAGAATAATACTGCATATGGGAGTTGGGGACCGTTTTATAGGGAAAAAGCGATCCCAGTTTGGGACGATGAAAGACTGAGTTTGATCTCTGCAAAGAAAGCGTTCTTCGGGATTTGTATTTCGAGGCCAACCTTGTGTCGATGCCGAAAGGAGAAAGGGAAACAAGACAAAGAAAGGACAAAATGCGAATGAATGGATGCGGTTATGACGCCAGCGGATCGCGATCCAGCTTCACGGGGTTACACCCCAAAGGGACACACTAAACGGCAACAAAAAAAAAAATGACCAATGGTTATCAAGAGAGTTTTGGTCGCCAGTATCCAAGATCCGGTAGTACGGTACACCGATGTGATTGGAAAAGAAAGAAAGAACTTAACGGGCTTCCTGGTTCCATGGCGGAATATATTAAGTTCAGGTTGGGGAGGGAATGGTGTCTCATATACCTTAACTGGTTTCGTCCACTTCCCAGCCATAACCAGGTATGGTGTCTGGGACGGCAACATTTCGCATCTAAGCACAGATCGGTTGGGTTAGGTGGCATGGTAAATAGTTAATGGAGACCCCCCTGGTCGCTGTGGGACAATTGAAATCCCGGAACCAGGACAATAAGGTTGAGGCAGATGTAGACCAGGACAAAATTGAGGGGTAAGGGGGAGGGGAACCAAAATCGCGTAAGGCATGAATGATTGAGCTCGAAAGATCGACACCGCGGAGTGTATCACGAAGCATTCCCAGGCTCCCAATTTTGCACAGCGGCAAAACAGGTTCCCCTGCTTCCGCCAGATTCAACACCTTCCTCATTGATCAGAGCGCCTGCAAAAACACTGCTATCATTGTAAGGCATGGGGGGAGAAATGCATTCAGGATGTAGCCAAGCTTGTGACCCATTGGGATCTGATTTTCTTCCGTTAGCAGGAAGTTCAGCACAATCTGAGTCGATGTCCATGGCTTCTAGAAGAGATCTGTCACGAAGCTGCTGGACAGCACAGTTTGGGAGTTTATAGCAGAGATCTCCACACATGATGTGCACACTGAGTTAATCAACAAAGATAGACATGGCTGTGGAGAGCGAAGAGGTAATGCGAAAGGAAGAGTGAAAATTTGCGAAGCCAATGGGAAACCAAAACAACCAAAGTACTTATGTAAAATTAGCGTGTCCATCCGTCTATCCGAAGCCTTTTAATCTCTGCTGTCAAATTTCTGGTTCCGACATCAGCTGACACTCTCGTATGTAATTTAAAGAGCTTTATAAAAGGCGACTCGAGAGAATCGAACCTATGACCTCCGCACATGCCTAACAAGACCAAATTTTGCGAATTAAACCATTCATAGTGTTCAAAATGGCATTACGAAGCATGTGATTCAAAATGCCATTCCGGGGCATGGGGTTCAAAATGCAAATATCTCGCGGGATCAATCCAAACCTTAAATATGTCTAGGGCTCCCTTATCCCTCCTGCTCTCAGCTGAATTAAACCATTCAATAGTGAGGCACAGGGTTCAAAATGCCATTACGAAGCATGTGATTCAAAATGGCATTTCGGGGCATGTGGTTCAAAATGCGAATTAAACAATTCAATAGAGAGGTTGCGGTAGCCACCAGATGAAACTGGTGGCTTCACCACAGACAAATGCGGAGGCAGTTCTTCTCATCTAGTCACTATTTTATACTCTCCCTCAGAGCTACAAATGGTGGCTGACTTGGTCCGACAGCATTGCCCACTGTCCAGGAAAATTAGCCACCAGTCCGATCTGGTGGCTACCGCAAGCTCTCTAATAGTGTTCAAAATGGCATTATGAAGCATGTGATCCAAAATGGCATTTCGGGGCATGTAATTCAAAATACGAATTAAACGATTCAATAGTGTTCAAAATGGCATTACAAAGCATGTGATCCAAAATGGCATTTCAGGGCATGTGGTTCAAAATGCAAATTAAACAATTCAATAGTGTTCAAAATGGCATTACGAAGCATGTGATTCAAAATGGCATTTCGGGGCATGCGGTTCAAAATGCAAATTAAATGATTCAATAGTGTTCAAAATGGCATTACAAAGCATGTGGTTCAAAATGCAAATTAAACGATTCAATAGTGTTCAAAATGGCATTACAAAGCATGTGATCCAAAATGGCATTTCGGGGCATGTATGATGTGTGACCCGATTTATCGACATTTCGACAGCAGCCAAATTTTCGCGTGACACCCCCCAAAATTTCGACATTCTCACCAAAATTGTCGTCTTTTTGCGGTTTTCAGGCAGTTTTGAAGCCTGCGTGACAGCTTGGAGGTTCGACAGAGGCTCGGGTGATGCATGACCGCAACGAAAATTCGTCCTCGACAGGGGGGTGCGTGACACATGACTGTCGATTTGAATGAAAAACCCCAGTATCTCCGGAATTGCCTTTTATGGTAATATGTGAACACATGGGAATATCTTCTCTTTCCTCATATTTTCAGTCGTGATCACGCTGTTGAAATCACAAAGTATTGCCACATCCAAGGGGCGACCACTAAAATTATTGCTGAAATTGGGTGGTACTATACCTAGTTGTTTGGTTTTTGATGCATGTGACGGAGCCATCAACGGCCATCAATTCCATCAGCGCGTTAATGAGAGTCGCGTTTCTGGACGCGTATGGATCTATGGATAAGGTAATAATCAAGACAGAAGTGCGGACGCAGGAACACCCGCCCATGCCGCCAAACAGATCTCCCTGAGGCGCCCGAGCTTACTGAGCTAGCTAACGAGTATCCAAGCATAAAAGGAGTTCAAGAAGAGCAAAAATATTGGCTCCATACCGTGGCCCTATTTTTGGAGTGCGTTTGTCGACTTTTCATGACGCGTTTGTTGACTTGTGGCCCGGTTACGGTTTAACTGTTTTTTGCCCTCCAGAGGCGACAAGGTGAAACCGGCCAAAGCCGCAATGGCGCGCGCGCCATGCTATTATTTTGTGAATCATAAGTACAAGTGCGCAAAAAAATCAAATTTCATCCTCCCACTCTTCCAATGGACACCGGGAATACCTTCACAATTTCCGACTGGATTGCCACGCACCAGTCCTGGGCCACAGCGCCACCACAGCTCAAAAAAATCGTGGCCGAGTATGTGTTAGGTAATCTGTGGTTTTGGACCATTTTCGAGCCAAATGTCATCTAACACGTCCAGGACAGGTCCCAGTGACCTCATATTTTGGGATGGACAACATATATACGTAGGCAAACGTGTAATAGAGCTGAAATCATGCATAATTTAGTTACAGTCTCTGTAGGTCCAGTGGATACATTAGCAGGTTTAGCATTCAGAAATAGTGTAAGGATTGCATTTATATCGGGATTTTATATAAATCTGGCTCTATCACATATTTGGCTACATATATATGTTGTCCATCCCTAAATATTAGGTCATTGAGACATGTCCTGGGCATGCTAGATGGCATTTGGCTCGAAAATGGTCCAAAACCACAGATTACCTAACACATAATATTTTCGTAAATCGCTTTCTATCACTAATTGCGCATGAATTATTCCAACAGATCTACATAGGTTTCATCCCAATCGGAGTAGAACTGGTGGAGTTATTGAGAATTCTTTGAAAACATGGCAAAACACAAAATTTTCATCCGCGCCCTAGGTTCCGACATTAGCTGTAATCGTGCATCTCATGTGACTTGCCGTCGGCCTTACACTCCTTCTCCGATTCAACGATCGGTTGCGGAATTCCCGAGGCACCTTTAAGAACCCTGGGAGCGCTCGCCGTCGTATCCTACTTTGGGTGGAGTGTACGATTGAGAGAAGGTCATTCTTTATGTACTGTATTCACATGAAAACCGTGATTCTCAAACGCTCTCAGAATTCCCCCCGAACATCTGGTGAATATGAGGCTAGAACATCCCGAATAAATTGGGATCTTCCTCCCTCTGTTTTTTGAAATTGGTCTCCAGCTTTGGCCGAAGAAAAACGACCATGGTCAACTGACTGTACCGTGGCCAAACTTATTTGCAACAAAGTCAATCCCGAATGAAATCCAATGATTCCCGCTGATATGCAACGGGAAAAACAGATCCTCTTTTCCGGCTTCGATCGTGCGTTTGTATCCTTCGAGCAGGCGTACACTATATTTGCTGCCAGATACTATTCTCATTCTACCAACATTCTTCATGTCTTATTCGAGGTGATGCACCCCTGATTACCGCGTTTTGTCTCTCGTCAACAGCAATGCGGTCATAGATGACGCGAAAGTGACCATCCTCGGCACTGGTGGCCTCCATTGCCATATAATAAACGATGGAGAGGGTCTAGGACCTCTCAGGGGAGAGGAACCAGCGGGCTCGCAGCGGGAGGGTGAAAGCAAGAGGGAAAACCCAATCTGATGACTAATCTATGACAAATGGGGTAACCCTCGAAACACTCTCGCACCAGTTACAACGAGTCCTTCAGTCTTTGGCCAATTTAATTGCAAGCGGCCGGCCCACAGGCAGTAATAAACACCATACATACCACTAATTCCTTGAAATTCTACCCAATGAACAAGCATTCGCTGAAAACGCACTTTCCTGGATCAATGCCTCAAAGTCCCCTTTCAGAGGAATCATGATTCAAGGGTCGAAGGTTCGCTGTCCGACGTTGAATCCGGGAGTTCCAGGGAAAAGATCGGAGGTGGGAGGGATGAACCACTGAAACTATTTTCATTAACCTTTATCAGCAGAGAATGCTTTTCTCCATCAGGAACAACATCAAAACAAAGCGCCTAGCATGCACAATAATACTGGAGAAATCCCCCCTATCTGCAGTCCGAATCAGAATCCGATGATTCCAGGGATTCAACAGTAATGGTATAGTCGAGTCTACTGTAGCATGTGGTTACTAAGATACCCTAGAACCCCAAAGCCCATGCACAAGTCCCGTAATACATGGGTCGCATGACATCAATGAAGCGGCAAAATCTGGAGTGTCGCTTCGGCTCACTGAATCGGAGGATAATTCTGAGGAATCGAAAAGTAACGGAGATGGACATGGTATTTCAGAATTATCTATATACCCTTGTAATTGCCAAGCAATTTTCCCCAGGTGCTACCGCTTCCAATGACTTACAAGCATATCTGCACCGCCCTCTTAACATGCCTCGAACGGAGCTTGTTCAAGTGCCTGGATCCGAGCAGATAGCCCATTTGACGGAGGAAATTGGCCGACTCAGCAAACGTTTGCATGCTCTCGAAGAGTGGAAGCTTACCGTCGAAGGTCATGGGCCCAACGAGAAGAAAGTTGGTCTACACTTTTTAATGCTCAATATTGTCCATGTTTTAATGTACATTGGCAGCCGATGGAGTTGGAATCCGGCGATGATGCGCCTTCAAGCCAAGATACCCGAGAAACTAGGAGTGCGTCCTGAAGTGAAAGGAAAGAACCTTTCTGAATTCATTTTCAGGACTGTGATCATGAGGAATCGAGTCTTCTTGACCGCCATAAATGGCTCCACCCAAGCTGTATTTCACCGCCTATGCCATTTGATGAAGGCCCATTGCGTGGTATATGAGGGCTTTTCCATCCTCTCTATCACACACTTGTAGGCTCAACATCTCCATTAGCTCATGTTATTTACTGAACGTCTACATCCAGGTGATACACCGAATGTCCACATCCATAACACTTCCTATCGGTATTTCCAACATGCCCTCCTCACCTGGCGGTTGCAAGTGAGAGTATGAGCCCATCGTAATGGCAAGAATTGCAGTGAGGTAATCAGGAATTTCCATCCGTCCGTCAGCGTCAATTGTCGCGACGCATACCAGCGTTGCGCCTTCAGCAGCCATCATTCACGTGAATTCCCGCCCATCGAAAATTTCAACCCTCTCCTGCTGTCTGTACACATCCACTGTGATCGGTGATCTTAGCAATGGCTAAATGAAAGAAAGAAGGGAATTCATACTGTAATTCTTCCCGATATATTTTTTCACAGTGCCGTCCGGCATGGGGTCCCGCCACTCGTACATGAAATAGATCCCGTTGAACCAGAGCCATGTCAGGGCGGCACCTCGCTACGAACCGACCGCGCATTTGCGGAAAGTCCGGAAGCGTATACGCACTGAGCTCGTCGTAAAGGTGGTCGTCGTAGGATTCCCAGCCTATCGCAAGGCTTTCGAGGCCAGACGGCATTAAAGGGGCACTGGAGAGCTCGAGAAAGAAGGTTGATACCTAGAACAGGTTCGTTGAAAAAAATAGGGTCATGCCGGAATATCCGCACCGTGAAACCAGATCTGACAGAATCACCATACTGACCATCCACAACTTCATCCTTGGCCAGTTCCCCGAGGTCGTATATCTCGCGTTCAAACAAGCGAGATGTATCCAAGACAGTGATGGTGAGCAGGAGTTCAGTGAGCTGGGGAAGGAGTTGGACTATTTCGTTAAACGCTATGCTGCTGAATGCTTTGAAGGTAGCATTGAATGAGGTGATTTTATGGCCCTGGATGCCTAAGATGTGCGTGAGAAAATCCTGGGGACGCGCGCACTTGGTTTGGATGTGCGTGAGGGTGCTAGCAGCAAGGAATAACGGGAGGGCTTTGCAGGGGTCGTAATACTCTCCAAGGTGCGGGAACACTGCCTTGCATTGTACAGTGACCAGGCCGGTGCCAGACTCCCTGCCCGACATTTTAAGGGTGCGTACGCCGGGAAACTTGGACATGGTAGTCAAGTTTTGCGGGTGCGAGGGTAGAGTGTCATGGATGATGGCTGTCAACGTGCGGACGTTGGGGAATATCGGTATGTTGTGGGCTACATGACCATTGAAAGAGAGGGTAAGCAGCCGGAGGCGGTCTGGATGGAGTAGAGGAATCCAGTAGTCCTCCCCGTGCTCAAGTTTCGTATCATGACGAAGCTCGAAGTCGGATAAATGAAGTCCCGGAGAGAGTTGGACATGTTCTTGAGGAGTAACTGTACACCAGGAGACGTGGAGCCTAGATAATTGCGGCAAGCGGAATAGGATATCCACCCTGACAGGCGATAAAGCGATGCGGAACAGCTCCAGCTGCTGTAACCCAGTGAAACACGGAAGACGCTCGAACAGCGTGTCGAGCAAGATATATGGGGCGTCCGTGGAAAATGACCAGTTTTCCCGGTAACCGTACGATGTGTGCGGCGATATGTGGCACTGCTGCACCAATGGTGCTATGCCATCCGAGGACAAGAAATCAAGGCGCTCTATGCGACGCTCCACTTCCGGGGGCAAGGGAAGAAGTGCGGGCCCCTTGTCATCGGTGAAGTACGGAGTGAAGTAGATTTTCGAAAACAATTGTCTTCTCACTCTGTATAGCATACGTAATAAGGTATAGACCGGGTGACGCGTGATGTTACCGGAGCGTGTCAATGACACGTTGCTGCCTGTTCTTCACATGGGGACCGGCAATTGGCTGGCATCAAATGTCCCTTTGTTCTTGTTTATTTTGTTTATTTTGTATTGCAGCGTCGGTCCAGCTTTCCGCAGGCATTCTAAAAATTTGAGGAAAATTGGAGTCGAAATCCGAGATGAATCTTCGTGTATTGTCCGGAACAGATTTTTTAAATTTTGCCCAGGACAAGTGATACAAATCACCGGATTTGGCGGTGAAATTGATGTGAATCTGAAAAGGAAATTCACATTCTGCGAACAGGAGACCAAATAAAAATTCTGTTCCGGACAATACAACCAAAATATGCAGAAGAACATATTCCTCTGCCAATGTGTGGTCAGAAAGTCGATGGCTGAAATAGATAGAGGTCGGAGGTAGAAGCTATAGAAAGCTGTAGATGTTGTTGAGGGGAGGTGGTGGTCGAAAGGATGGATGCGACGAGCTAAAGATGGATTAGAGACGGAGCCTCAATGCTGCAAGCTGTTGCTCCGCTCGGATGGTGGGGTTGTCCCGAATGTATATCTTCCATGCAGAGGAAGACCAACTGCCAATCGCTTGAATGACGCTCTCACTCAAGCCGAGGCTGGCAATCCTGAAGGTCATCGTCAAGAACATCGTCAAGAAGTAAGATCGCTGAGATTCTATGAGGTGTTTTTCAAGACCCTGAAGGTCGGTATCCACGAGGATGTGTAGAACTGCAGCAAGCTCACCGAGTTCCTTGTCGACTAGGCTCAGAGTACAGGCATGATCGCAGTAAGAGTCCCTTTCCAGCAGTGTAATAACAAAGTCGAGGCCTTAACGGACTACTGCTCCAAAGCGGCGGCGATGCGGGTAATCTGGGAGCGAGCGGTCCATGTCATCGTGTCCATCGGCGGGTGACACCAAATGCGGAAGTGATGGCGGTGATGCGGCAGTGGGTGGCTATGTTGTTTACGCTTGTTAAAGGCCAGCCTCTGTGGAGGGGTTGGGCCTGAAGTTCGGAAGCTTTACTATAATTTGACAGCTGATGATTTTACGGCAAAAAGTTCCCACATATAAATTTACTGTGTGTTACCGCTACTGTGACTCCCAACCCCGGAAACGAGGGTGGGTAGGAGCCTGGATATTCGCAACCTTGTGCAAACCAGTGAACTAAAAAAGCAGTGCACAGCCACCGGTTACCACCGGCCCGAGATCAAAAGCGCGAAATCCGAGTGAGAAAAAAAAAACATTTTCGATTTTCAAACTTCTGTCCCGGGGGATCTGTAGAGAGCCTTCCTAGCGTACTATTTACACACTCTCACCACAATCGGGTCAGAATTGAGTGACTAGTAACACTTTCCAAATTGGGACTCAAACTTGTCACGAAGTTCTGTCTGCTACCATACAGGACGGGCGTAGCTGGCCTTTTGAAGAGTGATGTAATGAACGTTGACAAGCAGTCTCTTGTATCCCCCGTGCTCGTGTCCACCTTGTCAGTGCGGGACTGAGCCGTCTGAAACAAGAAATCAACCCGATTTGCTGCATAGAGGTAGCAGTTATAAAATTGGGGAGCAGGATGAAGATGTGACGGAAGTTAGACTAGCTTGAGTTCCGACACACGTTAGTGAGGTCGACAGCCAGGAATGCTTTCCTCCTTCAAAAATCACTCCAGCATCGGCGCAGCTGGGCTCCTCTGATGGAATGGAATTATAAGGATTTTTTGTAAAGAGATTTAGGATTTAAACAAAGACACAAAGATGTTCCTGACTGGGAAAGCGAGAGGGACGGCAGGATGGGCAGGCACGGGGAGGCAGCGATGTTTGGTTACTTTTGATCTTTGCCAGCGAAGTCACATTGCATCACTAAATCCATCATTTTCAATGACTTATTCCCGTGCCTGTACATGACAGTTCGGCATTCGGACAGATGCTAGAAACATCCCGTGTATTGGGTCATTGATGTCGCTAAAAACTGGTTGACTTCCAAATCTTTCAAAGAATAACCAGTCAACGATGCCTGATAATACTACTGAACAATCGAGATTCCACTGCAATTCGTCGGCTGTGTCTGTTGGTCAGTAAAATCCTTTATTATTATTGTCAAACTTTAACTCGGAGTCTGCAAATAATCAACACTCGGTACATCCTAAAGACCCTCCGATCTAGGCAGACCGAGGCAGACTTAGCCTACACCGCCATTCGTCACTAAGGTTCTGTCAACCTTAATGATTATTTACATTTTGAAAATAAAAATAATCATATCCCATGACCATTTTTAAATGCCGTGTTTGATGAGCCTCATCACAAGGTTGCTACAACAACTGGCCGACCTCCGGGAGAGGTTTTTGAAGTCAAAGGTTCACGTAACGTTGTAGCAACCTTCGTGAAATGTTAATTGGATGTTAAGAGAATGTCACCCCATAACGTCTCACTAGCATCCGTCACAAACGGGGGTGTAGTGGCTTCCCGTCGGATCAGCACAGGTCGGCCCAGGTCGGCTCGGCTAACCGCAGTCTGCCCACGAGCCCTTAAAACGCAGTGTCTGCTAAAGTGGTTTATTTCTCCTAAAGTGCCAAGCTCAATGTCCTACGGGCTGTGGAAAACAACTGCTGTTTGACGAATTTTTTTAGGCCGTCACGCACCCCGAAGCCCGTTGACGGATTGACGAACTGGAATTTTCTGTCACGCGTCACACCCCTCGATGAATTGATTGTAATACTACAGTATGAGGGAAGGAGGAGGGAGTGTTTGTTTGGCGCTTGTGGCCATCAGCAATCTCGGGATCTCGGCAGAGGACGCTATAGTGCCGACATGCCGAAAGATAGGTGGCGGTGCTCGTCCCGAAAAGGTAAAGGGGTGGATGCGGAATTGACGCAGTGGCGCCGCTACTCCTCCGGATCATTCCGAGCATGGTAACCATCATATTCGGCGCGGGAAAAGTCTTCGTAATCAAGCCCTTGGACGGACGACCACTCCCTGTCTTAATGTCTGTTGTCCCCTCGTCTGGAAGGTCTACTGATGACCATGCCGTGGCCCTAGGAGCTCTGGAATACGGCGCGGCCAAGCTTGAGGCGCGCCGCATCAAAAATCGCGCTGCGGCTGCTTCCAGTCGCCGGCGTCATAAAGAGACGTTCCAAGCCTTGGAAGCGTTAGTCTGCGTCTCATACATTGCTTATCAATGCTGAAGTGATCCCTGGCAGCCGAGTCGCAGAACTAGAGACAGAAAACGCCGGTCTTCGGCGTAGCATGCATATGATGCAACGTACCTCGCCCGACTGTTTCGCCGCTCTGATCTCCGCGATCGAACTCCTCCGAACAAGCATCGAGGACCAGGAACCTGAGCTAATTTTGGCCGAGTTGTCCGGACATTTGGTACGATTTTATTCCACTCTAACTTTTGTTTTGGCTGAACGCGGTTGAGTAGGCCCCCTTGCTCTCTATACCACACAATACAGATCCCCCAACAGAGACTCGATTCAATTCCAACCCTTCTTTCCTTGGGGAAAGTGGACCCTACCAGCACGACACGATCGATCCTTCACTGTTGGAGGGCGCATTTTCCGAGTTCAGCCACCCTCAGGTCAAGATGGCCGTCGATCCGCTTCCTTACATCTCTTCTCCAAAACCGGTACAGCACCGTCGTGTGCCCCGCGGCATGGTTAGAACTGCATCCAACTCTTGTTCCTCCGACAGTCTCCCAGCATCGGGCCGCAACCGAGGAGTTGTCCCCGTGTCTATGCTCGATACCTACCCTTTGGCTGGTGAAGCGCCCACCCGGTTTGAATTCGGCGCCGCAGAGAACCAACCATTCATTCCTGGAAGCGCGGACCTTGACACGCTGGTACCAAATTTGCAATTACATGCATACCACTTACAGCTCCCCGCCCAAACCAGGAAACCGAACTCTTACCGAGCAGGATAGAGACAATATCAGTGCTTTTCAGCTCAAGATGATCTCGAACATGCCTCATGTTGCATTTCGCCAGATGCGACATGCATTCCCGACGTAAACTTGAGATCAGTTCGCATTGGGTCATGATACATCGTGTCGCCATTCTTTGGGAATCAAGCCACAATGGTACCATTGCTGCCCAAATTCTTGCATGGCCTATACTGACATATATGCTGACTTGGAGTGCTGCCGATTCTGTAAGCAACGTCGGCTCAACTCGGCCTCGAAACCCCGGCGACTGTTCTGTTACCCTCCCCCTCATCCCTCGTCTCCAGGGGTTCTTCATGAGTCCCACCAAGGTAGAGCAGCTCAAGTACCGTAATAACTACGTCCACAAACCTGGTACCGTCTCCGACGTATTCGACTGCAAGCACTACCAGCAACTCCTAACTCACAAGGTCGTTGTCGACGGCAAAGACTCGCGCATAATTACTTTTCGGGGGAGTATGACATCGCCTTGGGATTTTGCTCCGATTCATATCTCGGCGCAGAAAGGGCCCTTCAGCGACACCATTGCTAACCAATCTCCTTGATTTGATGTGTTGTGGTGTGATTGCTGGGCCGAAAGGTCCCAAAGATCAACAGAGCTACCTTGTTCCCCTCGATTTTTTTTGAGGCGTTGACCCGCAATGGTTGACCTCCAACTGGGTGGGAGTTCTCGGTCTCGCGCAGGCTTTGGACGGCTCTTTGCGGAACTTAGGGCGTGGCTCATTTTTTATCAAAATTTGATGTTTCCATCAGGATGGCTGCTGTAAGCTTAATTCCCAATCATTTCCCTTGAAAGTATGACCATTGAATTCCCATTCCCATTCCGGAGGGTATGGCCTCCTCAGATTTTCTGATGGCAAATCAAATTGTCTGATTGGGAGAATATCCAGGTTTTGAGTAGAACGGCTGCAGCATGAGCTATATTTGTTCGATTGGGCTAATTTTTTGATACAATGAGCTCACAGGTATACCAGAGGGCAGCAAATACTGGAATTTTTGATGTGACCCATACCTCGGATTCATTATCTATTACGAGCACACCAAATTCTATTTTTGAAGTCTTGGGCCAAATACAAGTCATATAAAAAATCTCGGTATTTGGTGCCCTCCAGTATACCTGTGAGTTCATTGTATCAAAGAATCAGCCCAATCAAGCAAATATAGCTCATGTTACAGCTGTCCTGCTCAGCCAGGTTTTGGGTTGAGCAGACAGCTGTAACATGAGCTATATTTGATCGATTGGGCTGATTCTTTGATACAATGAACTCACAGGTATACTGGAGGGCACCAAATACCGAGATTTTTTATATGAATTGTATTTGGCTCAAGACTTCAAAAATAGAATTTGGTGTGCTTGTAATAGATAATGAATCCATTTCAACTCAGATCTGCACTCGTATCTCTCAAGTACGGACGAAAGAACGCGAAGATTTTCGAGATCAAGGTCACGTGCAAAGGCGATCTGTCTCGAGGATGAAAACTCCTGGAACTCTCTTCGTATTACGTCTCACGGAGAAGGAAAAAAAGGGGGACTGGGACTCTTTCGGGCTCAATTGCTCTCATTACGGAGGGGCTGAATATTCAGCAGACATACTTTCTCCATATCTTTTGCGCGGTGTCATACGGAATGTCAAATGTACGCGAATGTTTGCCGAGGCTCTCGTCAGCAAGCATTGCACCAATAAATTTGTTTTTGACTTCAGATGAATGGTAGTGTCTAGAAGTATCCTTGGGCATGATGTTGTTGCGCGACAAGGTCAAGGGAGTGAGGGTGAGGAACGCGTAAAGACACAGCATCAACCAATATCATGTGGTCTCTCACGTTCTGCAGCGCCGAGTCACACCTGAACAGACCTATTTTTGAACTTGGACACGTGTTGGAATCACCAGTCGATATCACAAGGTCACTTTCGTCTAATAAGAAGCGTCTGTAGAAGCAGGGCTTTCTCTCCTCAATGAATCGCCCCACCTTCAGAAAACTGCCCCCGACCACTGGTGTGTGTAACAACTATCAGTCTTCAGACTCTCATTCTGTGCAGAGATTTCAATTATCAACCAAATCTCCAAGGAATTGGCATCTGCATTTTCCAAAGGTACGGACACAACAGCGCGTGGAAACTTCCTGATTGTTTCTTTCATACAGATCCACTTGCTCGAGCAATTCTCGGAGAGTGGCCTTCGTCTACTTCGAGTCGTGCCAGAGAATTTTTCAGACTCCACCTCTTGGGTGGCCTCACAGACGGTGAGGTATTTGCAGTCGGGAAAAACTCAAGTGTTGAAGGAGTCGCAGTGGTGTTTGGTGTCGGAAAGGAAATGAAGTGAGTGACCACGCCACTTTATTCCCGATAGTTTAATTGGAAAGTATCGAAAGTACGGAATCACCAGAATGGCAAGCCTTTCTCAATAATTTGCCGTCCAAAAATCAGGAGTGGTACACTTCAGTCGGTCATTCGATTTTTTTTTCAGGCCTTCACTGACACCAACGAGCCACAGTTCAATCCTCAATATCAGGAATTCGTTGACCGGGCCTATGGGCGCGACCAACAACTGAAGTCATTGTATCTTTTACTCCTTGGGGTCCGCCCATCTTCCCAGGAAGAGGGATTTGGGACCGAACTACTCCGTGGAGTTCAAGCGAGAGTGAATTGGTTCATCGTTTTTGTCTTCAATTTACTGACGGTAACATTTAGGCTGCAGAGCTAGGTGTCGATCTCTGCTGGCAAACAACCACTGCCGTAAGGATATTACCGTAGATTTTCTCGGTTTTCTTGCTAATATGTAACAACAAATGCAGCCAGAGTTTTACAGAAAGTTGGGCTTCAAGGTCATTTCTGACACCATATATGGGAATGAACAGGGTGACGTGCGTCAATGGGCCTACCTCGATGAGAACATTAGTTCTCCCGTCGATGTACAGTATCTCGATTGAATTATATTCCATGGGTAAAGCATTTGGCTTCACCTTGAAAGCTTGAACCCCCATCTGGACCCTATGGCTCGACGGCCTGGGGAAGTTCCACCAGCTACATAGTGTCATCTTTTCCGGTACCGTGTTCAAATCATTATGTACCTTCCATCAAATTGGGAAGCATCATCTGACGACAAACTCGGAACCACGGGCAGAATGGTATTGAGATTCGACGGTATCGGACTTACTCGCTAGTTTGGTGATTATTCAGCGGAATTTTTACTTACACTGGCTACAGAGGGACGCGGTGCGCTGAGGGGACTCGGCGCACCTCGAGAGAGGTGGTGCTAGGTGGTGCGAGGCCGCCTCGCACGCACCTCGTCATCTCTGGGCACAGCCTTGCCAGGCAGACCCGGGCAGACCTAGGGATGGTCACCGTACCCGTCCAGGACGTTTGGACGGACGGACGGACGGACAACCGTCCCGTCCCGTCCCTGGGGAGAGCAGTGCATGAGCATGCCGTCCCGTCGCCAGACGGCAGCGAGGACGGCCGTCCCGTCCACCGGAAGACCGAGGACGGACGGAGGATTCTGCTCGTAAGTTGTCGTAATTAATCCGCCTGTGACTCGGGGTAAGTGTATCCCCCCAGAGAAACACCGTAAAAATCGTGGAAATTGCCCGATCTCTTCGCCAATGCATTCTGCACTGGGCTTCATTGCGATCCTGCTGCCTGTTGTGTTGTATGCGTCCCTATTGCCGTCCTTGCGCGTACTCATCGACCCTGAAGCCGCCTCGCCTTTTAAATTGGGCACCAAAACAATGAAAAAAAATATTCTGCCAACGCACCACTGCCATGTCGACAAGGGTGGATGAGGTGGCAGACTCGGTTGGTCGTTGGCGATGTGCGTTTACTCTCAAGTCGATGCTTAGTTGTCACTGACAGCGCACAGATCCTCAAGATGTGGCCCTCTCTTTATTGGCGGCAGCAGCCCTCCATCACATCACTGCCGCAGCAAAATTATTCGCACTTGTCTTAGCACCGATGATCAACGTGCCAATCCTGGTTATAACGTAATTATGCTCCTCGCCCCACAGCTTGGTTGTAGCCTCGCCCCCCTCTCCTTGCTTGAATCTCTCGGCGCTATTCTCCTAGTGGTCTATCACTTAGTTGCTTTGGGCATAATCTGTACGTTCACTCTAGACTTCAAGTTGAAAACACGGCAGCGTAAAATCAACTGAATATTTTGCAGGTCTTTATTTTGTTCCGAGACACGCGTGGCCATGGCCCATCAATTTTCTTCTCCAACGACTCGTCGGCCGTCGTCGCATCAAGGTTCAGAATCAGCGCCGAGTGCGGCAACTCGTTGACGCTCTAGCTGGATATCGACTCGTTCGGGAACAAGTAAATGCCGACCTTCGTAGCCGGGGATATTTCAAGATCACTGTGGAAGGTCTGGATCGACCCGTCTCTGTCTGTGCGTATTAATTTCATTTCTCCATGAATATTGCTCATAGTATTAGGGGTCACATCGACAACGACAATGAGAGACGTTGGTGTCGCACTCAGTCATCCCGATGTCGCGCTCCTGCCCACATCTTTTATTGATCAAGTCTCCGCATGGACAAAAAATCTCTCGCTGATGATGAAGACCGAATGGATTTCGACGCAGATGATGGCAAGTTATCTGCTTTTTATTCTCTCAGTTTTGTTTTCCCTGACTATTATTTGTTGCAGCCGCCCCTAGCACATCACGCGTCGGTCGTGTTCGCTGAATGAACCCCGCGTTTGCAACGGCATTATTTGTTGCAGCCGCACCTAGCACATCACGCGTCGGTCGTGTTCGCTGAATGAACCCCGCGTTTGCAACGGCCGTTGCTGATCAGTCGGACGAAGACCAAGCGGTTTCACGCAAGCGCCGTAGAACACGGACGAAGCGAAAGGAGAAGGTGAATGAGGATGACGAGACTGAGTGGGAGAGTAGCTCCAGCTCCGAGTCCAGCGAGATGAAGATGCTGAGGCGGAGCTGTCTAATAACGAGGTCAACCTTATGTGAATTCAACCGTCTGCAATTTGCTGATTGCACTCCGAGTCAGGTTGCTGAAAGTCTGCCGGCCAAATTAAACACAGCCTTGGGGAGGAATCGGCCGCGGCATTCGAAGCCCATGCCTGCGAAAAAGAAGAGGAAAACGGCTGGTGGTGGCGAGGGGAAGGAGAAGGCTGTCGATAATGGTGGTCTGGGCGAAGAGGTAATATTAACTTCCGATTTTGTTCTGCCCTGAATCTAACGCGAGGCCAGGACGATGCCGGAGGGGGAAATCCCAACACAAGCCCCCGTACAGTCACGCCATAAAAGGTGGAACGGTAGCAGAAAGAAAGGACCAAGCCGTGTTGGATTTCGTCCCCAAATTTCTGATGGCCGCCATGAGTTTCTGAGCGGCGATGCAGTGAAAACTCAGGGAGACCGGCAAGTGGGCGAATTTGGGGCGAGTGCAGATAGCTCCTTTCGCATCGACCGGAATTGCAATCCAAGATGGCGGTCACCAGATAGCTTTGGAAGTGTTGTGAGAAGAATAGTCACAAACGAGCTGGGAAAACACCACGCCTCTTACTTGCTCCGTAACGGGGCCACGGTATGTCTGGCCATCCCCATTGATGATGAGATGACAGTGTACTCCCTAAGGCCTAAGGCCTTAGGTCATTCCTAAGGCCTAAGGGCTTAACTAAGGCCTTAGAATAAGGCTTAGACTACACCCGGATTTTCTTCAATTTGACCTAAGGCCTTAAATGATGGGCACGTGAGAGGGACACGTGATTTTTCCCAGCCCAAACATATCATGATTTCATCAGATCTCATCAAGTGGATTGTTGCCGCGCCAAGCACTATGTAACTACATGTCGGCATCACTAGTATCAATGAGTTCGGGCAGCTCCTCGTTGTCCAATACAAGGCTTCGACGATGAGCCCAAGCAGCCGCCGCTTGGTAACCTCGCGACTCACCTCAAGACGCACGGTGGGCCCTCAATCTCCATTCCTGGCGCCACTCGTCTCGGAGATATACGCGGTGTTTCCGCCGCTTCTGCTAAAATTATGGCGGACTTTTTGCGAGAAGGCCAGTTGAATCCAGCGGTTAACCCTACGCAGAAAGGCTTTGCCAAGGTCATCGCTGCGTGGATTTTGGAGGACGACCTCCCATTTACCACCGGTGAGACTGGCGGGATTCGTCGGCTTTTCAAATACATACAGTCCAACTTCGTTTTGCCTAGCAATGCTACCGTTCGCAACACGCTCGCCCGCATTTTTGTGGAAATGTTCGAAAAGTTGAAGGCGGATCTAAAGGTTTGTACGATCCCTCTTGTTCCAGATTTCTTTAGTTTTGACCCTTGAAAAACCGTCAAATCGAAGATCTCGGTTTCCAGCGATACATGGACAACCTGTTCCATGACGTTCATGGAGATTAAAGATTAACCACCAAAAGTGGTGGCACGGATGTGCATGCAGTGCAAAGACGTACATGATATAATCTAATCGGGTTTTTGCCTCCCACTCCAACACACCCCCAGAGATGAGACACCCCATAAGCTGAGAAAGAAAAAAGAGTTCACAGAGAAAACTCTTTTCTTCTTTCAATTCCATAAGTATTGTTGGCTATCTTCTTCCTTTTACAGCTCTTTGCGGTACAACAGGCCCTTTTTTTTTTTTTTTTTTTTTTTCTGTTTTCGCAAGTTTTCACAAGAACAGCTGCCCTGAGCTCAATTCTCAACCGTTTCCCCTGAAAATAGGCTTATTCGATTCGCATTAAAAATCCACAGCTAATGGAATACCGGTATTTTTGATGCTTTTACGTAATAGAATTTCTTCTGGAAAAACTTGGTTTTGAGTACTATCCCCCCCCCTAGATCTCGGACACCTAAGGAAAACTGATGCATATCATTTGATACAGTGGTCCTGGGCCCAAGCTGAGTGGATAGATCGTCAGAAATTTGTCTTTTACTCCGGTCTCACATCTTACTTCACGAGAAACGAGCAAGAATTGAGCAAACGGCGTCGTTTTTTTCGGAGGTGGTCAGGTGTCCGAGTTCTAGGTAACACGTCAAATTCTGATTGCCGGCCTCATATAATAATCACCTTCTTGTTGTGGCGCCTCCAAACTTCATGGAGGGGAGAACCTCAATAGGTAATGTAATATGCATGAAGAGGAGGTCAAAGCAACCACAGAGTGGTCAACAGGCAGCATGAAATTTCTTGCGATCATTTTTGCAGTTGCAGGTCAATTTGACCGGCATGGCGTGATCTTTCGGTCCATTCTGAAGGCTACAAGACACCTATGGCTCCAAATTTCTATATAGACACTCTTGTGATGTAAAGGTATTTTGTAGATGTGTTCATGGAATAATATGACCCTAAGGAGATGCTGCTGAGCCTCAAAATACACGAAATGAGCGAAAATAACAGGAGTCGTCAACTTTTCCTGGCGATATATATCCCAAGGATACAAGATTGCAAGGTTTTTGCACCTTGTACCTCTGTCCTCACAGCAAGTTGCATCGTATCTCCTGGATTTCGAGGATGATTTTACAAGTCACTCGTACCGGAATTTCCATCGGACTTCATTCGAGAATTTCATTGACAAGGAGGATCCGAGTCCCGAATGTTACATCTCGAAATCTAAGGCCCTGATCGGCAACCGTGAATTTACGCGTGAAGCTTGAATTGTCACGAAATGTCACGAAATGTCACATAAATATGGTCACGCAATCCTGGAAAATTCAGAGGCAGAGCGAGATCCCAGAAACAACTTTCAATCCTTGTGGGCAAAGTTCAAGTTTGACATAACGACTTACGGGAAACACTGCTCCAGGTTCATCACAAACGAGACAACACGCGCAATCCGAAACTGGAAAGCACAGCTGGCCATTGTGATATGGCTTCCGATGACCGCGCGCAGCTCGCGAAAGTGGCCTACAACTTGATCAAACCAGGCATCATGACGTGAGTCTGGAACGGTGTGACGGATGTCTTCATGTATTTACGACTTTTATATATCATGAATATATTTTTATTATAGAAAAAACTAGCGGGAGCTGAGGACCGGGGGCGCCCTACAGAAGAGTGCCCAAGACGCTCCCAAAGCGTGCCCAAAGCACTCCAAAGGAGTCCCTAAAGGTTCGCTTTTGGAGTGCTCCGAGCATGCCTCCGGCGTGCCTATTCGGTCGAAAAGCACTCCAGCGGGAGTACCTTGGGTCACTCCAAAAGCGAACCCCGCATACTCTCTGGGGATGATTGGGGAGCACTCCAAAGGAGGAGTTTTCCTATACACAGTGCCGGCGACGGACGGTGCAGGGGTACGCGATGACGGTGCACGACACTCGTCCGGATTCGGGGCCAGTACTTGCATCTGCAATCGAGGGACACCTATAAAGCCCACATATCCCCTCGTGTTAGCCTCGGTATATTAGTGGGTTAGCGCCCCTTGATGGCGTTGATTCCTAAAATGGGCCCATCCCCCAATAAACCCTTGATAAAGGCGCATTTAATACTTGCAATAAACCGTACCGACAGCGACAGCGCCCATCACGCAGCCGTCGCTGCCATCAATGCCGTCGGCTAGGACACCGTCGGGGCGCGCTCGAGGGCGCGCCATCAGCAGCCATCAATGCCATCAAACCGCCCGCCCGCCACGATCGCGGCCGCTCCAGCGGCCGCAAAGATGGTCCTAAATTCACAAAAAAGAAATGGTGGGCTCCAGGAGCTCTCTAGAGTACATTTATTCAGTCCAGTAATCTAATTATACGATAATACAGAATTTTAAAAATACACCAAAAAAGTGCTACTCGCCACTGTCTTCTGTGATACGGAGCACGACGAACGTCGCGTCGAGTGTCTCCGCTTCGCCGTCGGAGTCCTCCTCATCTTCGTCGCCCAGCGTTGCCCCATCGAAGCTTTCGGGCACGTGCGGCAGCTGCGACTGCGGCGCCTCCTCGGCGAGCCGTTGCTTGTCGATGGGGACACCCGATTATGCTTCAACGCCCGACTTTTGGGGGCGAAACCGAGGCGAGGCGGCAACTCGGGAATGCTCTTTCTCGCTCAGTTCGCTCGCCGGTTATTGACAATTTCGAGATCGTGGCAGAGATCTGCTAACCAATGTGGAGAAAAAAACCGAAAGTGATAGAAATAAAGAAAAAAGTACGAGTTATGCCGTGCGAAGCATCGGCCTCCCCCCAAGTAAATCAGTATTAGATGCTGGAATAAAAGGTACTTTATTTTGCTGATGAGCTGCCCTGAAACACAAACAGAACTTGAAAAGTACGGCTTTCATCTCTTTCAAGAGACTCACTTGCGCCCACAGCAGCATAATGGTGTTAGAGTACCTGATGGCTACTCAGTTTCTTCGCGCACTCGCCGTCCGAAGGCCCTTGCTTCACATTGTCCACTGTCGCGCTATTTTCGTCCAATCGGAGAACAGGAAGCTTTCCTTTGGCAAGCCGTTCAATACAGGTGATTTCTTCTTGGGTCCCTGGAATGTAACTCTGTCCAACTGCACATGTTTGAGCGACAGAAAGCAGCTGGAACCCCTTTTGTGACTCTGAGGGAGAACGAAAGCCTTCGAGCAAGGCAGTCAAGGATGGTGAAATCACAAAGTCAGACAGTTCGAGCCGAAGGGCTGACTTGGGAAAATTGAAGTCCATTCGAATAACCCGCATTTTGAAAAGCGTGACCTAGAGCAATTGAAGTCCATTCAACTGGCCGGCATTTTGAAAAGCGTGACTTGGGGCAATACAAGTGCATTCAAATGGCCGGCATTTCGAAACACGTGATCACTTTTCGACTGTTTCAGTTCCAGCGCACCCTTGGGCTCCAAACCCTGGCTGAAAACCCTCCCCGACCCATCTCCACTGCCAGTCTCGCTTTATCCCGTCGCCGACCAGCAATAGGTCGCTGTGGGAAAGTGGGAGATAGTGGTGGTGACGGATCAACAAGCCCCCCGCAAGGGATTTCTGTGGAAATCATATATTCTTGGATTACATTCATTATACGCGTGATATAGAAAATGCGGGGTCGACATGCCCTAATGCCCCAGGTCCTTTCCGGGAAAGCTTTGTGCTCTCCATTCCAGCCTCAGTTACTCTTGCTCTTAACTCCGTAACTGAGGCGTACGTCGATACATTCATTATTCTCTCTTCTAGTTTACTGACAGTCCTGTAGTACTACGCTAACGGGTACTTAGATCAACAGAGTTACTCTTGCTCTTAACTCCGTAACTGAGGCTACTACGCTAACAGGTTTTGGTACCCCGACCGGCATGGCGTCAGAATTCGGACTGTCCAGCGCGACAGGAAAGCATGCATCCCCCAAGCTAGCTCAAGGGGGAGCCAACTTCGTCTCCTACAAGGAGAAGATGACCGAATTTCTGACTGGCCAACTGGGCTTCCGCAAGCACTTGATGGGTGGTGTAAAACCGCCCACCAAGCCTGCCGACCTCAAGGAGGGCGCCGCGAAGGCCGAGAAGGACGCGTACGAGACAGCTATGGAAGCGCACGAGGACAAGATGGATGAGTACCTGCAGAAGCAAGCAGCTATGGCGAGCATACTCACCAATTCTTGGCCCGACGACGTCCACCAACAGCTCCTTGGTATCTGTCCCGTCCACAAACTCTGGTCGTCGCTCTGCGCGCTCTATGAGAACAAGAGCGTCCTCGGTATGGTCGACATCCTCGTTGATCTTCTTCGCATCGAGTGCACTGGCGACGAGGACGAAGACGTGCTTGCCGTCATTGACCGCTTTATCAAAAAAGCGCAATGAATACATTAGTGCTGGCGGTCAGCTTCCCGACGACGTCTACGCCGCTTTCCTCATCAAGCCCATGCCTTCTGCATATCGCTCCACTATCCTTACCACCGTTACCACAGTGGCGACGATGGGCGCTGCACTCAACTTCTACGTAGTGCGCGCGCAGCTCAAGGAGGCGATCCAGTTCGACGTCGCGCAGGCGAACCGCAAGCGCGAGGAGGCGAAGGCCATGGCAGCCAAGTTCGAGCGCCACAAGCAGCAGCAGTCGAAAAAGAAGAAATGCGCCAATTGCTCGTATACCGGCCACACCAAGGAGGAGTGCTGGAAGCCGGGCGGTGATATGGAAGGCGTCCCACTTCCGCCGAAGAAGGACAAGGGATCCGCGAAAGGGAAAGGCAAGGCAGCGGCAGCGGAGGACAAGCCGTCTGACGCTTAGTTGTATGTTGTGATGAAACTTTCCAACAGATGGGTTCCGTGGGGCATATTATCGCCAACATAATGGACGATCCTGATTGTAATAGCGAAACAGAGCAAGGCGAATCAGGTCCGGAGGTCTTTCGGACTTGGCGGCAACACTCCCGAGCAGTACACGGGCAGATTCTGGAGTCAATGAATGTCTCTGACCGGAGACAGAATTTGAAATGACATACCACCTCGTGCGGCATCTTGAATTGTACCCAACGCTTCCGCCGGCTCATTATGATTCATCAACTTTGCAACAAACTGATGCTCCAATTCATCTCTGGTCGTTTTACTGAGAATGGTTCGCATCTGTCAATGTGCATATAAATTCAAGGTGTAATGGAGTTGAAAAGAGAATTGCCTTCGAGTCTAGGCCAGTATTCCGATGGAACTGGCGCATCATCGATACTTCAACACGTCCTCCTGTCCAATTGTTGCTCTTCATATTTTTCAATATCTTGTTGAGTCGCTCGCTCAAAAATGCCCAGAAGGAATACACAGGTCCGAAGTCCTGGATTTGCTCAAAGATATGAACTACCCAATGGTGGTTAGGTTTCATGGACTCTGCTCCATAAAACTGTCAAAGCGCACTTTAGGTAACAGATTTCAACCAGCGAACAGGATGACTCATACCTTTGAATATTGCAAAAGATAAGCTTGGAGAAGATCCTTTGCCCGACCAATACTCCCTTGGTGGATGGAGCTTCCAACAATGATTTTGAGGGCTGCTGCAAATCTAAGGAAGTTTTGGTCCTCTTCAGCTCTTATACGTTGAATTGGTTCTTTGGGCCTCTGTGGTGGTTTCGCAGCATTTCGATTTTTCTGCATTTTTGCTTCCCACGCCTTCAATCGTCTCGGAAATGAGCTGGAGGCCGTTTTGTAATCGTCAATTGCCAAAGGAAGAGAGCGATCCCATATGATAGGAATCTGCCATGATTGAAAAAATGTCTGCATCTAACGTTGATTTTACTCACCATCATTGCCCATGGAGTTGTGACCGCAAATTTGTACTCGTCAGCGGTCAGCGAGCCCCCCGCAGGCTCACCGAGGGGTAATCTCCCTGCCCAGAGCGGAGACTCGAACTTTGAAACTGGTCAGCGGCACGGGGATGGACATAATATCTCGTGCAAATTGATACAAACGTGGGTATTCGGCCTTCCGAGCATACCACCACTGAACGGGGTCCGCGTCTCTGGATCGAGGAGCGTCAAAGTAAGTCTCTAATTCGTCCATCTCCACGTCGTCATCCGAGCCGTCGTCGTCGAAATTAATAGGCCCGTGAGAAGACTCTGATCCGGTTGTTGTCCGAGTGGTTGCAGTGGATGAACGGGTTGTTTTGGAGGACACGGAGGCCGGGTAATGCACATCGAAATAAATCCGCAACTCCTTCTTCTGCTTTTCAAGATATCGCGAAAGTCCTGGATCACCGGCGTAGTCCTTACGAAGTTTCTTGTAATTGAGCCTAGGATCAAGAACTGCGAATGTGTCACTCATTGCTAGATAGAGGAAATTCAAACGTACGAGCGGCCCAAATATCACTGCGGAAAGCAAAGGGCCTTCACCGGAGTACCCCAAAAGCGCTCAGACGTAGTGCTTTTGGGTACTCAAGCGGAGTACCTCAGGGTACTCTGATGTAGGTACAAATTTATAAAATAGCTACTTACCTGGAGTACCCCACGTACTTCGCATAAGTGCTTCAAGGTACTCTATTTAAGGTCTGGAAGGTACTCTGCCGGAGTGCTTGACGGTACTCAAGTAAAGTACTTCAAGGTACTATCACTGGGTACTCTGAGGTACTCGAATGAAGCGCCTAGGTACTACCGTTGAATGGGGCCAAATATTGCAATAAATTCATATTATTATACCGTCGACTACAACACACCAGTCTACGAAGGAAATACAGATAGGACTCACCGCAAGCCGAATGTCCAAACTCAAATGTTTTGATCCGTTGTGTGCGTGTTGAGTCGACCGCTTAAACAAGACGCGCTGTCAGTGCTAATGAGCTGAAGTGAGAGAGCGAAGAATACTCACAAAAGGCAAAGACAGTGCTTTGCGTGCAAGTCAGTGTCGCAATTCTACAAGGACAAAAGCAGTCAGGAGCCATCTGTGAGGACATCCACGGCCAGCGCACCTAGGATCGATGCTTCGCAGACGATCTGAATGGGAGGCATAAACGGGTGGGAGTCCTATCGCCCGAAATGAAAGTTAGCTGTCGAAACAAAGCCATGAAAACGGAAAAACGGACTTGAACTTAGCGACCAGATCGAAATCTAACCCACCAGACGTGTTCTCGCCGCCAACGGAAATTGATTGTAACAAGGTCAATGCAAGCAACGGAACACAAGAGAAAGACTCACTTACCTCTACAGTACGCCCTCGGGCCGGCACCCAGCCGCTAATAAAAACCGCATATCAATTCCGGCACCTCACAGCAGATAAATCAGACACAAACCAGCCTCAGTGGGGTTGTGAGGACGAAGAACGACCTTCCAGCGCGGGCGCACGGCGTCAGGAGGAACTACAAGATATCACAAATGAAGATCACAGTTATTATGACATTTCAGACACTCGATGTACATTTCAAAGACCACGCAGGGCGGTTGATTCAACGAAGTTGAAGGCGCTGCTAATGAATGGAATGGAATATAAGTCTAATATGGCGGGAAAGTTCTGGACACTGTGAATATGGGCTTACCTCAACTCTCAGTGTATCTTCGGGTAAAAAAAAACAGCCGTCCAGTTTTATAGACGACAGAGACGTAGAACAAATCTCAAGGCTCCATCCCTGCGGATTGCACATTAAAATCGAGCACCGTCAGTACTGGAAGAGAACAATAATGAAGTAGAATACGCACCGGGCCTTACACTTGGCCGAAAATGTGGTAGAAATTCGAAGCATATATTAAAAAAGGAATGAAACCGCAGAAAAGAAACAGCACGTACATCTAACGAGCAAGAGCATGGCCACATGACGTTCCAAGTTCACAGGTAGCTGAGAACGAACATGTTAGAGAAGTACACGAAACGATACAAAGGACCTCCCTTCAACCAAAATCTACCGGAGTACACAGCGCGGTGCACGGGGCAATTCAGCGTCGAAAGGTTCAGCAACGAAACTGACCCGAGAAATCTGGAACATCTGATCGAGAAATAAAAATACGTTAAAGCCAAACTTACCGAGATTGAATTCAACCTTCAGGAGCGGAAGATGAAGATTATCGTGAATTTTATGTAATGAAAGACAACAGAAAGAACTCGCTTACCTCCGGAGTTGGGCGGAGTCCGATATCAGGCTGCGAATAAATACCGTGAGTGAAACACTTGACTCGAGAGGCAAACTGAAAGAAACAACTGACATAAAATAAACAAGACACGAACAACAGGCCCAGTACGCGTCCGAGAGCTCAAAACTCGGAGATGATCAGCTTACAGCTCACGTTACTAAGCCTACAACAAATTTGGTGATTGTAGGACCAAGCGAGGATGAGGATGAATGGTTTAATTCGCATTTTGAACCCCATGGCACCGAATGCCATTTTGAATCACATGCTCCGTGCTGCCATTTTGAACCCAGTGCTTCACTATTGAATGGTTTAATTCGCATTTTGAACCCCATGGCACCGAATGCCATTTTGAATCACATGCTCCGTGCTGCCATTTTGAACCCAGTGCTTCGCATTTTGAACCCCATGGCACCAAATGCCATTTTGAATCACATGCTCCGTGCTGCCATTTGAACCCAGTGCTTCACTATTGAATGGTTTAATTCGCATTTTGAACCCCATGGCACCAAATGCCATTTTGAATCACATGCTCCGCACTGCCATTTTGAACCCAGTGCTTCACTATTGAATGGTTTAATTCGCATTTTGAACCCCATGGCACCGAATGCCATTTTGAATCACATGCTCCGTACTGCCATTTTGAACCCTGTGCCTCACTATTCAATGATTTAATTCAGCTGAGAGCAGGAGGGATAAGGGAGCAGTTAACATATTTAAGGTTTGAATGCCATTTTGAGTCACATGCTCCGTACTGCCATTTTGAACCCACCACTCTCGGTCATCTTGGCATCGGCTTTCTCGCAATATATGCAGCGAAACTCAAAATCCAGCGGCATCAGCACATGGGGGACCCAGACAAAGACACGCGGATAATAGAGCGCCTCCGGGGAATCTTTGTTACAATGTAATGCAAACCAATTGTCTCGGGGGCGGATCCAGAATGTCCCGTTGAGATAACAATCCGGCATTTTGTGTTTTCCCTCTATTTGTGCATGGACCTCCTTTTGAATGCGATCCAGGTAGGCCTGAACAACACCCGCCGGTGCTGGAGTATCTTCCGCTGGATGGTCCATGTCTCCGCCGTCGAGCACAACACTATTAAAGTCTGGCGGGATGTTGGAGTCGTATGTCGAACATGACTCAGTGATTTCTTCTGCAACGCCCGTGGGTACGACATCAGGGTTGGAGATAACAGGAGGGATGATATTGGGAATGGTAGGCAGCCCCTCGGAGCGAGTCTGTTGTGAACTTGTCGCATTGGTGGCACCGGCTCTATTCCCTACACAACAATTATAATAGTTCTAGTGACAAAGTTAGTGACTCACGAAACATTGGATACAGAGGGCAGGCAGCAGACATCTGTACTCTTGAAGGGCCTAGTTTTTTCCTGTTGTGTTTGAGCCACTCTCGGCTCGGTCGGAGGCTGATACTTCCGTGAGCGAGAAGTGCATGGAAAAAATAAATGACTCACATTCTTTCTGTCCCTTGGACTGGGTACTAGTCTCTCGCTCACATTCGAGCCGCTTGCGCTTTCGAGGTGCATCAGTTGAGTTTATTTCATCTTCATAGTCAGGCTCATCCTCCGAATCGGGTGTTTTGCGCTTTCGGCCTGAGCCACTCCTTGCTCCTCCAGCCCCGTGGCCAGGTTTGTTCTTGGCTCCTGGTTTACGGCCTTTTGCCATGCAGTGAGTCGGCTGGTGTTGAAAAAAAAGAGAGCGAAGAGGCGCGTTTGATCTGTGACGGCATCACCTTCAGCAAAACATACACTACGAGTACTTACACCACGATCCGGCTCATGATCCAGCTGCAGGAACAAATTTACCCAAGTACTTACAGGTTACACCCTAGCTTGAAGTGTCGAGTCGACACACAATTTTGCACTTGAAATCTGGTGCAGGCGGTATATTGCAGTCTTAGCCTTGAAGCGTTGAAGAAAGCAACGGTCTAACACTCGTTGCTGCGTGCGTTGGGTTGGCAAATCAAGCAAAGTATCGAAGTATGCAATGTATTGGTCAGAATACTTATAAAACATTGATTTTGTGACATTAACAGGTAGTACCGGCCTCCCTCGTTCTCGCGGCTTGCACCAAAACGAGTTTAGTGAACTTTTAAAAAGCACAGAGCACATACCCCTTCCCTCCTGACATGTGCGGGCTGACGCCGCGCCGCCGTGCCTGGCTCAAGCGCGACACGGGGGGGATGTGTATGCTTGTGGTCATCGTGAATACCTACAGAGCTGTCAAAATGAATGTAGAACAAGCCCGATGCGTCTAAATACAGCTGGAAAAGGTACGTACCTTCTCGAAAGGCAGGGTGTGTTTGTCCTCGAGCTGCTTGCTGGCGACGATGAGGTGTTGCTGGCCTGGAGGGATACCCTCATCCTAGATCTTGGCCCAGCGTTGTCGATCATGTTGAACGACTCGACCTCGAACGTGATCGTCTTGCCAGTGAGGGGTCTTTACAAAGATCTGCATGCCACCACGAAGACGGCAATGAGTAACAATGAACTGACCATGCCCATTGAACATACCAAGGTGGACAGTCGTCGACTCGTAACATCATTCGTTCCTTCCTGTGCATCGTTACGGGATCCATAGTATTGTATCGGCGACTTGAAAGGACCTTACAGCCACCATGTGGACGGAGCACTTTAAGAACCGTCAGAAATAAAATGCAAACAGATCCCGTACCAAGAAGAGCGCTCTCCTTCTGGACGTTGTAGTCCGACAGCGTGCGGCCATCCTCGAGCTGCTTCCCGGCGAAGATGAGGCACTTGTAGTCCGGAAGGATGTCCTGGATCTTGGCCTTGACGTTGTCGGTTAAGACGACTCGTCTCGAGAGTGATGGTATTACCGGTGAGCGTCTTGCCAAAGATCTGCATCTCACCACGGAGACGAAAGACTAATGTGGCCGATGATCGATGAGCAACAATAACCAGGATACAGCGTCTGCACTTACCCCAGATGAAGCGTGGACATAGTCAGACAAGGTACGGCCGTCCCCGAGCTGCTTGCCAGCGAAGATCCAAGCGCTATTGGTCAGGGGAACAACTCGACCTCAACCTTGCCGGTGCGAGGAGCTTGGAGGCGTCAGAAGCCAGAAGAGATGAGAAAGTGATGCCGCCGTGTCATTGAGAGGTAGGGAGGAAGAGGATAGAGCGAAAAGAGGGCCGGACGGAGTGTGAGGATGACAAGAGTGTGAGAAAGTGTTTCCGAGTAAAGGCATAAACTCATGTCCATATTTGGGCATGAGGCCTGCCAGGCACTGCACTATCGTCAAGAGATGCTCATTTCCGCGCACGGAGCGTCAAACGACGTATCAGACGGAGAAATAAATGTTACGGGGGGGCGGGATGATGGGGGAAGGAACGCAAGAAGGCTTTCAGACGGCGCTCCCTTTTTAGTGGATCTTGAGCGCTGGACAAAAGGTCGCGTGATTGCTCGGAGTGTTCTCTGGACAGCCGTTGATTCATGAGCCTTGTTTCGACCGCTCAATGGTCCGTATGGGGGTTGCACTTGGCAGTTTACCGTTGCGGCGCAGTTCGGAATGAACCGAAATGAAGTCCATAGTTCATCATGGGTTAAGTTGTGTGGAAAAATAGCATGGACCAAAGGGGTTGAACGTGGCAGAAGGGCAGACAGGGAGCGAAGGAGAAGAGATATATGGGGAAAGAGCACAGGTTTTTTCACCATCTCGTTAAAGAACGGTTCATTCAAACAGCACCGTGCAGTGTGCGGCCAAATGTAGACAGTTTACTACTTGCATAGTTTCCATTGACAGACGGAACTTACCGGGACGAACGGCTTTCATGCGAAGTTGATGCGCAGTCCGTAGCTGATGATCGACCTCGGCCACCGTGAGACGAAGTCAAAGCATGTAGGAAAATCAAAGCAAGACCAAAGGAGTAAGATTATTCGGGGATATTGCACAGCATTTCTACCATCTCGTTAAAGAACAAATAATACTTCATGAACTGTGAAAATGGTCGGTCCACTTACCAGAACTTGTAGTTGCTCTAGTCTGGGGTGTTCCCAAGGTGATTTGGTACTCAAATACACGTAAATAATATCATGATTTCGACCAGGAGCACTCTATTGACGTATCTCAGGTCCTGCGTGACCATTTCTACACTCGATAAGCCCGATTCAGTGGAAACAAACACCAATTTTGACGTCTAGTGATAATTTAGGATAAGCACGGCAGTGCGCGGCAATGCCGCGGCAGTCGCGGCATTTTCTCCAGGCCCAACAGGACCTCCTTGCTGTTCTTCGCGACATTGGCAAAGCAAAATAATATGCATTCTCACTCCTCCACTCGTGGTGGTCTTCTTCCCAAGCTAGATCATCAAGTATCATTCCAGGCAGAAACACTTTGGCATGGCTTCCATCTCTATCCTATTCGCTGTGCGCTATGGTCGTGCTCAAACTACACCTTTGGCCCTTACTTGCTCTCTTCGGACCCGCGGCAACATTCTTGCCCCTGCGAACTGAAACCTCGCACTCACTCATTTCACGCTTGCGCAGGATGTTTCGGCTGGGAACAGGCCTGTGAGCAAGGAGAAAGGTACTATGAGCAAAGGACGAACCCTCGCGAGACCCTGCACGCGATGTGCAGATACATGCGTAGAGCCACCGCTTCGAATGCGATATGCGAATGACAGAGGTGCGTACGAGATACGGCCGATCAGGCGCGAGAAAGGCCAATCACACATGGTCGGCGCGATGCGGAACGGAGGTGAGGCGGAATCTCAGGAGAGGTATACGCAGGTGCAATTTGCACAAACCTTGCCGGGGTATTTGCCGAGACCGACAATGACCCCTTGGGGAAAGGAGCCACATGGTGCTTCACTTGGATACAGCCAGTGGTCTGGAGGCAAGAGAGGTGCAGAAGTATTTTGCTTCCTGCTCGTTCACAAGTGGAATGGGTACCAATTTTCCCAGGGAATCATGCTCATGGGCATAAAGCAAGTACTCTGGGAGATGAACACAAAAATTAACCACCGACGAACCGAGGTGTGCAATATTTCTATATTTGGGTATATTTCGCTTCCTGTTCATTCAGAAGTGAAATGGGTATGGATTTTTTTGTGGAATCATGTTCATGGGCACGAAGTGAATACAACCACGAAAATTAATCACCGGTGAACCGAGTTGTGCACTATTTCTATATTAGCCTGTTTGCGATGCAGCCATTCGAGCCATCTGATGGCTGTTTGGCGTTGCACAAACTGATGGCTAATGGCTGATGGATGGCTGATAAATAAAGTCAGTGTGAACTCTTTTCTGCTAGAAATAGTGTCAATCTTACACATGGACCTTAAGGAATGCCCCTTGACTGCATGAGACTTCGAAATCCAACAAAATTAACTATTTTGGGCCTACCATCCGACTGTTATATATGGGAGTGGGGCTGATCACCCATACATGAGCTGTACGACTCGGAGGCAACTCAATGACTCCAAAAATATGGGGGAGTATCAAAGCCATTCGAGTCATTAGCCATCAATTTGCGCAACGCCAAACAGCCATCAGATGGCTTGAATGGCTGCATCGCAAACTCTCTATTTGGAAGTATTTTGCTTCCTGGCCGTTCAGAAGTGAAATGGGTACAGATTTTTCTGTGGAATCATGTTCGTGGGCCTGAAGCAAGTCCTCAGGAGGCGAACACAAAAATTAACCACCAGCGAACCGAGTTGGGAAATATTTCTATATCTGGGTGTATTCTGCTTCCTGTTTATTCAGAAGTGGAATGGGTATTGATATGTTTGTGGAATCATGTTTTTGGGCTTGAAGCGAGTCCTCTGGGAGGTGTACACAAAAATAACCACCAGCAAACCGAGTTGTGCAATATTTCTATATTTGAAAGTATTTTGCTCCTGGTCATTCAGAAGGGGAATGGGTACAGATGTCTCTGTGGGATCATGTTCGTGGGCCGGAAGCGAGCCCTCAGGGAGGCAAACACAAAAATTAACCACCCGGCGAACCGAGTTGTGCATTATTTCCATATTTGGAAGTATTTTGCTTCCTGATCGTACAGAAGTGGAATGGGTACGGATTTTTCTGTGGAATCATGTTCATGACCCTGAGGCAAGTCTTCAGGGAGGCGAACAACAAAAATAACCACCAGCGAACCGAGTTGTGCAATAGTTCTATATTTGAAAGTATTTTGCTTCCTGGTCATTCAGAAGTGGAATGGGTACAGATGTCTCTATGGGATCATGTTCGTGGGCCTGAAGCGAGTCCTCAGGGAGGCGAACACAAAAATTAACCACCGGCGAACCGAGTTGTGAATTATTTCCATATTTGGAAGTATTTTGCTTCCTGATCATTCAGAAGTGGAGTGGGTACAGATTTTTCTGTGGAATCATGTTCGTGGGCCTGAGGCGAGTCCTCAGGGAGGCGACCAACAAAATTCACCACCAGCGAACCGAGTTGTGCAATATTTCTTTATTTGGATGTATTTTGCTTCCTGCTCCACGGTGGCATAATACGCATGGGTATGGCCAAATATACCTCGATCCTCTTGCTCCCACCCGAGAATTTCCTTCAAGAAAGTTTGCACCATAAAGTGAAAGAATCTCGCAGCGGCGACAGGATTTTTAGACATGAGTTTGTTGCGCTCTTTATAGGTCCGTAAATCAGGGCGAAAAGTCCAGTCCTCCTGCGCGTAATATAGGGCTATCGGATGGTTAAGGTCTGACCATGCAATTGTTATGAACCACGTTGGCGCGTTGAAAAATGCGGTTGTTGACCAAATTTCATTTCGCATGAATTTTTTGGAGGTGATTGAACCCATTACCTTATATGCTGCTCCATCTAAATCCTTCAAAAGGCCAAAGCAGATTTTCTCTGCCTGCGTCTGGGGTTGGACTCTTTCCCCTTGTGTCATCCGATCAGCTATGTTCCCCGCAACTTCTGGGTTGACTGCGCTCAGTCTTCGCATGATTGCATTGAAACTGGATCTCTTAGCGAGAAGTTTACTTCCCAGTGAGGATGCCTGCATCTGTTAGTGATTGAAAAGTAGGTGTCTTCCTGAAATCGCTTATCGTGATACATGAGCAAGCTCTTTTTCCTGATCTTGTCCGCCTGTTTGTGAGTATGCTCCGGATGACAGAGACCGCCTTTACCAGAAGGGAAGAGCCACGGGAACATTCCAGGATATGCATCGGGTCTATTGTACATGCTCACCGGATCTTTTGACCGGCCTATGCCCAGGGTGTTTCCTTTGTCTGTGAGATGCTGTGGCTTTTGAGTATTCGGGACCTGTCAGTCCGTGGACCGCAAAAGTATAAGGGCCAGTAGCTGTTCCCTGCTCTTCTAGACTTTCGTTTACAGCGCGGGCAGCTGTAGGAACGGAGTGATGAACCTCTTCTTTTGTTTGCTTGAAGTCAACTACAACGGGCACGTCCCGCTCAGCGTAGGAGTTTAAATTTTCCTCCGAGATTTCGAGTTCAGTGTATCCTTCATGGTTCAATTTAAGCCAGTTTAGGGCATCAGCGACTTTTTTTCGGCGCACAAGCATTGGAGTTCTCTCAAAATCTTCCAATGTAGGTGGCTCAGAGCCCATATACACAAAGGCAAGAACTTCATTCATCTCTGCCTTGCTGGGAGGCAGTTTCAACATAACCTTTAACAAGCGCTCGCCGGCGGTTCGCGCCGGCTCCCACTTTATAAATAAGCGATGCCTGTCAGATGACCGCAGAAGTTTACAAATGGAGATACGGCTTCAGACAGACAGAGAGGCTTAATTTTATAAAGAGAGTGATGTCGGCTGTGAAAACATTATGGCATTGGCACTTATCCGAACTCTGCCAGAATTTACTCGAACCACGCATCGATTGTGGCGAATTTTGGCAATCATCATGCATTCAGCAAAGCTAAGATCTTTGAGAACATTCGGTACCGACCCGATCCAATTGTGGCGAGCAAGAGCCAGTTTCGGGACAAGACCATTATCGAGAAAGAGCTGGCAATCAACACACAAGTCAGTGCAACCATCAGCTAGAATCAGACCATCTGTACATTCGATGGGGTCTGATGCAGACCCGCGTTCTCGACGGGTGACACCGGGTCTCACAAGCAGGTTAAAATTTCCCGTGTATTGAGACAATGGTGTGAGGTGCCTGATTGGTGTTAGATACACACATACGGCGCAGCCTCGCTCCATAAATTTGGAAGGGTGAATAGAATGGCAATATCTTAATATTATGTTTTGTGTCTCTCGAAAAGACAAGGGTTTAGGGGGGAAACAGGTATTGGTCAATCGACCCATCTTCTTCTTTCGATCAGTTTTATATTTTGAGGCAATATTGTGCAGAAGTTCCTGCTCTTTCTGTAACCTAGCCTGCGTAGGGACTAGCGCAGCAGCAGTCGATTTGGTTGTCGGGACAAGTTTGGTGCGTGTCAGAACAGTTGAGGATAGGGGGACACGCTTGAGGATGGAATGAATTTTTATGCATTGAGAGCATTGATGACTTGAAATCCGAGCACGGCATTCATCAAGAGATAATCGAGCTGGAACCCAGACTTGATGTGGATAATTACAGGTTCAAATGGAATCCCCCCCTACACTCCGAGTTGAAATCAATGCGTAAAAGATGGCAGCTTCCACTCCAGTAGTGCCTTTTCAACTTCCTTCATAGGAAAACTTTAATCCTGTTCAGAATTTCATTCCCAGGCGCGTCCGCAGTGCTCACTTGTTAGTACATTGATGAATAACTTTGACGCATGTTTGACCCTTCACACAACCCGCAATCATGGCTTGAGGTGGCAACGAGAGGAAGAACTTCTTCCCATCAACATCCCGCCACGCCCGACATCGGCCCCCGCTGTATTCCACGTTTGGAATACACAGTGTGATACCTGCGAAAAACTGACTTGTCAAATAAAACCACAGTCTAATACATATACTGTACAGATACCGACAATTTCTCAGTAGATTTCAATCACTTATCCCCCGGTGCACCATCCCCATTCCCATCCCCACTCGGTGCGACGCGTAAAGGCACCCACCAGAAATACTCCGCATCTCCCTTACTTATGCACACGCGGTGCAGCACGAGCGGCCCGCCGCTGCGCTCCGCTCGCGCACGCAGCTGCTCCGTGCCCACGTCGGCCTCGACTGGGATACCCCCTGGGAGCTCTACCGCAAAAGGCTGTACACCGAGCTCCATGTAACCGCTAGAGTAGTCGAAAGCGATATAAAACGGCTCGTCGCGATCGGCTGAGATAAACTCTGCCTGCGAGGCGAGGATTTTGTCTTTGAACGCCAGGTAGTCGCGATTCACGAGCGCGCGCAGAAAGTCGCGGTCGCGCGCGGGCATTGAGGCTGTAGAGTTCGTTAGGCCATGTTAAAAAATACGAAAGAACAGAAAATCAGGACACACTTGTGCATTCAATACTACAGAGGCACTTGGCTTTGCAGGCTGCACGATGACCACCCGCACCTGCACGCCAATCTGCGCGTTGGCACGACTCGGAACAATAATACTGGCGTAAACAGCCGGCGCAGCGGCGGAACGCCGTCTTAGCCAATATTATGCCGCACTGGGACAAAGGGAAGTACTTATTAGTACGAGGGATAACGCGCGGGAGCAATAGAAAGACAAAAACCTCTAGGTTGTCGCAGGCCCGCAAGGGTTGATACTCGTTAGAATCAAACCAATCCACGAGCCCTATGTGCTTCTCAGCGAGCGAGGCGAAGGACTTCCAATGCGCATACAGTGCTTAGATATCATGACTCCTCAAGGTGTGATGGACTTATACTTTGACTGAGTAATCTTACCTGTTTTTGTTTTTTCAATGCATTTGTGCACCCATTTGTTATTGAACGAAATAGTACAGTAATTGCCCCCTGGAAAGCGAAATAATGCCTCTGAGCGCAATTTGAATGGCTGTAAATGTTCGCAGGGATCAGGGCTATCGATTCCTGACGGGCAGCTCAGAAAATGGCCCTGGGACTTCATTGGGATTGAAATGACTTGCTGGATGTCAAGGTATGCGTTTCAAAATGTGGACCATTGAATAGGCAATAGGGTCATGCGGCTGAGACGATGACAGACCCCACAAATGGGTGAGAGAGAGGGGGATTTCAGCCACAATTTGGTCGAGTGAATCATCAGTCAAGTCTGTAAATCAGGACGAGCTGTAGAGACTCCCCCTGAACCGAAATGCCGACACAATGTTTTGCGGCCTACGCCCATGGCACGGGCAATCACCTCGTAGCTATTTCAAATATCATGCAGTCGATGGGTGCGATCCACATCCAGTGTAGTGATGTTCGGGCTTGGCTTGGCTTTCACAGACAGGGCACTCTGGAGAATTCACGGTTTGATTCAGTCGCAGGATTCAGGGGAAAAAGATCAGTCTTCTGCCACTAATGAGCACAAAAATGAAGGTATGAAGTGCCTCACCGGCTGACAGTGGGTATACGCTGGCTGATCTCCAGTTACAGCTGAAGGAAGCTCATCGATGATGAGCGGCACACAGATGGATAAACGGAGAACTAGTACGTTGAGTCTGTTCAACTCATACATGCAACTCACTGTCTACACAGCGACCCGTACTAAAGCCAAGTCGACCCAACCACAGAAAAAGGTTGTAGATGAACGACCAGAGGGATGGCTCTGGCACCTAGGCAGACTTTCAAAGATGTCTGACACAGAGATGGATGAGTGGTCAAATGAAGGTGAAGCGCTTACATTCCGGGTCCAAAATGTTCTGAATCTGACCACCCCCTCAAGGTGACCGGGTTCAATGGTTTCGAGCCGAAGCAGAAATGCAAACGATGGCAGGAACAGGGGGAGCAGAAATTGGCAGAGCTTCTGAGAACGAACCGCAGTTTCTTGAAGATGGAAGACACTTGGACTGCACTGGCATCGCAAAATGCACAAACCAAGCCCGGACATAGCGCATATGCAAAACACAGGCACTGATCTTGGGAGTGGGATACGGAGACCTACTAGCATCAGACACGAGCCTAGTTCAGCGCGTGCAGGAGGAGCGGGACGCGGAGAGGAAGTTTCTAGTAGAAGCACTGAATATATCTTAGATCATACAAATTTTAATTGTATGCGATGGATAGACTAGACTCTCCTTTGCCTCTGTCGAAGCATTCGTTCAGCAGGCTTTCTCTTTGTTGCCAGTATTGGGCCTTGTTAGAATTACGATGAGCAAGACGGTGAGACACCTATGGGTCTTCTGGTCACTGTGCAGCATGGATAGGTCACCCGTTCGAAACCCACCCTTCACGCTCGTTTTTCATGCTAAACCCTGTTTAAACCCTCCTTTAATCAAACACCCAGCCGTCTTTGAACACTATTTTGTTTAATCACTGCCCTCCGCCCCTGGACCCGCAACTGTTTAAATTACAAGCGGTTGACGACCCGCTCCGCGGGTCGTCATCCCCTTTGTTAAAAACGTAATTACGAAGTATTTAGGGGACTGAGAATCAATCTATGAGCGGTTGCACGGGTTGGCATTCCTCCCACGAACATAAAACATGTACATAGTTAGTTGGTTTTCAAACCATGAAATTACAATAAAAGCTCATTCCAACAATGTTAGTTGTGCATGTGGATGAATCGCCTTCGTACTTCAGGATTAAAACATTTTCTGCCTCGGGAACACGGGTCATTGCGGAGTATAACTGTCCGTGTGAAAAGACTGGTCGTCTGAGATCGAGCCCAAGTCTCTGAACCGTCAAGCCCTGACAGCCATTGAAGGTAGTGGCATAGCAAAGAGCAAGGGGGATCTGTTTTCGATGGACGGTAAAATTGAACCCCTGAGCTTGAAAATGGAAATCAATACGTGGCAGGTGTAGCCGGATCTGGTACACTATTCAGCAGTGTGTTAGTTGGTTGGAAGTAATTGACGTACTGGGTCAACCATTTTACCGGCTACAACCGCCGAGATGGTCTCGATCTCAACGGTGTATCGTAGTAAGTTGCGGACAATTACTCGAGTATTTGTAAGGCCTCGAGATGCATCAAAGTTCCGGGTGAGCCTGCATATGGCCCCAATCTTGAGATTTAATTCATGTGGCGGGATCCCCGGCTCTTCCAAAGAGTTTAAGAACTCTGGATCCGCCAGAACAGCCTCGTTGGACCCTTCAGCATCGCCCTCAATGGAGTCGCTGCTGTGATACCGGTGAATGTCGCCAGGAACGTTATGGAGAATGGTGGCATTGAAACTGTTCACAAAGATGTTGAAAGGACTCAGGATAGCGCGAGAAATGCAGGTGAGAGGATCTGCAACCACAGCTGGTGGGAAGACAAAATCAATGAGATGTTGTGTCGATTGAGTGTGCTGTAGCCGGCTGAGATCCACAGTATTTTGCTCATGATCGTCGCCGATTGCATCCAAGAATGATGAAAATTGGGAGTCATCTCGTTGTCTCATCGAACGCTCCAGCCGTAAGATGGTGAAATGGTCAAAGACAGGTTGAGTGCGCAAAGAAGCTTTGCATATGGCAGTTCTGCCTCCAAATCGAACCACGGGTGCAACCTGTGGTCATTGAACATGTCGTATGAAGTCTATTAAGCCGGAATAAACACACCTGGCGAAAGTCCCCAACCGTTATGATCATACGTCCGCCCCATACACGATTGAGCTTCCCAGTCAAGCTCCTCATCAGGCGATCTGCGCAGTCAAATGCCTTGAAATGCAGGTCACCTATTTCGTCAATGACATGGCACTTGGCTGCATGCAACAGTTGTGCCCGGTCGCTCCGGGGTCCTACAGAAGATTTTAAAAATGGCTTGTACTCATCCACTGGGATTCCATAAAGGTAATGTGTTGTCCTCCCGCCCGGATAGTTTTTTGCAGCAAAAGCGGAAGAGGCAGAGAGTAGGACAATTTCGTCTCGTTTGCGAAGTGCACCAATCACTGGATAGAGCAGATATGTCTTGCCCCGGCCGGCCCGACCATCTACTTGCGCTCGCCAAAAGTAATGGCGTCGGTGGTTCTCGATGTTGGGCGCATCAGATCACTCCAAACAGCTTGTAGACCAAAAGTATGGATAAATAGAAGACATTTGGCAATGTAAAACGACTTCCATAAAAGGCAATTCTCATAGAGTATGCGATTTTTGCTTAGATTTTGAAACCGACTTTTTGTAGAGGGTGCGTGGGAAAAATCTGTTACCACAGTCGAAAAGTACTCGTCGAGTAGTGCAGATTTCCACTTTGGACCATGTCAATACCATGTCATTTGAGCTCGCAATCGTTCTCAGAAAGCGGCCATTTTTGCTGTTTTTGGGCCTGTTTTCGATAAAAATGGCCACTTTCTGAGAGCAATTGTGAGCTCAAATGACATGGTATTGACATGATCCAAGTGGAAATCTGCACTACTCAACGAGTACTTTTTGCCTCGATGCCTGTGCAAAAGTCGATTTCAAAATTCTGGCCAAAAATGGCTTATATCTCCAGAATTGCCTTATATAGTAATTCGTTAACTCACAGAATATCTTCTATTCCCTCATATTTTCAGTCCACAAGTTCTTTGGAGTCATTTGCTACCCGGAACAATGAGAAACACCGTACGCCAATACTTTTGGCAAGCACAAGTATATGAATGGGAGGAGGATCATCCATACAGTGCCAGTCGGCACTTCCTTGCAACTCACGTGGGGCTTTCCACATTGAGATTCCCGACCCGAAATTAAAATTTTGATAAGAAACCCAATGAAAAGAATGCGAATGGCACTATAATCGTTTTTTTGCTTATGTAATCGGTCACTTTTTCTGCATTCCGAGTTTTTTTTTGTCTTTTTTCAGCCCCTTTCCGGGTGGTGGGGCTTTGAATATGGGTTCAAATGTGCAGAAACCACATTAATCCAGTTGTGTCATCCGGCCGAGCCGTATCGGCTAAGTGTTAGACAGGTGGCTATGCAATGCTGACATAATCGGTCACTTTTCTTGGGCCCGAAAGTTGAAAACTTGTCCGGGGACCTAGCCCTGTACAAGCTGGATACATACATCCAAACCGAGTTGATTCCCACAGGTTTCAAGGCAGCAAGTTTTTTCGGCTGACCTCTGAAAGCGTTACAAGATTTGTGACTGTTTACACCAAAAGCGGTAGTCACGAAGTGATGACTGGCACTGTACTCGCAATTTGCATGATTCGGTCGTAGAAGTCGCGCTGAATTTTTGGCAGTCAGTTTCGACAGATGAATCATTCAGGGGAACATTCGTACCTGTTCACCCGTAAGACTGTCAGTAAAGGCACAGAGGTTGGTAGGATCGCCGTCCCATTGTAGACGCTCTGCATCGACTTCCCGCTCGCTCTGCTGAGGCTCTGGAAGCCCAATATCAATCAAGGTCCTGCCCAGTCCGCGCAGTATAATTTGAAGTGATTTTAGAAGCTCATTTCTGACCAACATCAGGTTAGGAGTTGCCGTCACTCGTAACAAACGATCCCGGATGTCCGCAGAAAGGCTTCCTTCATGAGCGTCCCAAATTCCTATGACTGGGTGGCCTTCGGTTGCCAGAACGGCGAATATCCAACTAAGTTGTGCTGGAGCTGCCCCAAAGTTCACCATTTCTTCAAATGCCATAAGTCCTTCTTCGCGGTTATCAACAGGCCCAGCGCGCGAGCTGCCTCTTGGTGTGTGGGGTAAGTCACTCCGTCGACAGTGCGAATGTCAGTCCAATCGAGGGCACTTCGATGCAACAGAAGTGCACGAAGATAGAATACATCGCCATGTCGAGGGTAAACCATCTGGATACGACAGATTCCAACATGTGTCTCTTTGTAGAAACGAATTCGCATCCGAGGTCTCGTGGGGTATTCCGTCTCTAGGATCTGCAGAGGATGCAACTCTTGAGTGGGAACATGTTATCTGACCAACAGAGTTCCATCAGACTCTGTTCCATCTTTGCGTGCCATCTGCCCTCTTTGTCTGCCAGGTAAATGAATCGGAAGGCGCTTCACCGCAGGTTTCTTTTCTGTGATATGAAAAGAGGCAATGCGAGTGGCTGCTTCAATGCTAGACAGGTATCGACCACGCTCATAGTCTCTGATTTCGTCCACGGGTTTGTGACTGGATCCAGATTTCTCCCCAGGGTCCCGTGGTGTAGTGCGCACAGACCAGTTCGTTTCGTCAACTCCTTTGTAGAAATATTTGAACAGATACTGAAAGAGGTTGACACCCATTGAGTACTCCACATTGATGTGGCAATCGTATTTGAGAATGAGCCATGCGATGTGGGACACCACAAACTCGTCCTCGGGCTGAAGGCGCCGATGTTCAAAATATCCTGCAGAAGGATTATTGCATGAACGATGTGCCAAGTAGCGGATGCTGATACATACCATGGTCATTGAACGATGACTCGGTCTTCACGGGTTTGGGATATCCGTACTGACATTCGCGGGGCCAACCGCGGTGGTATGATTTCTTGGGGTCGTGGATGTCACAGCGTCTCGTAGTGGTCCTGAGTTGCGTGGAAGCTCAGCACTGAGGAAGGCATCGATCTCTGCTGGCGTTTTCGGTATATCTCGTAGGGCAAGAGCTATGTGCTCATGGGGAAGTCCGCGTTTCTGAAATTCTGTAACGCGAATATGGTACAGAACGGGCCCCATGGTAGCGTGGAGATCTTTCATGAAAGCCGAGAGGTACTGTTGGGAAACCCAGACAATAAGATCTGGCCTGTCGTTCGCAGATTGACCAGGACGGAGTTGAGAGACTATTTCTGGCCAGCGGGGATTTGTGGTAAAGGTAATAAAGAGAGTTACTGGCCCAAGTGCTTTTCGAAGAGCTAGACAGTCGGAAATATTTGCAGCGGACCAGGATGGAGAATGAATGAACGTGGAGGGAAGGCGACCATCATCAATGGGTTCTTCATCTCCATTTCCTATGTATTCCTCTTCATCCGCAGCACTGTGTTGATTAAGACGGATGTATGTCAGGCGCGCTTCTTCAATTGCGCTCCAGGCATCAACCAAATATTCACCTTGGACTCATGAGCAATGTTCAAAACATGTGAGAGATTTACTTACCCGTCAATCGGGAGAATCTCGACATTTGTTAAGCATTCATGAAGAACCTCGTTCTGTACCAGCGTGCCTGACTAAATTTCTTGCCGGCCGCGTTGAGGCGGTTTGGAGACCATCCCAAAGTGCCATATGGAAGTAGAAGTAGATAATGAAGCGGTTCAACGAAGGGAGAGAACAGATCCAGAAAAACGGGTGCATCTGCTCCTTTTCGCTGAATTACCAGTTTTCGGCGAGTGGGGAGAGATGCTGGAGCTAAAGAAATCACAGCTGCAATTTCGGAGCTGGGGACATCATCAGAATATTGAAGATGTAGGGCGATATCATCTTCATCGTCGAACGCATTCAGATTTTCCAGCTGGGAGATGAAAGGGTTAACTCGCTCGAGTCCTGCGAGTGCGCTGTTGATCCACTGATAAGGTATGTCCAACTCGTCTCCCTTCGCAAACATCGCCAGGGGATCATGAATGAACCATCGCAGTGCATGCTGTCCTTCGTGGGATGGAAGTATTCGGTGGTAAGTACGACCACCGGCTAAAGTAACTGCAGATACACCCGGGGAGAACTTCATGAAGTCGCCGTCGTAGACGCCCAAAGCGGTGAGGCAGAATATCTGGTTGAACTTCCGAGAGAGGGTGGCAGTTTTTGAGGCGTCAATAAAGCAGTCCCATTCGTCTGGATATGGTGGGAGGAGGGGTTGAAAATGGCTTCCTTTGGGACCACAGACAAAGCATTCATCGTGGGATCTTTCGCCGGTCAGAACCTGTGGGTTAGCATTCAGAAATCCATGCTCGTAATCCAGAGTGGTGAATCGATGACTCTTACGCACCCTTATGCCACAATGTTTGCAAACTCTGTTCCAACGCAATCCGAGCGGTTTTGGAACCTGTGAGGAATTGAGGCGGGAGACTTGATCCCACCAGCGATTGGTGGAAGCCTGAACTCCAGTGCTGCGAGCTGCTGTATGGGCCGCGGTGTCGGCTATGCGGATCCGTTCCCTGTCCACATCAGCCAGGACACTGCGGGCAACTCTACGGGCGCCACTATTTTGGTCCCGTATCAGATGGCGTTCCGCGGTATCCTGATTTGTACGTCGATTTCGCTGTGCAGCCCGGCGATTTTGGCGATGCTTTTCGGCGCTAATTGCTGAGAGCTGCTCGTTGGTGGCAGCTTCGGGGTCGCCTATGGTGAAAACAGTCTCCATGGACAGTTGGAGGGAGCCAGAAAGCGGGATCAATGGAAACACCATTCCGAGTGTCGTGTCTCTCTTATTGTGGCCGCAGAATTGGGGTATAAGCATATTTGAGAGATCCCTTGTCACAGGAGCTCCAAGGCACTGTCTCTTCAGGGTCCGAGACTAATTGAAAGATCGCCGTATTATCGAACAATGACGTGGGAAGCTAAGGCGGCAAGAAACAGATCGGCGCCGTGAAAAAAATTGGCGCCTAGCGCTTGCTATGAGAAATCGCTTGTCGCAGGAGCTCCAAGGCACGTCTCTTCAGGGTCCGAGACTAATTGAAAGATCGCCGCATTATCGAACAATGACATGGGAAGCTAAGGCGGCAAGAAACAGATTGGCGCCGGTGGAGCCCTCAGGCGCCGTGAAAATAAATTGGCGCCTAGCGCTTGTTGTGAGAAAATCCACAAAATTGGAGAAAGACTATATGCAGGGCGTCAAAGGCTTCGGACAGACACCCGTTATTTTATAAAGAGAGAGAAACACTGCTTGAACGGTGTTTAACATCTCAACGCCAATTGCTTAATCAAACTTTGTAGAGTTTTATATAGTCTCTGTTACAGACCAGAAACAGATGACGAACAAGTAAGTATCTTGGTCTGTTAGTAAATTGACGTACACCAATCCCAAGGCTTCGCCCGCGAGAATCTGCGAAAGCTTTTGGTGGACGATTGTCGATGCTTCATCAAGTAATCGGCCACTGAGGACCCTACGCGTCGGTATAATGCCGGGGGCTTGGCTTCGCAGCATGCCGAGTAGCGTGAGCATTTCTGGATCTTCAAAGAGGCTGAAAGGGGAGTTTGAAGAAACGATGGCGCGCAGAGCCTGTGCTTGAACCGCATCGGCCTCGGAGCCGCTGAAAGGCATATCGTGCCCTGTATATGTCTTCAGCATGGACTGTTTCGCTTTTTTCGGAGCCGCGGCGTCGGAAGACTCTGCTGTTGACCCAGATCTGGCGTGCTTTAACGTTGTGGTAGACGGCAGGGTCTTCTTGGTGTTTTTCGCTTTCTGTAGTGTCTGTAGCGCGACGCGTTGTGCCGCGGCCTCGGCCTTCGCCGCCACTGATGCGTGTGAACAGGGAAGTGTCCTGCCGTCAACGGAGCCCAAGATGTGGGTGATCCAGACTGTCTTCTCGCCCCTTACGGAACCAGCGGCTTCGCACGCTGATAATAATTTACTGAGCACGGAACAGCCGACAATTACAGATTAACATTTACATACCCAGGTCAAAGTCCGCGGTGTCGTTTGCGAGGCGTGTGGCAGGATCAGTAGGGAGGCCGCCAGCTTGATGACTCCGCTCTTCCTTCAAGCGATTGACATGGTGCTGGACACAGGCTTTGCAGTAGGTCTTCCAGTGGCTGCTATTCTGAGGCACCGAGCTTTTTTCGAAGTACTTCTGACCCAGCGGATTAGAAGTCCACGCGCCGTCGCTGGCCATATTCGCGGGAGTGGAGACGTGGCAAAACATCACTCTTTTCAATCAACGATTGATCCATGATCGATAGATAGCGCTCAGCACACGGATTTTCCGGCCCGCGCTGCTCTAAGGTCTCTAAGGGTACCCAAAATTGCCCCCAAAACTCTAAGGCTTACTCTAAGGCCCCTCTAAGCCTTAGAGTGGTTAAGGCCTTAGCCCTTAGGAACAACACTGTCTAATAGTAATCACGACCCCATCAGGAAGACACGGACTGATTTTTGAACGCCGCATTGCGGCGCATACTTTGCAGCAATAAATCTAGAAATATTTGGAGACATAGAAAACTCGAAAATAGTCAGGATCTTCACTCACCTCTAAGCAGCTCATCGAGTGCTTGCGACGATATGTGATCAACTTGCCAAGGCAAAATTTTTGATCAAATTTCAGGCTGATCTCGTATTGAAGTATTGGCCACCCGTATGGCTTGACTGTCGCAGTAAGAAATGATTATATATGCCTCCTGTATGCGCATGAATATTTTCTGATTTATCCAGTGCCTTCCGGCTGCGGTACAAAGGAAAGAACGCCTGGTGGCACAGCCACGCAATTGCGTAATCAGTCGGTGTCTTCCCAAAGGGGTCATGATTGCTATAAGACTAAGTTTTATACCATTAATAATTTTTTTTGAAAAGATTCTGAGCTTCTGGGACACCCAAATGCCCATTTTCCTTCAATAACTTAGTTTGTTCCAGTTGAGAGGCCTTTCGGGGAAATCAAACTCACGCCGCCAACACAGCCTCAATAGAAGTTGTACAACGCACGAAAGAAATGAAAAGGAAGATTTTGTGACATTTTGTGACACTGCCAAACTGCGATTCCACTTGTGGTTCCACCTTCGGGACGTTGTACGGCAGGAAGCGACGATCAGTGGTAACAATCGGACATTTTTTCTCTCCGTTCTTCCGCGCGATCTTGCGCTGCCTATTGAGAATGAGAAGGCACACTACATGTCACAGTCGAACGGATTTTTTCGGGCGGACGTGACACCATTGGGCTTCGCCGCGCTAGTCTTAAGGCCGAGACAATTCGAATCCTGATGTTCGTTAAGGCGCGCTTGCGGGAGGAGAGGGAGCAATCAAAGAAGCATGAGGGTTCCTGAGTGTAGTGTCCACAATTGCTTTTATTCCTTCCTATGTTGTCGTTGCCTCAATTATATTACGGCCATGCCAAAGTCCCAAAAAGGAAATAATCACCCGTCGAAACGGCCGTAACGGGTTCGACGGACGGAACCCGTCCGTCAGCCACTCTCAGAATTTCCATCGACGGACGGGTAGGCCCGCCCGTGGCCCGAACGTTTTTGACGGCCGTTCCGTCAAACGGACGGTTCGGACCCCTAGACCTGAAGTTCCGCGGGCTATCACGCCAGCAAGAACCGGTCAAAATCCGAGTATGGGAACTCAAAACAGGCAAAGAATTGTGGCCCACTATGGTTGAGATAATGACGTGCGGTCTGATCCTGACAAATGAGGGTTCGTCATGTGATCTTTGTCTCGAGACAAACATTGATCGTGCTCATTCCTGCATCGCTCGTCGTTTCTGTCTCTGGTCTCTCATGTAAGAGTGAGACAACAAAGTGCGTGAGAGTTTCTAGAGAAATAGTAACTCAGTCTTCGCGCACACAGAAGTAAGCGGACTTGGCGTTCAGGCAGATATTGCAGGTATGGCGCAGGAGCGGCAGCACAACGTTGGTAGTACGAGCGTCGTCGAGGTAGAGGTCATCCTCAGTCAGCACATTATCCCGTGGTGCTCGGTAGCCAAGACTGTGAATGAGTCGGATTTTGGGAGGTCGGGGTGGCAATGAAAGACAGACATAATGGGGAGAAGGAGAGTAGAAGGAGAGAAGAGAGCGGTCTGGATTAATTTAACCAAGGGCGAGGACAGAAAAGAAGATAGTGAAACCAGCCAAGCAACAGTCATGTGGTAAATGAGGTCGTTTTATATTTAAAAGGAAGGAGAGAATTCCTTAATCGGGACAAAAAAAATGGAGTTCGATCAAACTTTCGACCAGTCTATGAAACCCACTACCTAAAGGATAGCGGGCATTTGGTTCTGGCTACGGGAGACTAGAGTAAACCAGCCATCGAGGTATTACTCATTCATTCATTGTTTCATTCATTGTTGTGTCCCGACTCGCGGACTTCGACTCTTCGATTCTCAAATATTGACAATGAGGCATCTGTCCGGCCCAACCCGTGATCACCACGGGGTTGTCATTTGAATCTTTGATGGAGGGGAAGGAGGGTCATCGAGTGGCGCAGATGCCCACCCTCGGGAGTTCGCCATGGAAGCGATAGGATACACTGTCGGCGAGCGCACACCCCAAGATCTGTACATGTTTCCTCCGAAAGGCATCCAATCGCCGTCAAATGTTGGAGTATTTGTTTGCTCTTGGATCTGCCGAGATTTTGGCACTGGCGGCAAGTGCGAGCAGTGCGAACTGATGCCATCGTCGTGAAAGTCCTGAGTAATAGGCTGTGGATCAGGGAAACTGTGCGACTGCAACGCTAACATTAAGTACCGGTCGTTGCGGGCCTTGCGGCATTACAGAGTACGACTCGGGGGCCAAAGAGTCGTCAAATCGTGTCCACCCAACGTAGGCGCACTCGGTAGGGCCGAAGTTGGACGTGGGCAAGGGCTGCAGAGCCATGCCATTGGCTGAATATGATGGCGAAAGCCCTTCAAATAGCGTCGTTGCAATGTAGGGCCAGTCTTGAGAGCCAGAAGTGTAGGCTAGCATTTGACAGGGCTGCAGAGACGGGTCACGGGGTGGACAAAATGAATGTAGTAGTACTAACGTATAGTGGCATTACAGAATAGGATGGTACACGTGGTATGTCGGGAGTGTAGATTGCCGTTTGGCGGGACTGCGGAGGCGGTTATTGGATGAACAAGTTGAACGAATATCGCGAGTATGTACGAATATCGCAATACTAACATTGAACAGTTCTGGAATTGCGGATGGACAAAGGCCCCCAAAGGGTCCCGTCACGATGTCGGTCAACTGTAGATGGGAGAATGTGTCGAGGGACAGTTGAGGCCGCAGATCCAGGTCATTGAATGCGTCGCCATCTGAATAATAAATGCCGAGCTGATGCTCGCCGTATCCTTGAGTGCACGTCCACTCCTGGTTGATGCATATCAGAAATAAAATAAAAATCAAGTATAGAAAGGGTGACCAACCGATTGCAATGGCTGCTCGCGCCACGTAGCCGGAAATCCACGCCACCAAGCAGGGTCAATGGCGGCGGGCGAAAATGAGGGGTGTTGAGAGGCAGGATTATATCGGAAGTGCTCCGATGTCAGTGGGCCGCATGGGGCGTTGACCGTAGGTACCTCGGGCCCAGCACAGTCAAGTTCTAGAGGACGCAACAGCCTTTGAACGGGCTGTAGTACGCCCATGAGAGCAGCACACACAACGAAGAGAAACAATAAACGGACGCTTGAAAGCTCCAGGCCTGGTCGGCCGTCACCAACTGCTCCAAACTCATTCTTGTACTTTGAGATGCGCGTGACGCGCGTCGCCTCAGGCGTGTGTATCGCTGGCGCGCTACTCGCTAGCAAGGTGTGACCACCACTGGCATCAGAGACGATCACGGGCGGAGGTGAGCTGGGTGAGTTGAGCTCGTGACGTGGTGCAACCATCTATAACCAGGTGACAAGGTGAGCTGCACAAGAAGGATCTGATACGACCAAGTTCCGCCGGTCACCTTCAACGTCGAACGCGCGCAACAGTCAGAGGCACCCAGAGTGGCATCCAGCAAGGCACCGAGCTGCCCGTCAATACGTTCAGCATGGGCGGCACGATTACGGGGTGCATTTGGTTGAAACAACATCGAGGAAAAGTCTGAGCTGGATTGTGACACGTTACTATCTGCACGTGCATGAGTGACATGACGCGTCTCGGAACTTGCTCGGACCAAGCCGAGGGTGATCGCAAACCGAATATGTTTTGGATCTTGATCTTATCATACCGTACGGGATTGGAATCCAGCGTCGTGTCCAAGGGTACTTTTTTGTGAATAAGGGAACCGGGGTCCGTTTTTGTTTTTTCGAGCTTCATGTTGGAACTAACCACGTGACGTCCGAATAGGGCAATTATTCACGTGATTTTAGCGCTTGAGGGAGTGGATATTCCGCTGAAAGTGATTGCAGATAGTTGTGAGCGTGAAATAAGCCGCGTTTTCGGAAGGAAATGGTCACGAGACATACTCGAAGAACCCGATCGCGTAGGCGACGCGGAGGTAAGCAGCGATTTGGGAACTGGTGGCCATGAGGGATGCTGCGATAACGGCGCTCTGTAAGTACACCTGGACGCGCTTTATACTGAGCTCGAACGCTCCCTATCAAGTTCAGTACCCCTAAGTCCTAAATAGAACATTGAATTGAATTCCATGTGTGCCCTGGTCGGGTGAGACATCTCAACAGACAATGTGGAACGGGGCGGAGGCTATCGAGTACACATTGAATTTGCACGAATTCCATGTACGAGGTTGTGAGACATGTCGCCAAAACCGGGGAAAGGGGCGGAGGCTTTCAATGTCTGGAGCCCGACGTCGACTCACCCGAGTAGCCGAACCACATATTCGAGGTAATCTCAGTTGGGTTAATTTCCTCTTTGTTATCGAAGGCGAGAGCTCGTGTCGCATTCCATCGTATCCTTCATTCGGAATCACGAGCGTCCTAATTACCCCTGAGAGCTATTGTGAGGTGCCTCGCAAGGTAACAATCAATCACCCACCTGTGCAACAGCAGAGATTAATTGGATCGAAGATGTTACGGAATGGGCCCTGGAGTTGGTCCCTGACATGTCGAGACGTCGATAGTAAGTCTCTTGATACTGTATTTTTTCATTTAATTCAACTATCTCTGTCTTCGCGCAAGAACTTGTACACTATACGAATTAGCAGCTGCCCATTGAATTGATTAGAAGCACTTTGGTCTTGGTAGACGATACACCTGTCTTACTACCCCGAACACACACACGATAGTATCTGAGGTTGGAGTCTCACCGAAATTTGGCCAAGTCCTTTTAATTGTCACGTGCGATTTCTAATGGCCTTTCAGTACTAAGTTCTCCCAGTTACCCACTAAAACCCCCTCGTAGGTCCAATCATCCGGCAGCGAGTCCTCATCCACAAGTAGGCCACTCCAGGTGTTTGAGACCAGTTTTTTTTTAAATGTGAGTGGTCCAAATCGAATTTTATCAGTCAGTAGGCGATCACGCTGTAAGGCCCATTAATCGCTTTCAACCAATATTGGTTGTAAATTTCGGACAGTGAGCATCCTGTCTGGAGATTTGATGACTCGGGTTATACGGAGATTCCATATTAGATGCCACGCAACCGACACCAGAATGGCAAATAATCTTCCTTTTTCAAGGAGGATGACACCTTTCACTGATTTACATCAACTTCACAAGATTACAACGTACACTAACTGACCAAAATGATTGACCGATCGGTGTTTCGATCGTATCTCCACTTTGAGACAATATTTTTGGGTCAACCAAAGTACAGGATTGTGGAGAAGGATCCTCCCGACCGTTCTGCACCAGTGATGAGATAAAAATATACTGATGCGCTATCACGCGGGGCTAAATACCGAAAAGACTGAAAACCCGAATTTTCAAACTGGAGCCAGGATTTGTTAGCACAAACCGAATGCACCAGATCGTAGTTCAGGATGTTCTATCTAAATATGATGGTGGGAGACAGAAATAATGAAGGAAAAAGGACTTTTATCTAAAACATTACTGGACATCCATTCAGGAGGAGCCACTGGTCCGAATTTTGGGAGCAAGCGAACATTGCGGTGAAGTTGGCAACAGGAATGACGCTCTCTATGCGGTCTCCATTTTAAGGAGCCGTTGATTTTGTTCCCATTTATTCCAGAGTCACCGAGAGTGTTAGAAAATGGTTCTAAGTCATTCAATGCCCGCTCAAAGCCGAACTGGCATACACAACCAAATGTTGATCGGAGATCAAATGTCATCTGTGTTATGTTTCGTGACTAGTCTGCGCCGTATGCTCGCTTCGCCTGCTTTGATTGTGACTGATTCCCGTCCGCAGCCCCTTGTCTTTTCCTTCATACGGTGTAACCCACCTATTCGCCGAACCTAAGACGTCGCACGCCCTCTGTTCTCCCTCGGGGCCGCGTCTGGCTCTCGACTCCCGATGCATCATCCGCTCACCCTGGTAAATACCTGTCAAGCTCGCCTAATTGAATGACTGATTACTGTAGACTTTCGACCAAAGGTTCAGTGACAGGTGACACCCAACTTTTTTTGATGTGTGCAAAAATCGCCTTAATTCAAAAGAAAATTTTCGGTCTTCTCGGAAGAGAAAAAATCTAAAAATAGTGAACCTTTGGTCGAAAGTCTACAGTAAGCTTCATAGACTCGTGAACCAGTCGACGTTAACGAAGAATCTCAGTGAGAGACAGGGACGTAAGCCTGAATTACTAAAATCACACAAACAAAGCCAACAATCAGACAAAGAGTGCACAACAGGGGGTATCCAGGACTGTCGTCCGAGCGTTAGCGAGTGATGGATTTGGCTCTATTTACCTGGATACCGGATGGGGACGAGCGATCACTGGTTGACGTTTTGGCGGGACCCGCCAATCATGACTTCGGATTTAGGATTTTCAGCCCCTCGCACCCATCCCATAGTCCTCCCGTACTTTCAGAACGAGGCATATCAAGGCCCACCCAGATCCTGGCTTAAAATTGTCTCAGCCGTGTTCGGCGGGGCTCGCGTCAATGGGCATACACTGGACATATGTACCATCCCCGTCTGCAAGTCCGTGCAGCGCAGCAGCGGCAGGAAAATCTCCCAAATGATGGCCACCTGGTCTGTACGACGGGTATTCCAGGTGGTGCTGCTGCGGAAACGTCGGCGAGCTGACAGCAGTCTGCGACGGTCCGGAGGAAGGAGCTCCTGAGCACCCAGATGAGACATTGGTAGTGAGAGAGGGGCCTAGTGATCACCTGATGCATGCCCGCCGTGCGCGTTTTCGTCCTCCTTGAAGGAGGAATTGGTCGAGCCGCCGCCAATCGAGAGGCCGCCTGGCATGTTGTAGACTGGGGCGGGCGGCTGTTCTCCCATGGCGGTCGAGGGGCTAAGCCCAGTGTCGGCGTTGAGGTATGCATGAATGAGACTTTTGCCCCAGGGTTGACTGACGAGGGGCTGGAATTTCGCGGTGGAGAAGGTGTACACAAGGCCGGTCTCTGACACCGCGATGAGGAGGATCTGGCAGCCAGTCAGCGTCGAGAGCTCGTAAGCCTTGAAGAGAGTCAGCGACGGATGAACAAAAGGGATTCCCGGCTACCTTTTTCATGATTCCTTTTTTTCGGAATATGAGAGCGGGACATTGGATTGGGCTGGGAACACGGACCAGCTTTCCTTTTGCAGAAGGTAATGCCGCGCTTCGATTTGTCTTGAAGGAACTCGATCTTTCTTTTGGGGCCCTGCCTTTGACCGCTCTTTGGCTTTTTGTCGTCGTTGTCGTTGTCGCCACTTCTGTTGACCGCGTGACCGTCATGGTCTGCTATAAACATGTTGTCGCCGACGTTTTTCGCGTCGAGGAGGTCTTTGTAGACCTGTGCACCTCCGTTCATGTGAGGGTGGGCGTTCGTGGAAGGACAAAAAGTTTTTTTGATGGGTGGTGATGCACCAGAAGTTGTCACTTGTCACGAAGGCGTGTGGTGCCGCTTGATGTGGCATTCTCCTGGGTTAGCATAGGTTCGGAACAAGCCGCCTTCTCGGTTCAGATGACCGGCACGTGCTTTTTATGACCTTCTGAGAAGGGGCTTGTTTAAGAGTTACTCCGGGACCTAGTGGACGTTGGTCACGGGGGAGTGTTGAACGTGTCCTCGGAGCTCGGCATTACGCCCGTAGATACCTTACGCGATTGATACAAACCATTTACGATATACGGATATTATTGTACCGTGACCCATGTGCTTGCTTGCTTCCATACACTTCTTAGTATATACTCGGCACCTCGGCGGTTAAACGGCCTCAGATAGTTTTACCGAGTAGTCATAGTTCATTAGTCTTACGGCCCGCACATCTTGTATAAGTAGTAGCTCCCTCGATAGGTATTCCCTATCGGGAAGAACCTCGAATACAATAGTTTATACTAGCTCTGAAGGCGCTCCCCTCTTAGTCGTCCTCACTGCGTGGCAGCTGTTGCACACCGCCAGCCGCTCGTACTCTAACAGCCTCACCTTTATTCATACTTACCGGGAACACGACAGCAAGCTGCGACGCAACCATCCCCATCTCCGTCGCCCATTTTTCCGCTCAATTTTTTCCTGTGCAGCCTTCAACTTTGGCCCAAACGTGTGGACCTTCAGGCACCGTGACGTGCTGAATCTGGTGTTTGGTTGGTGCGCGGTTCAGGTGCTGGGGCGATTCGACGCAACGAAGGGCGTATGTGGAGATATGAGTAGAATACTATAGAATATATTGTATTAGGTATACATAGACTTTCCTTCGCTTCGCTCCGGCATATGAGGGTCATATTATAACTTCGATCTCTAGCAAATATGATAGTTGTGAATTGATTTGTGTGCGTTACATCTGGGGGAGGCCTCGTCTCGGGTGAGTGGTTAGAAGTTCAAGTTGGCCAAAAAGTCTTGCGAAAGTCAATCAGAAATAATGAGATAAATGAGAGGAAGAGGAGGGGAAATATCACTGAAGTATCACCATTTGGCCAAACTTTATAAAAATGCTGATATTTCCGTGAGGATTTTCAGAAACTTTCATGAAAATATCTAAAGTTGCAAAAATTTTCAACCGAGAGAAATTTTTGGGAAAAATTCCGAAAAATTACAAGGGAGGTTTTCCCTGATGTCCTTCTTAGTTCCAAGAGGATTCTATCATACTATTCAATACTTTTAAACCCTCAAGAACTTTGTATGATTTTTATGTGGAGGCAGATCGTGCATGTATGTATCAGTACAAGTTTTAGCCTAAATTGAATAGTTTCACTACCTTGAGATGCGCCCATAGTGTGGATAGGTGATTCCGAGGAAGAGGGCTCGCTCACTATCAACGCTAACAGTGTGGTTGTTGACGGTATTGCAGAAGACGACCCCCGGGTCGAGGACATCCCCTCCACGAGGTCTTCGCCGAATGGGGACATACCTTCTTGGAAGCCACCCCGGAAAACCGCCGCTCGGAAACAAACTGAATTGTAGCAGGGTAACCAGGGCTTCATACTGATTCCCGCCCCAAATGCAGGTCCACGCAGTGATAAAACTTGGATTATTGGTGTCAAGGACTCGTTTTCTCGATGCGGCCGTAATAGACTAAAGAACGGTTAATCTGAAGCTTTTTCAATCTCCGCTGATATATTACACGTCAGCAGGTGATTCCAGAGCACTCTCTTCCCACCGGCTCACAGGCAATCAGCATCCGGCACGCGGCAACACGTCACCTTGACGTCATCCTTCCAGCAAACACTGCCTCGGCGCTAGCATTGACAGATGGCTCCCACGCAACGAAACAAAGGCGCCGCGCGCGCCTATAAAAGTGTACACAATGTCAAACTCCATTGACAGATGGCTTCCACACAACGAAACAAAAGTGCCGCCCGCGCCTATAAAAGTGTACACAATGCCAAACTCCACTTAAACTCAAGCGCCGGTTTGCTGGGGCTGGTGATTGGCATATTGTGTACACTGTTATAGGCGCGCACAAACATGAGCATTAGACTTTTATAGTCGCGCGGTGACTTCTAAATTATTGGCACCGGTTTGGCACTTGAATGTCAGTGTTTATGAGCGCACCATGTTGTTGGTGCCACCCTAATGAATGACAAAATCACCAGCAAGCTCTAAGGCGTGTGTGGAGTCAGCGCAGGTCGGACTCAAGAAGAAAATTGATGAAAAGCACACCCTGTAGTTGCCACCCGGAGCGCGATCGTTGAGATGGGCTCGCGGTGTTGTTCTGCCCTGAAATGAAAGGTCAGTATACAGTAGAGTAGCTCACATGGAATAATGTCATATGGAATAAATGTCGTATGGAATCGCTTTTGGGCCTATCCCAAGTTGGGATAGGGGGAATATTCCACAAACCATCTGGAATATGGAATACCTGACTGAGCCCATTATTCCATTGAACGGGTTGCCCAAAAGAGTAATCTTGGTTCGGCAACCCATATTTGGCATTATGTCCGATTGGCATTGCATTGTTCAGGGTATACATATATTCACAACACACAAAGACACACATTTCTGAGCTGAACCTCTCACCATGGCTATTACTGAGACTCGAAAGAGCCGTGCTATCCGTGCCCGAGACAAGAATCCTCCAGCCCCGTCAAAGCCCCGTGCCAAACCAGGTCTGAAACCGTAGAATGGACCGCGCACTGCCGCTCGTTTTGAAAGAGATGAACGATGACAGGACCTCACGTACCACAACTGGACCGAGGTCTTCGATTATATGGAGGATAACAAAGACGAGTCCCAGAAGAAAGTGGTCACATACTTTGCGACCCGTCCGGACGCAAAGGGTGGCAAACTTTTCTTTACGCAATCTGCCTTGTCGAAAAAGCTGCAGAAAAAGGCTGAGATGCACAGCCTAGTAGCGCAGAGACCGCTGCCTCCACGGAGAGGAGGCCACCATCGACGAACTCCTTGATCCGCAGATTGAGCAGGGGGACTTTGATTCAGAGTTTTTGCATTTTGCGGATGGAGAAGAGGGGACCCCAGAAATCCCGGAGTATCTCAAGCTCCGTGACGAAGACGAGCAGGACGAAGAAGATCTAGAAGAGCCGGAATTCCAGTTCAGTAAGCATGAGGCCTTGAATGCGGTGGCTTTCCTTCAAAACATTGCACACCATCGGCCGGATTTGGATGTGTCACTACCGGTTCGGACCACTATCACATCTTTCTTCAAGTAGACACTGAATTTCTTCAATAAAATGATTTTTTATTCAATTTATGTGCTGTGGAATAACCGTCATATGGAATAGCCTATGGGCCCTTCCCGACGGTATTCCATATGAGCTACTCTACTGTACAAGCGAAGAACCCACAACGCACCGCGATGTTGCCGCCCTAAAGGTGAACAATTGGTGAATGTTGGATGGGATTGAAGGTACGAAACGGACAGTGTTGTTGGGGCCCTAGCAAGAAACGGCTTTCAGTCATTGCAGATGGAGAGGGCCATGGCCGGGCAAAAATTTGGGATTTTGACCTCCAAACCCAGGTCCTGTCCGGAAAAAAAATGGGCGGTTGGCGATGGAAAGCCCATGTCCCGTGCGGACAAAAATTTTGAGATCGGAGCGATTTTTTGAGGGGCAAAAGTGTTAATTGACGCATCAACGCACAAAAGATGGAGCCGAGGACATTTTGGACGTTTTTGAGGCCGTGGGAGCGAAAAAATTACCCTTTTTGGCAGCCTCGGCTAGGTCCGGTCCGGACGAAAATCCACCTTCCAGCACGAAAACATGTCCGGACAAAAATTGGCCTTTTGGCCGAAGTCGGGACCTGGCCTCCAAAGGGATTACTTTTTTGTGCTGGAGGCTGCTCGTGCATACAAATACAAGTCCTTGCATGCACTTTCAAATTTTTTCAGATTTCTTTCGCTGCTGTTTCGGCGGCTGCGTGCTGTTAAAAATCACAGCTATATTCAGACTTTTCCAGTGCTGTTCTCTCCCATTTGAGCTCGGAGACATTTGGTTACGCTGAACGCGTCGACGTGATGGTGCCGGTGTGATGTAATTTCTTTTGATCCGAATGATCCAGTGTTGTTAAAGATTAGGTGTGATCTTTAAGGTTCACCAGAAACCGTTGCACTTTCCAAACTAAACGCGAAATGCTGACACGCACACGAACCACAGGTTCGTTACTGCGAGGCAGCAAGTCTGACACGCACACGAACTCTGGTTCGTTACCGCGAGTCAACCGGTGTCCCAAGGTCAGTTAGCGCTAAGCTTTAACTGATGTTTGGAGACGAAGGAGTAGCGATTAGGCTAGACAGAGGGCGAGCTTAAAGCGAAGATGTTACAGGTAAAAGGTGAGTGATATTATCCAGTACCCGCGGTTTATATACTCAGGCGTAACTATGGGAATGTAAATGTAAAAGAAGTTGGAAATAATGGTGGCTAGTATCCAACGATACCAAGGATGTTGAGATAAATAAAATGAGTGGTAGGTATGAGGGAAGTAGAGATTGGCACGGAGTATGGCAACGGAATATGAAATGGACAAAACAGTGTGAACTCACGATCGTTGAGTCCAAAATGAACATATCCATGACGTATCCCCCCCACTCAACGAGCGTGAAGTTGCTTCTCTTCATCCTGTAGGTGGAAAAACCGAGAAAGAAAGTTCGGAACGAGCAGGGAGGGGTGTAGAAAATTATTGGTGTGGGAATGTTGAAATTATCTGGGTATCCAAGGTGTGGTTGACGTTCCTTTGGATGTGGGCCATTAATGTCCAACAAACCGTGGATGTTGTGTGGGGTGAACTTCGGCAATGATGCAAGGAGAGAATTAAAGTGCAACTGAGAGAAAGGTGTGTCGTCTTCGTCTTGGGTTTCTTCTACACGCGCTCTTTATGAGGATTTCAACTCGTCTTTCCCCTTCAGTGCCGGTGTTACATCCCCCCCAATTTTCGAGTTGAAAATTTGAAGGACCAGTAGACTGAAGGGCGAGATCAAAATCCTACTCCTCGTCCAAGCCATATACAGCTCGTCGTATTCCTCTTGTGCACGTTTGTCCTCGGAAGTCGCTACGGCCAGGTTCACCCTCGCAAATTTAGTTCCTTCAAAGGAGTGCATGCACTCATTGTCCCAATGCTTTCCACTTCCACAGTGGCGGTAAGGCCTGGCTCCCTTCGATTCAGGAGTAGCCTTCTTCGAAATGGTGGAATCGTCCTTCGGGAATCTAGGTGAGTGCAAGGTTGGCGAGGCTCCGACAAGATTGGTGTGTGCGGTAGAGTCCGGTTTCTGAAATGGCTTGCGCTGCTCGGTGTAATCTTCTTGTCCATGATTCTCGACTTTATTCATCGGCAGATCCATCAGCGTAGCTTCGTGGAAGATAATGGCGGCATGGAATTCCACAATCGAGTTGTACTTCTGAGTGTCCAAAACCATACACCAGGAGCGAGGTGCGCCGTTCATCACTTCAGACATGACCGAGGAATCTTCGAACGAGTACACCGAGTTAAGAAGTTCCCGTTTGCGAATGAAATATTCACTGGGTTTCTCCCTGCCAAACCTGCCTGACGATAGCTCGCACGCAGGGCCTTCGTGCGAGTCTTGTCCAACCACTTGCTCGACAGGAAGAAATCCGCTAGGGCTTGGCGCATTGCCGACCAGTTCTGACGAATCGTCTGCTGATAGTCTACCGGCAAGGTAAAGTACCAGTCCTGCGCTGTTCCAGTAAACGCGCGCGGGACCACCTTTCCCAACTGGCGCCAAGCCTTTGGTCCATCCTCCGCGATCAGATTGCAACGTTGGATCCATCGCAAGACTGAAGTGTGGTTATCCTGCCCCGCGAAGATCAACAGGCAGTCGGTAGGTAGGTAGGTAGGTATCATTACACGGCCGGTCCGAATAACGAACGCCGGTTCCAGGGATTCTCCTGGTGTACAAAGCAAGCGTAGTTAATAAATTACAGGCATCTCAAGTTTGCTTGAATTCGTCCCCAAGCAAGCATGAGAAGCGATCAATTTACGGCATCACTTGCCTTTGTTCTCCTTGGCCACAGACCGTTCCATGTCCTGTGCAAAGAAGCAGTCGAAGAACGATCCCTCGCATCGCGCCACGTCGCTCGACCCGCATGAACGGCCAAATGCCCCAGATATTTCGGGATGAGAGTCTGACATCAGCTTTGATGCAATTGATTTGATCCTCGTTTCATTGACTCCGGGCAAGCAATAGCGACAAGAGCTGTTATACACTTGAATTACATTAATTGTATTGAAATGTATTGGGATTAGCCTCTCAGCCAATTTTTTTATCTGTGCGGCTTTGCGCAATGCCCCAAAGCCGCATGCGGCTCATGCGGCTTTTGCGTAACCTGTCTAATGTATCGAGAAAACCGTGCTCGGGATTAATGCGAAGATTTGTTGGAGATTAATCCCGCGCATGGTGGAGTTCAGGTAGTGGAGGAGGAGGCCGAGAGTGAGATAGCCCGTGCGGCGCCCGTTTCCGCCGGAGATCCCAAGCTTGACTCTGCGTGGCCATCACCAAACAACGTGCCGAGGTTTTGCACCAAAACAGTATTCTGGCCACTGTGCAATCATTCAAGCCGGATTTTGACGGGATTGTGCAGGGAGGATAGCCAGCGAAATTCTGGTTCAGACTGTCTCTTCAGATTTATTTTGGCGGCCCTGGTGCTTTTGAAAAGGAGCTCAGGGCTCTCCATGCCAATCCAAACAAATACAGGCTGTCACCAAACAAATGCAGTCCGTCACCAAACAATGTGCCGAGATTTTGCATCAAAACAGTATTCTGGCCACTGTGCAATCATTTCAAGCCGGATTTTGACGGGATCATGCAGGGAGGATAGCCAGCGAAATTCTGGTTCAGACTGTCTCTTCAGATTTATTTTGGCAGCCCTGGTGCTTTTGAAAAGGAGCTCAGGGCTCTCCATGTCAATCCAAACAAATGCAGGCCATCACCAAACAATGTGCTGAGGTTTTGCACCAGAACAGTATTTTGGCCACTGTGCAATCATTTCCAGCCAGATTTTGACGGGGTCGTGCTGGGAGGATAGCCAGCGAAATTCCGATTCAGACTGTCTCTTCAGATTTATTTTGACAGCCCTGGTGCTTTTGAAAAGGAGCTCAGGGCTCTCCATCCCAATCCAAACAAATGCACCCCATACTTCCCACTAATATGTGGGTTACCATGGTATTATCATGTGCTCCACAAGGCATTCATTTTGAAACGAGTACTTCAGTGACCCTGCATATAAATCGGGCCTTTTGAAATGTGCCTCAAGGGCCTTGTATTCAAGCCATTATTCAATTTATTGTGTTTCCACTCATTTTGAAACCCGTGCTTCAATAGCCTTCATTAAATTGCGTTCTTTGGGGCATATTCAGGGTATGGGGTAATTACAACGAGCTCCTCAGCTGTTACATGGTCTGAAGTAATGAATTTGTGATATATTTCATCCATTGACAAAGCAATACTCATCTTGTCGAGTGATCCGGGATATTTCCAAGTATCCCAGGCCTGCTGTTTCCCATAGACAAGGTGAATGAGCAAGGGAACAAAGCAACTTGGTAGTACGATCAGAGCAACACATTTCTTAACACGAGGCCGAATTTTCCAGAGGTTTAGCCATCACAATATGCAGTGTTCTCGACCTCCAAAAATGAGTGTGGAAAGAGATAGAGGCAGCTGCAAATGACAGCCAGGTTCCTTTTCTCTTCCTCCTTGAGGACCGGCACCAACATCTCAACAGCCGGCAGCGACATCTCGGCAGCATCACGTGCAGTCCCGTCGTTTTCTGTCAAACTTCACGTGATTTTCTGCGTGACAGATGACGCGACTTCCACTCACTCTTACTTACTCTCACTATGCGTGTCACCGTGGTCCTGTCGCTGTCGCTCTTTGCGCTGGCCGTATCCGCCGCCCTAACCAATCATACCCTCGACGACCAGGCACCGAGTGGGGTGTCGTACTGTAGGCTCAACTCAGTCTGCTGGGTTGTTCGCTTAAATACCCCACACAGACCCGGTCGCGGCGAACACCAACGTCTCACTCTGGGGCTTCAATACAACGCGGCTTTTCAATGGCACTGTTAGCTATATGATGGTGGCGTCGACGCCGATCACGGTCTCCGTTGTATTCTCCGGTGCGCTGGGTTGTGGACCTTGTTTGACCCTTAAAGACTCATTATCTCCTCAGGTGTTTCCATCTATATGTTTCTCGCCCTAGCACCTGCGCCGGACGGCACCACGTATTCCCAGAAGTGCCAATTTTTAATGGATGGAATAACCGTGGGGGATTATATCGACTCCGGCACAATATATGGGGACGGGGTTTACAACATGCCAGCATATGCCAACACCAGTCTGGTTGCAGGGTCCCACAACCTCACAATGGTGGCCGAAACCACGGTCATCTGGTTTGACTACGCGGTATACACGTGCGTGCTCCCATTGCTCTGAAAACACTTGCTGACCGAGACACGTGATCAAGGACGGACGACGTGATTCCCGGTGCTACTTCCCCTAGGCCCGCGCACAGGAAAATCCCGGTCGCGAAGATCGCCGGTGGTGCCATTGGGGGCGTTATGGGGCTGCTTGCCTTCACAGTGGGATTGATCTTCTGTCTGCGGGCCCGGAAGACGAAGACCTCTCCTGATCCTGCGAAATCGCGAATCGCATTGCTCAGTACTGTGGTTCTCCCGGGCCCATCTCTTCTCCCAGGCAATGATTCTCCACCCGCAGCGCAGCGCGATTCTGCTGTGCTGGCGGAACAGGTGCGACTCCTCCGGGAGGAGGTCCAGCAGCTCAAACAGCACGCGGAGGGCAACAGTAATGCGCGCTCGGTTTCGACGATGAAGCGTGAGCAGATGCAGGCCGTGCGCGATCACCAAGATGGCTATGGGGTCACTGATGCGCTCGAGCATACCGACACCGGGTTGCGCCTGACCTTTGCTCGGGTGGTCGACGAGATGCCGCCAACCTATGAAGATTGAGATTGCCGTGATTTGCTAGGAATACTGGACATGATCATGACGATGAGCCTCCGCTTCGCTCCCATCAATATTTTTTGAGTATTTGGACTGTACATAAATTCACCTTCGGCTTCCTGCGTGACGGTTACTGTATGTTGCGAGCGGGAGGGTATCCAGGAAGCTGTGGCAAGACGCAATCTCACGTGGAATTCGAAACACTGGAGCAACGGCTTTTAGAAGTCTCTCGCAGGGGGACTCGAAGCCACGTCTAGGATCTGTCAAGTTCATCGCAAAACCACCCTGTTTTGGCATGATAAACCGATGTAGTAACTGAGTACTTCTTCTCTTTGTATCCTTACTCAATGGGTTCTGGTCCAATCGGTTGGGCCTCAGCGAATCAAGGACCTCCTCGCGCTCATCAAGCTCATCAGGAGGATGTGCGCCCCATGGAATTTCCGAGATGCTCGTAGCGGCGTAGCCCTTACTGGCCAGTTGCAGCGATCCCAAAACAATCAGTCTCTGTGCTTGTTACTGCGGCCACGAGCCCACACGTTCAAACCTCATTATCTCTCTAGACCACAATTGCTCAATCAAACCTCGGACATTCAAAATTCGAGGGTTGATTGATACGCACATTCAGTCGTACTACTATCCAATACACACCAAGGCACCTCGATAGGTCTCTAGGACCTCGTTGCACAAAGTAACGTTCGTACCAGCATCCCCAGTGCCATTCTCTGCCCGCAGCTCCACAACGTAACCGATTTGCGGGTTGAGGTCCAGGAAGGTATACCCTGGGCGGGTCATATTTGACAACTCTTCGCAAGTCATCTCGTCCGTAACTTGAACCGTCTCCTTACATGGCCCGTCCCCAGCGAGGCAGTACACATTGCCGATGGTGACCGGACAAGTCGACTCTTGAACGGCAGTATTCCATGCCCAAAAGTCAGAGGTTGACACTCCGATGGCGTTGGAGAGGTCGATGCAGTTATCGTCTTCGCGTGCGGTGTAAAAAAGATCACAATCCTGCGTCTGGTTTGCTGATGGTGGCCGTTTTGCCCCTTGGTTCTCCAAATTTCCGCACATATGGCCAGAACTTGGATTGGTTCCGTTGCATATTCCAGCGTACTGAGTGAGTAGAGGAAACGTGAGGATAAGTTCCACTGATAAGGACAATGAACTCCCTCACTATTATTTCACTCCTGCGAATTACGCCGGCATCGCTGAGGATGAACAGATAAAGAGAAATGCAGGCAGATATGTAGAGGTAGGAAGGTCCAGCCATCATGTGCAAAAGAAAATCTGAAGTCATTTATAAAGGAATAACGGAGTCCGCATAGACCGACGGGCGGATCGGTTAATTCTGAGATCTGCCGAGCGCAGCAGCCTGTAGCAATCGATCAGGCCCGGAATTGGGCCCCGAGCCCGGCCGTATACTGTATTTGGGTCGTGTTTGCAAGGGATAAGGCGACACTTGACTGTCGATGGCCCTTCCAGCGTTCGAACTTCTACTTGTTTCGTATTGCGTTTACCGCGTGCTTCAATGACCTTGCAGTTGAAACACGACTGTTTCTATTCCACAGCTGTCCCGTAGACACTTTCTGAGGCGCACCCCCCGCCCATGTAGATAGCCAGGATCATTTCGAACATTTCTCCCGCTTTAGATTCCGCCATTATTGTGTCTGCAAGGCATTCATATTGAAGCACGTGATCCAATGGCCTTGTATTTAAACCATTATTGTGTTTTCCATTCATTTTGAAACATGTGCTTCAATGACCTTGCAGTTAAAGCGCAACTGTTTCAATTCCACAGCAGTCCCGGAGACACTTTCGGAGGTGCGCCCCGCCCATCCGGATAGCCAGGATATTTCCCTCGCTATAGATTCCGCCCAGAGCCATTACTGCGTTCTCTGCAAGGCATTCATTTTGAAACGAGTGCTTCAGTGACCATTATTGTGTTTTCCATTTTGAAACGTGTACTCCAACGGCCTTGTATTTAAGCCATCATGCATTTTCCATTACTCGTATATTAACGAGATCCCTTGAATCAGAGTGTACATGTTTGTATCCTTCCTTATCTGCACTTTCTTTCCCATCCATCTCCTTTCTTGCACCGTTTTTCTCTCGGCCACCCGTCCGTTCCAGTGTTTTCGGTCACCTCGAGGCTTTTGTTTTTCTCACCTACTCCAAGACACGCGTACGTTGGCAGTCCAATTTCCTTTTGCTCTCCGGGTCCACCCGACAGATCAAAGATTATTATTTTCGACCTCCCCGATCAGCCGTTCAACATACACTCAAGAAAGGCAGGGTCTGTCATGTGTTCTTCTTTGTTACGCCCACCATCCCCCCCCCGGTCGCATTCCGACCGTTACTGCCGCCATCCCTTCATTCTTCCTCCAGAACTCCATAATTCTGTTACGCTTCAAACTTCATCTCAATACAGCGTTTAACGGCTGTCCGATCAAGTCCTCCGCAACCCAGCAAGTCGGAACATCGAGACCGAGATGAATTCAACTCAATCGCAACTCCGCTCAAGATCACCGTGCTCTTTCCCCGAACATCGTCTCCCCTTCAACTTCAGTATGTGCCTGCGACTACGTGTTGGGGGCTATTCGATCAAGCACACCGTAAGGCACAGCAACCAGCAAGACCGATGTGTAGGCCTAACAACTGCGTAACCCTTGACTGCGACAACCGGAAAGATTCCTTCGCTACTCCCACCATCTCCTCGCCTATACTGCATCCCATTTCTCCGTGCGCTCCGTCTATTCTTGCGCTACCAGACTAATCCTCTCCTCCCAGGGCATGGGTATGCATGGGGGCCTCGGAGCGAATGCGTGTTCATCCCTAACAATTGGCAATGGCATAGGTATTTCTCTTCATTTTTGTTCCGCTCCAAGCTTCATCCCTCAGGTCACCCACTCCTTTTCCAAACTCAACTCTCAATTTTGCGACTCCAGCATATACTTCTTCTATACATTGGTGCGTACTGATACTCACCGTCTCTGACTTCTGTTACAATTTTCCACCAAATTCATCGCTGCCTCCCAGTGCCCTGAAGTAAAATGTTCCTCCAGCGTGTGTTTAGGTGTTTAGGTTTCGACGGGCCGTGGGTATACTAACATTTCAACGTAATTCTGGACTATTGATTTTGGTGTCCCTCGGAACCCGCTAAGTGCGAGCACTATCCATCCCTCTGCTGCTGTTATACTAATCAATTTCTCAGCTCGAGGTGCAACGGGTATCAGCGCCCCTCGTAAGACGCTGAGCCCGAGCATGAATCATCCCTCTGCTGTGGTTAAACTGATTGATTTCACCAGAATTTCTCTCGGGCTCATCTTCCCTTGCAGTGATTTCATTCATCCTTTTGTAACGCACAGAAAAATGCTCAGCCCGTTCTTTTGATACGGCTCTCTTCTTTTGATACGTCTCTATTTTTTTTCTCTCCATGTTACTGATGCACCTTCGCCAAGATTTAAGTTATCTATCGGTTTATCCTGACGTATCTACGGTGCGCAACCTTATATCTCCGGTGCATAACATCACCCCTGACTCATTTGTATTTTTCAGACCTCCCGCGAGTACTCAAGTTATGTCCACCATCCCATAGGTTGAGACAATGCGTGTTCGACCTTTTCCTTTCTTTTGACAGTCGGAGCCTTCAGGTGAGCTTCAGCACTAAGGTACATTCCATCCGTATATTATACATAGCACATTGCTAATACCGTCAACACTCCCAACTCAACCCCCGACTGCAAGGTTTCATTCGAGTCCAGAACAGTATTCGCTTCGGAGCTCTCCTTGGCGGTAATCAGGTAATTCAAGTCTCCACGCCACCACCTTTGATGTGTTGCCCCATCTTCTCTTATTAACCTATTTCCTGCGTGTTTGTTCTGTACTGTAGTTTGATTCCAAATAATTGGCACATTTTTCCATTTCACCACCGTGACGCTAACGATCTCGAGACCTTCCGGAGCGAAGTGGAGGACGGGCTTGTAGTCATCCAACTAACTAGTCGTAATAGGCCATCCTTTTCCCCCGTAAAGACTTCGCGCGAAAGTGTCTGTAGCAAGCAGAAAAACGTTTGACCAGTCGATGCCTTCCTCTTTCGTTCTTCAATTTCTTTTTAGTATTCGGGCTCGTTGACAATGGTTCCAAATTTCTAAGCTCACTGGTCACCCTTGGAGCGCCATTTCCGCCTCCCGGAGCATATGATCCCATCTGTTTACCAAAGCCTTCGCGCGCTGGCGGAACCTTTCATAGTACTTCGCCCTCCTGCCCGGAAATTCGGGCCATTACCTTCCGTATTTTGGAGACCTGAGGGTGATGCTGTGAGCGCACCATATTGGATAGCTGATGAGAAACCGGACCTTAAGGGATTGGATATCCATATTGTGTTGTTCGATAGCAGCGAACAGCGCTTCAACAGTTTCCTCCTTTGTGTGAAAAGTCAGCAGGAGCAGCAAATAACAGCCATGAGGATGCACACGTCTTCCTTTGCCACAGGTATACCTTTCATCGGAACGCATCGTCGCTGCAGCTTGTACCGCCACAGCCAGACTTTCAGTGCGTCGGTATCCTGCAATAGATATTCCTTGTCGGTGCCCAGAAATTTGTTCTTCAGCTTTGCCCAGACCTCCGCCCCGTTTGGAGTCAAATATATTTCTGCTAAAACGGTCTCGGTCATCAATCAGCCTGGAAGCGCGACGGTGTCCGTAGCTGCAACTTCATCGATGTTTTTCTTTGCCTTTTCGCCCTTCTCTTTGTCCCATGCAGCTGCCGCCTTCGTCGCCTTCGAGGTTGCGTTTGGCTGATTCGCGCACCTCCGCTTATTCGGCTTCTCGTCCCCTGTGTCGGAATCTGAGCGCAGGGTCAGTGTAAAAGGTGCAGCAACAGAGGAGACTAAGGAAACAAGTTGAAGGTCGCACCGTCCTGGTCATTGTCATCGTCTTTCACCACATCCTGGCTCCTTCTCTTGCGCTTGGTTGATGTTGGCAGGGAAATATCGTGAGCATTCTCCTCTGCATCAGTTGTGAGTTCAGACTCTGAGCTGGGGCCGTAGTAATTCGCGGGCGTCCTCATCGACGCAAGAATGTTATCGGGTAAATCATGGTGACGCGACCAATATGACGCCCAAGATACAGAATTGTGATGTGGTCGTTCCCCTGGCAAACAAACGGTGCTAATATGTGGGATGAACCGTGGGAACAGTTCAATTGGTTGCGAGAAAATACGAACCATCTTTGCTGTGAGTGTCGCATCCCGGAATGCTTCGAGGAATTTGCGACCGCCGAAATGAGTACGAAGCATCAGAGCCGGCAGATCTGACAAAGGGCTGCGGAACACCGTGCCGCCGTCGCAGTTCGGCCATCTAAACTCGTACTCATTGAACTTTCCTTTGTGTGGTTTCGGTTGAATGAACTCCCCAGGATACCCCATAACATGTACCTTCCTGTCTCTGGGTTTTAGAGATGGCAGCATAACGACTTGCCCCGGTTCAAACCTAAGACTGTGAAATCATAGCAGCCAAAATGAAAAACATATAATTCAGCGGGCCGTTCTTTGCGACAACCGTTGTAGAAACTGGGTTCGCTGGGATCGTGCTGTTATGCCTTGAACAGTTCGAAGAGCTAATACCTACGCACTTGTTTGATGTTTACCCACCGTTACCGTCGGCGGAACCTTGTCCATATAGCTAAAATGCCACGTATGAACGATGTTGGCACATTAGAGGGGTGTAAAAGACAGAGGATATCACGCAATAAGCTTAGGAAAATGAGAGAGCCCTGACTGTCGTAGAAACCGAAGCTTCGACTCGGCAACAGTCCGGTACCTCAAATACCTTTCATCGTGTTCGAATTTTGTTGAATACAGATGGGCAGGTGTCACGCTGTGACTCACGTGATTCAATGGATGCAATGTCGCCTACCTTAAAATCCAAAAGAAATCCGACAAATTGAGAAAAAATTATTGCCGCAATGAAAAAAAGGTGGGTGTGACGCGTGACAACGAATTGAATGAAATAGTACAGTATGTAAGGGGAGCTTGCTAATTCAGAGTTCCAGTTATGATTTGTGAATTATGAAGATTTACTACTATTATCAATTATCATTGAATACATACTCGCTAAGGTCCATACCATAAGTATCTAACAGAAAACTAAGTCCGGCCTGGTGGGCAGTGTCCTGCTCTAGCATCCGCATTGACTCAGTAACTGGTTTTTGCAACTGGGCCCACCCAAATGATTTCCGGAAAGCTATGCTGCAAAGTGTTTTGACTCTAAAAATAGCAACAAAAGACAGGCCAGAGGAGAAATCCTTGTTGCCAATGTCAATTGTTGCTTTTTCAAGAGTAATTCCTTGTAGAGATCATCACCGTCCATCTCGGCCCACGGATGGCACCAAAGACAGCTGTCCAGTGGACTGTCTGTTCACAGTACGGTGGGACAGCGTCTCTCACGACGCTCGATGGGACGGGACGGTGGACCGGATGGCCGTCGATGGAGGACGGACGGTCAGTCAGCAGGTAAGCCATCATTGCCCAAATATATGGTGCAGAGATCAATCCGTTGACAGCCACATCAATCCATTGACAGTTGCTGTCAAGGGATTGATGCGCCTCAGTGAGTGCGCCTCCGAACATTGCTCGTTCGCGAAGAGTCAAAGACAAGCGCTGACAAGTAGTGGCAGCGCCACCTGGCACTTTGCATTGATGTATAGTGCAATGCACTGTCACAATCAACCCCTCTGTTGTACATCCACAGCACTGTAAGCGGCAGTGAGGGGGTGGGGAGGCAGGAGCTGATGGGCATGGGACAGTGGCGGCGTTGTAGGCAACAACATTGATGGGTGCGCACATCAGCCGAGCCGCAACGTAATGTACTTGCTCCTACCGCGCCTTCGTTGCCAAGGTCAGGTGACGTGGCAGAGCGTTGCAGCTGTCCGTCTGTCCGTCATCTGGTGGACGGGACACCTGTCTTCACCACCGTCCGGCGATGGGACGGGACGTTGAGGGGACCCACAGCCCAGCGATGGGACAGGACGGTAGTCCGTCCGTCCGCCCAACCGTCCTGGACAGGTACAGTGATGATCCTTAATTCCTTGACTCTTGGGAATTGTGATAGCCCATGCAAGGGTAAGAGGTAACTGTGTCCTTGACAGTGACTTTCCAGTTCTGTCATCCCACCTGGTGGTCACAGGAACAATTGGAAGACCTAGCAAACTTTAGTAGTAGCCCAAAACATCAAGTCATAGTATAAATACCAGAGATAATACTGACCCAGCGTCAGAGGGGATTGGTACCGGTCTTCCGGACACTTCATCCAAAAACGACCTTTGAGCAGGGTTCGCACGTGTGCCCGAATAACTCAATGACACACATCCACAAATGCTGTCCACAATTACTTAGTAAGTTAGATGAAATGTTCGGCCCGGTTTTGTGGACAACCGGAGCCCGGAAACCCTCTCAAATAAGGCCACAAGTATTTGCATAACTCCCACCTTGTCCCTCATAAGTATATGGACACGTTGCCTTGGTTCACCAGGCCATTGGTAACACAGCCATTGGTAACAAACACATCGATCCGTCAACGCTTGTGGCCTGCTTTTGGGAAGGAGGTGTTCTGACCTCGCAGGATCTCTCCTCCTTGTTGGTAATTAATTTTTCTATCAATAAAGGGTGAAGGCACCCAGGAGTTGACTGTCCTGTCAGTCTCTGATGCGAGCGCCGCCCTGCCCAGAATCATGTCACATGAACCCCGGCTCTCGATGACGCACATTGATCTGTCGATGCTTGTGGCTTGCTTTTGGGAAGGAGGCGCTCTGACTTTGCTGGAACTCTCCTCCTCGTTGGTAATTAATTTTTCTGTCAATAAAGGGTGCCCAGGCCGATTTTGGCACCCAGGTGTTGACAGTCCTGTCAGTCTCTGATGCGAGCGCCGTCTTGCCCAGAGTTATGTCACATGAACCCCGGCTCTCGATGACGCACATTGATCTGTCGACGCTTGTGGCTTGCTTTTGGGAAGGAGGCATTCTGACCTCGCAGGATCTCTGCTCCTTGTTGGTAATGAATTTTCCTATCAATAATGGGTGCCCAGGCTGATTTTTGCACGCAAGTGTTCTGTAGCGGCCCTGGTTGAATTTGTACAAAATGCACGCATCTCAGTCCGGTAGCTTTTTCCTCAATATGGGTTCCCCCACGTTTCCCCGGCGAGGTTTTGACGCACCTGCGGCATAGATAGTTGTAGATAGCTTACCTCCACTCCATCCTCACCTACTACCAGCTGGTACCTACTATGGTCTTTATTTTCTTGCCATGTAGTTACTTGTCTTGTCTTTCCAACACCAGTTTGTGCCCCCGCTCCGCTCGCCCACCTCGTATCCTTTTTGCTCGAGTCTCGGAGCAACCAGTACCGTGACAGTTTGAGAAGACGATAGGACCTTGCGGTAGTGCGTTCGGGCGGTTTCGGCCATCGAGGGCAAGCTTAGTCATCTGTTTGCACATGTTGTAGGCAGATTCGGGCTTGCTTTATCCCTTGCATTGCGACACTGCGGGATCGTCTCTCGACCAGCGCCAGCAGATCCGGCCATCCTACCGCAACCTTCGACAGGAAGAGAAAACTTTAACTCAACACACGAAGTTTGTCTGCATCCGGGGAATAAAGTACTGTACCATTTCGTTCAATTTGTAAATGCACGTGACTTTTAATTTTGCTGACAAATCTCCAAAATCCGCTAAAATCGAGAAAAAATTATTGCAGGGGTTTTCAGAAATCGGGTGTAACGCGTGACATACGAATTGAATGAAATAGTACAGTACTCTTGCTGCGAGAAGGTGACCTTCATCCAGCCGATGGCTTCTTTCCATTGAAGAATCAATTTTCATTTGATTTCTGGCCGTACCATCTCAACCCCACACCCATCTCGCCATACTACAGTGGTGGCAAAAAGTTCTGCACGGGGTCGTTTGAGCCCACTTGTTCATCAAAACTCTTCAAATAAAATTGTGGCATGAACCTTGATCGGGGGTATTCCGAAAAATCGAGTTCCTCGGCGGCTTCCCGAGTGGTGTGAAAGAGGTGATGCCGTCGCCGACGGGCGAATTTATTCCCATAGCCCACAGTGAGTGGTTACCTAGCGCGAGGTCAATCTTTGCCAAGCGACCAAATGTGTGCAAACACGTGAAAGTGCAACACTTTCTCGTAACCACTTATGCCCCTAGGATGGGCTTTTTGGACCTAGCAACCACATAGTTGTTCACAGGAACCCGAAAAATCCACCTAAACAGTCAGATATATTTTTCCAACTGCTAAATAATCGAAGGGATAGCATTGTGCTTACGGCTGTTTGAGACTCGATACAAACACACACACACATTTTTCGACCCTAGATGGTCATTTTTGGCCAAATATTTTTGTAGATTGCATTATACGATATCGTAATATGGTCATGCCAATTTGTAGATTCACCAGACCTCTTGGAATAGCCGAACGGCCAGTGTTGACCTCCTACGTGATGCTGAGCTTCCCGGATTGGGACTGTACTTTGTGACATTCGTGGCGAAGGCATGGGTAATTGCTAGTAAATGCATAAATAGGGCCGATCACTCCCAGGCCAGGGATGTGTACGGCTCTTGACGTATTTATGCTTTCTGACCTGCAAGAATGGAGGATTCTGTCCTGGGCTGCATGTTGACCTGGTTTGAGCATTTTTGTGTTGAAATCAATGCCAGTAAACAGCGCGGCACTGCCAAATTGTTGAACAGCGTGACTCTGTACATGAAAATTCATCTGAAATATGTTTGTGCAACTAAGACCGATTTTATATGTAGTGAATTGATTCCCAATGCTTACAGAAGAAGTGACACACCATTCAGTATTTCATGCCATCCGACACTGTCTTCCGTGTATGACGAGGTCGTACAGAACTTCCGACACACCGGATTCCAAACAGACCCGACACACTGTACGGCACTGGGGTCGTACGGCATACTACATGTGCTCCTGAGAAGCATACACATTCTGGCGCCTACCACGAGATGGGTGAACCACGTTGCCAAGCCAGATCATTTATATGAAGGCCTGCGCATAAAAAATCCGAGGATGAGCAAATTAGCAGTGGGACTGTTTTCTCAGTATTTTGTAGAATAAAGAGAAGGCTGCCCAATAGTGCCGATGCAAAATTTAAGGGTATTTCGGTACGGTCAAAGGTCAATGTGAGTATCTCGGAGGTGCTATCCGCATTTTGGTTAGTCATTGTATTAATCGCAACCTCAATCCGTGGTTCAACCTCTCCCGGACAGAGGATCCTAGGATTCAAGAATACCGTCTTGATGTCTGGTGCCAATTGGGGAATTTTGTATCTCCTTGCTGGGGTTCCATTGAGTGAGTCCTCAAAAGCAAAGATACGGAAGCCAGTCGTGATATCCGACAGCGCGAAGTTTGGGTCGTTGATCAGTTTGTATTGAACTCTGGTTCTGTCCTTGCTCCTCTTCCGTCAGTGCGAGCTCTTTGCGTAAATCAAGATTTGGCATCGTTGGGTTCCACTTGGGCAGAATGCTATTTATCAGCATTTTCGCAGTTTCAATGCATTGCCCGGGGTGTTTACAACCCAGGATTGTTCTGGTAGCCATTTTTCGGGAGAGCTCCTTGCGGAATACTGCGAAGCGCACGGCTCGCGATACGAACAGGTCGCCGCGTACTCCCCGTGGGTCAACGGCTTGCTGGAAGGCCAGAATGGCAAGCTCCTTTCTCGTCTCAAACGCATGTGTGCGCCCAGGTTGGGCGAAGACGGATGGGCGAAGATCACGAAATTCACTGACCTCCCAGCCAACTGGCCTGATCATCTCGACGAGGCCATACGTCAGCTAAACAACCGGATCCTTCCCGCTTATAAGTTCGCACCAAATGAACTCTGTCTGGGGTTAGTCGTTAACACGAACGACACACCGATGCATATCAGCGTCTCCGAGCTCGTGGAAAGTCAGGTTGGGCTCCAGAACGCATACGTGGAGCAGCAGACGCTCGACGCATACTCGCACATCGTTGAGCATGCTATCAAGAGGAAGGAAGCATTCGACAAGCGCGTTATGAATTCCCGAGACGGCGTAATCGAGCACAAGAAAGGGGACCTGGTACAGATCCGTGATTCCTCCCTCGACCTAACACTGTCCACAGACTCGAAGCTCCTGCCGCGCTGGGGTCAGCCGCACCGAATTGTGGACTGCATACGGAATTCGTACCGCCTAGAGACAATCCACGGCTTGCCTGTACGTGGGACTATCAGTGCACGGCGACTACGCCGTTTCAATCCGCGGAGGGTAACCGAGCTCTTCGAGGAGCAAGCCTGGCATTACAGCAATGCGTGTTCTGGGCTTTCGACTTTTGCTATCCAAAATCGGCAGAGTCGTTCATGCCTGGGTACGGGTTGGAGTGCGTGATCAGTGTACCACAACTTTTCTAAGGCAAGATGATGGGTCGACAGCATAATTGAAGTTACAGCCGTTTGCAAAATTGATGACAGTCGTGTCAAAATAAAACATTTCAAAACATTTTGAAGTCTCTGCTTTCTGAGCTTATTCCCCTTCCTCTGAACACTTTTCCGATATTTTTGATGGTACAGAACATGTTTTCATAAGGTAAAGTACCCTACAGTGCACTTGAATTAGGGAAAACGGTTCAGTAGAGGATCAGCCGTTTTGGCGCCGCATCAGACGGGTTCGTTACATACGTGCGAACATCGTTCGGTTCATTCTCGCTTCCAAGCTTTTCTCTAGCGCCCATGTCTCTCCACCCACCCTCTTCAAGAGCTCCAAAGCCCAGTGGACGGGGTGTTACTGGGAGTCGGTAGGTAGCGCTTGCAAAATCCAAGAAGACATCTGTAAAATCATGATGATCTCCAACCATCATTGCAAGCATGGTGAGCTTGAGGAAGAGGAGTAGGCGGAGGATGACGCCGCAAAGATTCTCAATGTATTCAGTGACTCTCCCTCCCTCCCTCTCTTTCTATTTCTTTTATCTCATCTCACAATATCAAGCCAAAGAACTCGAAGAAGACACGGCTTTGTGAGAACACCATAATCTCTCCCTCTCCCTAAGTGGACATGAAGACAGCGAATACGAAACGGTATGTTGCACCTGGTAGATAAGAGAATCATGATACACAGGTCCGTTGCGTTCCTTTTTGCCCGCTTTGGGTTCCTTTTTTTTTGTCTTTGAGAGAGGGCTTTAACGAAGGTCCTCATCGAAATTCAAGTCGCGCCGCTCGAAAGAAGAGGGAAGGAGCTCAATGAGTGCCTGCGCATCGCCACGCGCACTCTGCCGCGCCCACACCGGGCTTCGCACTACCAATAGCCGCAGCAGCGGCCGGTGCGGCGTCGCACCACCCCGCCCCCGTGGCATCCGCACGCAAATCCCCCAGCTTCCCTAGACCCGGCGGTCGAGCGTGCGAACCGCAAAGAGGAGTGTCCACTCCTTGCACTGGTACGGGCAGCGCCAGGCCTCCCGGCGCAACGGCGCGCACGGGGATCTGTAGACTGAGGCGCGGCTGCGTCGGTGTGGAGGACGTGGCGGGGGACATCGAGGGGGAGACAGCGAGGGTGGAAGGCGTTTGCGGCGAAGCGGTAGAAAGCACATGGAGGAGCACAAGGGAGGAACGCGCAGGAGGAGTGGCGCAAAGGGGGTTAGGTTTTGATTTCTTCCGTTGCCCCACAGATGCTCACGAGACGATGCACAGAACATTTTGCAGAAGAAGAACGTTTGCGCGGAGGAAAAGGACCCCGCCGCCACTGCCGAGACCGAGGAAGACGTGCTTGCAGTGTGGAAGGCGCACGGGCGGCGGCGAGGCTGTCTATGTCGGAGTGCTCTACTCTATCGTACTTAGCAAAAAATTGAAAAGTAAAACACACTTAAAAATTGGAGAAAAAAACCGAGAACAGGAAGCGCAGTGAACGTGAAGCAGATCAGTTCAGCGCATGGACACGGCACGCAAGAGAGGAGCTGAAGCGCAGTGAACATTATTGAACCGGTGTATGTAGAGATGCGGCGCCAAAACGGCCAATCCTCTACTGAACCATTTTCCCTGATTCAAGTGCACTGTAGGGTACTTTACCTTATGAAAACATGTTCTAAACCATCAAAAATGTCGGAAAAGTGTTCAGAGGAAGGGGAATAAGCTCAGAAAGCGGAGACTTCAAAATGTTTTGAAATGTTTTATTTTCACGCCACTGTCATCAATTTTGCAAACGGCTGTAAAGCTTCACGGTGTTCCTGTGTCTTGACCACAAATAAATAGTGCCTTAGATATAAAGTCTTTAGAGCAGCGGGTTTGTCCTTTTGAGGTTCACGACGGCCATATAGAAGGTAGAGCTTAACTGAGGAGTCGACTTCATGTTGCAGCCATCCGAGTGCCCGGGCCTCTACGTCTTTCTGATAACCTTGAATGGTTTTGTCGGTTACAGAGTAAGGTCCAGAGGTGGGCAAGCGAATGGTGGCTTAGTTGCTGCAGTGAGTGCGTCTCCAGCCCAGACTTCTCGGACGGGCTTGGCTAACGGGCTTGCCCCGCTTATCGGAGTTTGAATTTGGCTGTACGGGCTTTGATGGCTTGGGCTTGGACGGGCTTGGGCTTATGCTCGCTTACACCAAGCTTCACCACTGTAGGCATTTCATTGATATCTTTTGCCTGGCCCCCAACACTGTTTATTTTCACCCCTCATTATCTCAACTTGACCCCTGTGCCTCATGTGGCCAACTTCGCGCGGCGGAATCCTCCTTCACATATTTCATGTTGTAGTATAATCGACCCCTTCTTCCGTCCTTATGCATATGAATGTATTTAGGTCAATGATAATAAAATCCCATGCTGTTCCCAGGTGTCCCCTCAGACAAAGTTCAATCAACTATTGGCGAGCGCGATCGTCGCCTTCTGCTCTTACTTCCACCACGTCTCACTTGCCCCAAACTCCCGACTCACGCGCCGCTCGTGTCTAATCGCATTCGTATCGCCTCACTCGACCCATACCCCTCACATTATCCTCTGTTTCCTCTGCATTCCGTCTCAATTGCTTCTCTCTGCATTTCCTGCTTACTTATATATTTCCGCATCGTCTCAAACTCCTCTACATCTCTTGGTTCCTACTTCGTATAATCTGTATTGAGTATCGCTCCACTTCCCCTCCTTCCTCTCACTATTTATACTGTATTCTTTCTCTGGATTCCACACAATATACGACCCCCATTCGCACGCAGTTTCGTGTCGACTGGTCATTTGTCCCTCAGCCCTCGTCGCCGCTGTTGTACTCGTCCTTCGTCGTCGCTCTCGCACTTGTTGCACACTCGGCTCAAATCCCTGAGCAGTGTAGACCAACTCGCAGTTTAGATTCTTCCTTCCATCCCCCTTGCCGCTTTGCCTGGTTCATATTGGGTTTAGCTCGTGCTTGGACCGTTGGTCGGTACTTGGAGGAGGTCCGCACTTGAATTCAACACCGCAATGAACGTAATTACTGAGCAGATTTCTTCCCGGCCTTCACCGGCAACGTTGCATGTGTCGCAACCTTTTAAATCAAGGGGTGGAAACATGAAAGCCCGTGTTTCAAAGCCCAAGTCTAAGTCAAAGCCCGTGTTTATGAGCCCAAGCCCGCCCCCCAAGCCATTCTGGTGCGTCCAACGGTACTCTCGCCAACCCAGGCCCGGCTCGAGGACGGTACATGACCACCTGCGCACCATCGCGCAGGCCTGTATGCGGTCCTAGCGTCCCCCTGACCTCCTGGGCACTCGGCAGCACCCTAACGGCACTGCGATAGCCCATGGGACCTCTCCCAGCCATCGCAGCGCCCATACCTGCCTCCCCAAATCCATAGTTCCATCGGCGCCGCCTATTTCGTCTCCCTTTCTCCCCCTGGACCATACACGTCTTGGGGACCTCCCCCTCAACCATGTGCGTCCTTGGGGAGTTGCTCGCCGCTCCACCTGCCGCCTAAGGATAGGGGCTAATGGCAGGGAGCCCAAAGCTGCACCACACGTGGGCGACTCGGCTGCTGACTGTAGACCGTCGACAAGAAATGGCAAGTCGGCGAACCCTGACTGCGAATCTGTTGAAGTCGAAGCCCTCGTCGGGTATGGAACAAGCAGCGGAACCCCCCTGTAAATACAATAGAACATTGTCTAAATACTCAGAGGTCTCCCGCCCCGGCCCGTGTCCGTGAATACCTCATCAACAGTCGGGCCGCGGGGCACTGCCGTGTCAAAACAAGGCCACCCTATTGCTAGTTCAACTTTCGTACTGGCACACCACTGTTTCATAGATCACAAAAAAGCAATTCAGGTTCAGAACCGACGTGATTGGGTTCATATCTGCCGAGCCTTGCACATAGATACTTTGGACATCCGAGTTCTACTCAAGATTTAGGTCAAAAATGGGATATACCTTTAAAAAATTGCTATGGAAGATTCATTCTCAAAATAATATAATGACATTCATAAACATTATCCCAACTGGATTCGAGGTCACCGGAGGCCCCTGTGGCGAAATATCCGAGGCGCGGCACTGCCGCGTCAAAACACAGCCACCGCCGCGTCAATGCGCCAGTGCCGCGTCAGTGCCGCGTCAGTGCAGTGCCGCGGCAGGCGCGGCATTTTCACCCAGCCCATATTGATCACTATAGCACTACAAATTCTTGGCCCTGAACTATAGCGCGCTACCACACTATCTGAGCTATGCGGACTACATACTGCACCATAGGCAGTCAGTTTTTTTCCAGATGAAGTCAGTCCTCCTTTGATGTGCTCGAGGTCGTTAGAATGGCACGGGAAGCGTACGAGTCCGCCCCGAAGAGCCCAGGATATTTTATGGGTGATGAGCCAAACCACGAATATCCAGCATTACAGCCGTTTGCGGTACAACAGGCGCGGTCGGTTTTTTTTTTCGGATTTTGGGAAATTTTGCGTAAATCAGCCGCCACGTGCTCAGTTTCAATCGGATTCCTTTGGGACATGGTGGGTTGACACTGCCAAATTCTCCGCCCTGTGCATTCACGTTGGCGCCATTGTCGAGTAACAGTTGCACAATGTTCTCGTGGCCCCCATACGACGCTGCTTGAATAGCGGTCGCGAGACCGATTAAAACCGAAGATGCCGGCCGGCAAAACCCTCGGCAATCTGAGGCCATTTCCGGCCATTTAAAACCGAGTGCCGGGGAAGCACACGCGGCATCCATTCAAGGTCTTATCGGTCCCACTGATGAACTCACGTGTTAGTCACGTGAAGTTGACATCGACTGCTCTGGACCATGCTATATTTTTATCGTGAAATCGTCGAGCTCTCTTTGAAGTATTCCATATCTCTTGGATAGGCTCAAATATTGTACATTCATGCTCAATGAGCCATACTCTTGAGCGAAGCTCTAGTACTTATTTGTAAACCGGTAAAACACTGGACAATTCGGCCTTCGGCTTTATCGGCCTCTTCCCAATTTGGGGGGGTTCGGACCAGTGCGACCGTCGATAAGAAGATCAGCTACCCCTTGCATGCATATAACACGTGGCATCCAGCATGCATGTATAACACGCGGCATCCAGCACGCATGTGCGTAGAGCCGTCGAACCTGTATTCTACCAGAACGCTGCTACCCACTATACCATGGCCGACACACGTAACACTTTACAGGGGGTCAGACCCTCCAAGGATTGGACTCTGATTGGCGGTGATCTCCATATCATCGTGCGTTGCTATGTTGACTCTTTGAACCGACTGATTTGGTCTCGTATTTCGTGCACTAGGCCGAAGATCGCGAATACTGCATACACCGATACTTTTTCGAGAGGGAATCTCTCAAATTTCGCGCCCTTTTAGCTTCTCCTTCGCCTGGGCAGGATAAACAAGGTTCCTCGCATTTGACTGCCATCAAGCTACACAACGCCACCACGAAGGACTTTGAAAAGTTCCTTTGGGTGTTTTATAATCCGTCTGTACTTCATTATCCTCCCTTCAACGATCGAACTGACTTTTGGACGATTTTGCAGCAAGTACTCCCTGTACGACGCGACTGTCGCTGAGTGGAGCTGTATCCTGCACTTTGCGTACGATTGGCAATTCGCAGAAGTCGTGAAACTCGCCATCCGAGAGCTCGAGAAGATGACGATGTCAGTCGTCGAACGGATCGCGCTCTATCAACAGCACAGCGTCTCCGAGGACCTGCTCATCCCGCACTACGCCGCGCTGTGCACGCGCGGCTACCCGTTGGACTTCGCAGAGTCCGACCAGCTTGGTATGGCGACCGTCGTGCTGATCAACCAGGCCATGCACGCCGTGCCCAAGTCCCAGCTCCAGAGCGTTGACGCAAACTCGTCGCCTGTCGATTCCAAAAGCTCAGCGGTCATCTCAAAGATTATCGCTCACATTGGCAGCGGAGACAAGCAAGCTGAAGGAGCAGCGGACACGGGAACCCCTACGTCATAGATTCATAGGACAAATCCGCGGGTATTGGGTCCGGAGAATTTCTGGATTAGTCGAGGAACAGTGTCCATGGTATTGAGCAAACAGAGATCAGGGAATCTGGAGCCAGCAATGTCTACGTCCAGTCAAATGAAGCCCGGCGAGAGACAGCGATGTGACAGTGAATTTGAGGACGAGGATAACCGGCATACACGCCGCAGTAAATTCAACCCGGAGAGAGCGCAACAATGTTGGAGGTGAGAATTGCGGAATTACTGGGCTCCCAAGGGAAGGGGAGTCTGGGGTATTTATGCATGGAAAATGCTCGGAGAGATGTGCCTGCAGGGACTGCGAACATGTCGGATGTACCACCCAATTGGATTCATCTCACAGCTTTTAAACCATGAGATTAACATACCTCTGTTCATGGGGTTAAAATATTTGATTGCGCAGCGCATTGCTCGGGCGAAACGGGGTGCGTGCGTGTTTGTGCTGGTGTTGTAATTTCCTGCACGGATACCAGAGACGTGTGTTTCGAACAATGTGTTTATGGAGCCTATCACTCTTCGGTTAGATATTCATGAAAATATAGCTAGTCTGCAATGCGAGCGAATTCTCTGGTCTGGTGGGTGAATGAGGGAGACATAGGATTGTCTGAGGGATCAGCAGCTATCCTCTATTTGAACTGTGAAGAAGCAGCAAAAACTGATGACATACTTTGAATCAACAGATTTCCGTCGGCAAATACGTATGAGACGGCTAGCTGTAGGCGCACGGTATACGGGAAGTTGGGGAATGAATGATATTTTTTTGGGGGGGATGCTCAATGTATATGGATAAGTTGGGGGTGGGGTGGAAGGTTTTTGGCGCGCTATACGTACACGTCCTCGTGGCAAATCAATGTGAAATTGACGTGGCCAAAATCAAGGCTTTGCTGAGGTTGAATTGGAATCCTCACGCGTTTCACTGCATAATTAAACTAGTCACGCCTTTGGGAATATCACTCGTCCCGGCCAAAACCAGGCCCCCTTGTTTAAAATTCAATGATTTTCTGTCCGCCCATCTCTTGTCGTGGCCTCGATAAATATTCGAATCCGAGTGCGGAAGGCATAGCTCTAGCCGTATGTATCTACAGAACACGTTTCCATGTGCAACCGCTTCAGAAACGGCGCCCAACCCTTGGCCGCTCTTTTCAGACTCCAATATTTGCAGGTCATAATGACAAAGCTCTGCATCTCTCCAATGTTGGTCCTGCTAATGTATTTGAGCGTTCTATCGAGGATTATAGCAGGTACCAGAGGCGGCCCTGTCTCAGACTGGCATGATTGTGAAGATTCGCGAACCGACTTGCACGGCGTAGTGCAATTATATTGTTCTTTCTCCTTTTTGAGTGCAGCCTCGTGTATATTTGCTTGCTCTCTCTGTAACGCCATTGATCAATGACAAGGGTAATCAGGTGCCGGACAAATGTACAGGCAGGTGTTGCTCGCAGAAGCATATCAATGCGCCGAGCTCTGCGCTCTGAGTGGACCTCATTGGGAGGAGGGCAGGTTGGAAATAGCGATAGGAGGTGTTATGGATGCAGATATTCGGTGTATCGCCTGCACTGGATGTAAACGTTCAGTGAATCGCATGAGCCAATGGAGAAGTTGAGCCTACAAGTGTGCGATGGAGAGAATTGAAAGTCCCTCATATACCCTGGGGTAGAGAGGAGTTGGGCTCGTACTCTCACTTGCAACCGCCAGGTGAGGAGGGCCATGTGAAAAGGGGAGTAGGAAGTGCTATGGATGTACTTAGTATATATCATGAGCCACTGGAGCCGGCGTACTTACCACTGCGCGATGAAGAGCATGGAAAGGCCCTCATATACCCCGGGGTAGAGAGGAGTTAGGCTCGCACTCTCACTTGCGACAGAGTGAGGAGGGTCGGGTGAAAAAGGCAGTAGGAAGTGCTATGGATGTACTTAGTATATATCATGAGCCACTGTAGACGTTGTGCTTATCACTGTGCGTGTGGACGAGGTGGACGAGTCTAAAAGCCCAACGCGATCGACCGCTCATGAATTAAGCGGCCGAGAGTGTACATCATTGTCCTTGTCATTCTCGCTAAAACCATCTCCTTCTACCCGGAACCACAAACAGGGCCCCTCCATGCCGAGAACAATATAAAACACCTCTAAGACTATAATCAGAACTTAGAAGAAACGTTCACGAATTGGCTGGCCAATTAACAATGACTAAGAATTCTCTGTATCAGCTGTTTATCAGAATCTTCGTGGAACTCCACCAGAAGGACGCGGACAGGCTCCGTGAGGTATGTATTCTTGATCTACAGTACATGTCATAACGAAGGTCATAAGGCACAAAATATATGGCGAAGGATTCCTGCCGATGAAAAGGAAGTTAGCTCAAAAAAGCGCTCGGATCTAATAACGCAGGCCCAAGCCCTCGTCGGGAAGTACTCTCCTTTGAAGGTATGCATTCCGTGATTTTGGAAGCCATGGGTCTTACAAGTCGCTAGGGCAAGACAACGAGCGGGGGAAAAAGGTCTACGGTCGTGCCCAGGGCCAAGGCCAAACCTGACCCCAAGTCCGAATCGGTCCGGGCCAAGACCGGGCCTGCGCGTGCCCCCAAATCCAAGCGCAAGAGGGTAGATGGCGAGATCCTTGTGGGCGACAATGCGAATAAGACTTCTGCACACGAGGAATCCGAGAGTGAAGATGGGCCTGAGAGCTCTGATCATAACAAAAAGAACTCTCTATACAGAGAGTAATAACGTCGGAAACTCGAGGAGACCTGTGATGCTAGGGTGTACATACCTGGTCTGAGGAGTTCGCAATGGTCCCTTCTCGCTCAGAAGGCGGAGAATCAATCGGGTGCGGTCATTGAAGATGGAAGGCGAAATGTGGTTAGAAAGGTAGCTTCACCCTCTGGCACACACTACAGTATAGTTCAGCGTGGATAAATCACTCTTATTAGGTTGAAATTGATGTGGCAGTGAAAATAAAATAAAATAGTTCAACAGCCAGAAAAAATACTGTGAAAAAACCTCCATGCCTGGAAAGCAGACTGCTTGCCGTGTCTACTTTCAATCATGTCAAGGAAGACGTTGGGTCACCGGTAAAGAGAGGGAATAGAACAGGCCTTAAGCAAGCGCCCTCCTGCTGTGGCAACACAATGTGGCGGTAAGACCATAGGTGCTTTGGTTTAGTTGGTAATTCGGCCTTCATAGATGGAAGTTGTATTGGGAACATCGGTGGTTCGATTCCCGCAAAGTGCACGGTTTTTGTTTCTGCTTTGAACCCGGATTAACCCTGTTTAATTCTTATGGTCGGATTAATTCATCGCTGATTTAATCCAAGCAAAAGTCCTAGGACTTCATCGCATCCGCCGCGAGGCCGTGATTGTCAGCGAACTCCCGTATGCGCGCGTGATGGTGAGGGGCAGAATGAGCTGTAGTAAATCAAGAAGCAGAGTAACGACCACCCTCCGAGCTTCATGATGACCTCTGGAGCCATGCCTGCGACGAGAAGCCAGCGCGCCAGATGGCAGTACTGGGGTTGCGCAATGAGCACAGAGAAGCGCGACGAATGGGGGCCTCACCTATCTGCCTCTGCACTTCTCCCAGTTTACCAAAGGTCAAAGGAACAAGCAAGCTCAAGGTATTTCATTCTTCCACATGAACTGTCTACCCCTACTTTATATTTTCTTACAAACTTAGATGTCTTGCATACTGTTTCTACAGGCTCTGGTGATGGAAGAGCAGATCAGACCGAGCGAACCCGTGGGCGTTCCAGTGAGTCTCCTCTTTCCTCTCTTCGTGTTTTCCTTTTTTCTCGGGCGATCTCGTGTTCTTCCCAGCCACCACCCATCCTCAACACCGGTAACAGAGGTCCCATCCCCCACGTATGTTCCCTCTGCTCGCAGTCATTTCATTTATTTCTGTGCTTACAGCAACCGACAGATCAATATCCGACGCAGCGGCGGTGGAGCCTCAGTCAGATCCGACAGATACCAGCGACAAACCACTTGATGCGAAGAATATTCTCGCTTTCGACGGAGCTGCGACCCTTGCACGTGAAGAAATTGCCATCCGTGCGGTAGAGTCCGAAACGGATGGAGTTCATTCAATCTGGATTCAATTAGACGATGAAGGCCATGTTGCTCACAAGAAGGCTGTTCTTCGAACATTCATGGATCCTACACTCGATATCGACAATGCGAAGAGCAAGGATCGCTTGCTTCGTATCCGTTACTTCTCCATTGGTGGCGACCATTGGGACCGAGCGGCTACAAAACTCTATGCCAATTCCGATGCAGATCATTTACTCAAGCTTGGAGGACTCTTCGCTACCTTGATCTGTTTTGAGACGTCCCGGGTATCTCTGGCCATCCTCCAGTGCACTGGCATCAAACTGATGAACCAACCCTCCGACGTATCTTGATGCGGCCCCCATAGCCGAAATCTCCCTTCCGAACACCCAGTACGAGATTACAGGGCAAATATTGTCCCTTGTCCCCTTCCTTGAGTCGGCCGGGACTCTTGCTTGGGCTTGGACAGCAGATTTTGTTTCGTTCGAGTCCCACAAGGCCAAGCAAACAAACTCGGCTGATCCGGCACGCTTGCGACATTTAAGTATCAAAGTCGATGGCCGATTGGTACTCCCTCTATCGCGGATCGAATTGGGGCAAGCTACGCTCCACGAAATATTCCGTATCCCCACACCTGGGAGCGATGACGGGGTTTCAGACGGTGAAAAGACCTGGGTGTTTTCGAACCAAAGACCATGATAGTAGACAATAAATTCCTGGACTGCCCCATAGTTCACCATAGATCGACACAGAAACCCAAGACACTTTCCTAGACTCTCATAGACTCTCATAGACCACCCCAATTTTCATAGCTCATTATAGCTCACCATAGCCCACTATAGTGCTCAGGTATTCTCATAGACACTCATAGCACCCCATAGGCCCCTATAGCTTCCCCTTCATCTATGGGGCAACTTTGGATTTTCCTGATGACAGGGCTTGACACTTATAAAAGGACATGAAGAAAGTCGTCACGCCCTTCGCGTGCGTGATCTTATATCAATTCTAGACGCGTCAATCTCGGCCGGATTGCCTGACCTTTCGGGAAGATTGTAGCCAAGACCATGGACCTTGATATGGAAAACAGCTTCAGCCCAACATTGGCCAGATTAATACACAATCGATGAGAAGGAAAGTGATTGATGGCCTGATCAGGCAGTTGAGTTATACCAAATCACCTCCCCTTCAAGCACTAACGGGACTCCGCGCCCGAAATTAATTTACAAGATGGGGTTAGAGTATATAATGTATTGTATACAAGAATTTCGACTTGGGAGGACGCTGGGGAGCTTTTAAAAAATGAATATCCAAGGATGTATCCCTATCCAAGGAACCCTACTATACTGTACCACAGGTGAGGTTGAAAAAGCCTTGTTCCTCAGACCCCAAGTACATCACGCTACCGGTCCAACGCAGTCGGTAATCAGCGCTATCAGATGCCACCGAACCTTGGCATACGAACTACGCCGGCTACTAGCAGCTACGGAGCAACCTCTGCGGGCTACCGGGGCTACCGGAACTATGCGCACTTGGCCTGTCTCGATGTAGTAAAACACTTTTTCCTGATGTCGGAAAGCTTGGATAAAAGGTTGTGACGGCTATAGCTATAGGCTGGACTCTACAGATAGGTCGGTCCTCCATAATAAGCTCTTTGCCTTTTCCCCTTTTATTAACTGTTTCCAGCGGGGATATTGACCACTGTAGCATATTGCAGGGCATCAACCAGCAAGGTGCAAAGGCCGGAGATTTCTTCTCCAATGCGGATAGGCTCGTTCCGAACTACATACTCTGCTTTCCATGGCCAAAGGGGTTCTCCACATTGGATTTGAGTCACTGGACAATACTTGTTGGGCCGTGGCGGCGTTGCGACTTAGAGTGGAAAGAGAGGTCTATCGAACCGAAGGACGATAGTGTGGCCGTCCTACGTACAGTATAGTGGGGTTCCTTAGACACCCACTTTGATGTTTCAGCAATGCAAAGAAATAAAATCTGAATTTAAGTCTGCAGATACTAGAACCGTACAAGCACATCAATTTCACAGGCCCCACATTAGGCTCCCCCAGTCAGACTCCACGAGATTTATGATAGTCGAGCAATTGCTCTAGGTTTTTCCATCGACTCCTCCACCGCCCCCACATACACCTCAGCACTAAACTCCTACATCACATTCTGTCGAGCACACTCCTTCCCTTTGGAACCCACGCCCGAGATGCTGAGCTTTTATACTGTCTACATGAGCCACCACATTAAACCCGTTTCCGTAGACCCGTACCTCTCCGGAATATGCAACCAACTTGAAGATCACTTCCCCGAAGTTCGAAAGAGCAGAAACGCGCCTCGTTTCGAAAGCCTTGGCCGGTTGCAAGCGTATGTGCGGATCTGCCACGAGCGCAAGCAACCTCTTACCACCCGGGACCTAATCGTCGTCGTCTCCTGGCTGCGCGACCGCGTCGCTCGCGGGGTCGCAACACACGACGATTTTCTTTTTGTGAGCCAACTCTTGACGGGATTCTACGCGTTGCTGCGCCTAGGCGAGCTCACGTACCCCGATAAAGTTTCGCTCCGAAACCCTGCGCAAAGTTTCTCAGCGAATTTCGGTCACCCGGCGCCAGTCGGGGTATGGTTACTTCCCCTTGATGATCGAGAAGTTGCCTGGCCTCGCCGACCCATACCAGCCTTTCTGCGACTACATCGCTTCACGCGACAGGCTTTTCCCGTACCATCCACAACTCTGGCTTCGCGCGAACGGCACCGTCTTAACTCGCTCGTGGTTCATTTCACGCCTGCGCAAGTTTTTCCCTAGGGCTGGCAACCGTAACCGTGTAAGCACGGGATACGGTACCGTATTACGGTCACGGTCCCGTGACCGTGCAGCTCGCGCGTCTTTCGTACGCGGTACGGGCACGGCTCGTGAATGAGCCGTGTTGACCGTGTCCGTGGAGCCGTTACGGCCGTATTTACGGTATCACGGCTTGGGGACGAAATGGAGTTGCAATGCATTTCTCGCCGCTATCTAGTAGTGCGACCCTGCACTGTTACTGGGATTACACCTCACAACCAAGTGGAACCAACTCCACTCTCCGTTTTTTTCGCTCTGAATTCTCCTTTTAGGTGCACCACAATTCATTCGCTAGTTACCCCAGCCCTGATGCTGTGGTTTCAAGAAAAATATAAATGCTGCTTTGTTCTCGTCAAAACAAGCCAGCTCATTCCCCCATCCGAATTGTTGCTGCTGCATTTTCGTCGACCCTCTTCTCGCCATGGCTGGCCCCGCATATCTCGTTCAAGTGCCAGACCTAGAAAAGCGCATCCACCGGTATCGTTCAGGTGTGTCTGATCCTCCTTCTTTGCGGAAATGACTCCAACTGTTGCACAGGTACCCGTGGATGCCTCACACCTAGCAGCGATGCTGCTCTATCATTCAACCTTTTCCGCTGGCTCGCACTCAACGTCTCGCTCTTCTGCCTCCCGCTGACTCTATTATTTGCTCTCCACATTTCCCGGGTGGTCAGAACCAATGTTATATTGTCTACATTCACTCGCACTTCCGTTGTCTCTCTCCTTGTGGTCTCGGGCCTCAGTTTACTTTTTATCGGTGCGTAAGTTCGACTCCGAATGGATCCGAGCTGATCTGTCATTTATTCAGCGAATGCTGCATTCCCCGCCTTTATGCGGTATCAAGTGATCATCAGGTCTTCGATCGCCAGGCATCCACGCAAGCGTCGCACGCACTGGTCCTTCATCACACCCCGCCGGTGGCTATTGTGTTAAGTGAGTCAAGTCTTACTGCGCAGACTCTTTTTCAGACTCAAAATATTGCTTCAGGTGTATTCAAATCCACAAATTTCGCTCAAATTCAATCGAATCTTGGACACCATCGCGACCGCGCGATTTCGGGGGCAATAAACTATCACTGCCACTACTTTGAGACTGTGGAAAGCTTCCCTCGCATTTTATATCCGCACCAGACCATTCAGCAGGCGGGAATCGAACCAGACAGCCACATCTACGTACGATTCCCACTGCTTGGGGGTGCGAAGTCCAGCTCGGCTGCCATGGATATTGACAGCGAAAATCGTACGTACCATATATTTCGTCAATTACTCTTGCTCTCAGCTCATTGTTTTTGCAGCGGATGACATTCACGGCCCACATCAAGGTCTGTTTTCCGCCAGAGAGAGAAATCGAGTTGTTCTAATTTTTACTGAGCCCACAGGCTCATCGAGTCGTCAGCACAGACAAACAAAAAACTCCAAGAAATATACCGAAGCTATTGATGCAGAGAAACTCGATGAGAACGGGCTCCCAACGACTCGCACGTCGGCTCCCCAACGTAAGCGCCGTCGAGCCCCGAAGAAGGCGAAGAATAACACCCAAGACACCTTGGACAAATCTGACGAGGCGTACTCCGGAACCGACGACTCGGAGTCGAGCGGTGTAGATTCTGACTCAGAGCATGAAATCGAAATCAGCAATGAAGAGGTGGGCATTTGATGAGTCCGTCGTAATCCACTAACGGTATACCGCAGCTTGCGGATTCTCTTCCTTCTAAACAATTCCGGCCACGTCAAAACGCTGTAAGGCAACGGGGTCCAAGGAGAAGGCGCCTGGAAAGAAGCGTGCTCGAAGGCTACCTGCCGAAGAGGATGTGAGTTACGCTTTCACTTTTTTTACCTTCATTGATCGTCATCTAGAGCTCTTCGCCACCGCCAACAGCAAATTCTGCGCCCTCAACAGCAGCAACTAAGGACAAGGGAGTAAGTGATAATTTTGTCCTCTGTTTTTTTTTCATTGCGCACTCACGTTGTAATTCCCAGAGCGGTGGCAAGAAAACAAACACCGTGTATCATTTCTTCGAGCAGGTCGATAGTGATGCCGATGGAACAGTCGAGGAGGATACGAAGTACTACAAGTGCTGGCACGGCAATCAGAAGGTGGTTAAGATCACCAAAAAAATGAGTGGTAATTTGAGCAGTGCGTCGTTGTTCCCTTATATCTTTGACCATGCTGACATTGAATAGATCTCACCGGACATCTCCAGCGAACGTTTCCCGCCCACTTCCGACTGTGTGAAGTTCTGAACAAACGCAGTGGGTCTCCGACAGCTGAGGAGATCCAAATCGCCAACGGTAAGAAGGCGATGGATACTGCGACAGCGAAGAAGTATCTTCAAGAGCTCGACAACTTCTCCCACAATATCAGGTTCATGTTGGAGCAACAGATGGATAAGTCGCGGGTCGGTTCGAAATCTTTGGCCTTTGAAATACATTCTCACCCCTCGCGTAGGAGCCATGGGACCAGAAAGAATTCGACGAGCTCATTGCGAAGTGGATTGCCGCCTGCGACCAGCCATTTTCGGCCATTGAAGAGCCCGAGTTCCGCGTGATGCTTGAATATGCCTACTACCACAGATCCTCCGAGGCACTGAAAATTCCGAACCGAAGGAATGTTCGTGAGGCCATTATGACCATGCATACGGATATGGTCAACGGATTCAAAGCCATGTTCGAGGTAAGTTTGTTCCTGGACATTGTTCTGATAATATTCACGGTATTGGTAGGAAAACACCTCTAACTTCGCAATTTCTCTGGATGCATGGACTCCGTCGAATGGCTACGCGTTCATGGCTATATCAGCAATACCGGCACACTGGGTGAGTGATCAATCTGGTTCCTTCTCTTCGATGATTTTATCAGAACTTTTCTCAGAGGAATGTCTTATTGACTTTCGGGAGCTCCGAGGAGAACATTCTGGAGAGAACATGGCGAATGCAGTTTGGGAGACGCTGGAAAACTATGGTATTGAGGGTCGGGTGAGCTCAATTTCCGGCATCTTTGCACCGTCGTGAATCATCTGTGTCTGTTAGATCATCTCGTTCGTCATGGACAATGCGTCGAACAATGACACGCTTGTGGAGCACTTTTCGAAGCTCTGTAGCGCGAAAAATATCAGTTTCTCCGCTCGCAATGGGCGCATGCGTTGCATGCCTCACACCGTCCATCTGGCGGCTCTTGTGGTACGTTGATCCTCTCATTTTTATTCTGAGAATTCTAAACTTACTGGGTTTGTTGGTTTAGCTCCTCGAGGCCATCGGTGTACTCGTCAAAGAGAAATCTGACGCCGCAAACCAGCCGTATCAAGAAGTTGCGACTGAGCCGACCTCACGGGATTACGACGAGAAGGCCGTTGACCATGACGATGGCGAGGAATCGAGTGAGGAAGAAGTAGTCGCAAAAAGCGCCGGAACCATTGGAATGGCTATATTCAAAGTGCGATTCATTCGCTTTTTTGAGCTGTTTGCTGATCTAGAAATTAGCTGCGCAAAATTGTTCGGTTCGTTCGTAGTAGTCCCCAACAACGTCAATCCTGGATCGCGCGGGCATCCGAGGCAATTTCCGCCGGGACCACCGTTCGAGAACGTGTCATGATGCTTATATTGGATGTACGTACGTGTTGGTCTTCCACACACCAAATGCTTCGTAGGGGACCTTTTTTTTGGTGTACGTTTGATTCTGATGGCACGCTGCAGGTCGCGCACTGGGATTTAAAGAAGCTATAGACGACTATGTTGCCCTCACATGGAACATGCGTCTGTACGAACTGAGCGGCGCTGAGTGGAATTCGATCCAACTTGTCTCTGAATGGCTCAAGGCATTCCGTGATGCTACCTCCCAGATGTCCGCCACCAAGCAACCAATGGTATCCTCGTCGCACGCCATTTTCTGCGGCTTGCAGGAACACATTCGCCGGATTCTCAAGGCACTTCCGGACGACGTCGATTCCACACTCAAGAAAGCGCTCACGGACGCCCACCGAAAGCTCAGCGACTATTTCTACAAGTTCGATCAGTCCAAGTATTATACTTGGGCGGCGCGTGAGTGCTTTTTTCTCTCGCCACCTTGAATATTGTCTAATTTCTTATCAGTCCTCAATCCTCGCATTTCGTGCGCAGGTCTTCGTAACGACTATGCCGACGACCCTGACCTCGTCGCCACCGCGGAGTTGGCCAAATCCAGTCTCCAAACCCATTTTGAGATCTACTATGCACAACCCGAGATGGACGCTACCTCTTCCGCAGCCACCACAGCTCCCGACAATGTACGGTCACCGGTGAAGAACTTCACCTCTCGTTACGTGAAGCGGAGTGGTATAAACAAGGAGAGCGAGCTTGATTATTACTTCACTTTGACTAGCCAGCCTCTTCCTTGGGACACTGACCCGATTATGTGGTGGAATAGTCACCGTGAAAGCTTTCCGAACCTGTATCGGCTCGTTCGGGATATTCTTTGCATCCCAGGTGAGATTCCGAGTCGCACTTGCACAACATGTTTAATCTTGTTCAGGATCGGCGGTTGCTGTTGAGCGTGTCTTCTCCAGAGGCCGTGATCTCATTGGGATCCGTCGTGCGAGTCTCAACGCAGATACAATCCAGAGCCTTATGTTGGTCAAGGCACAACTCAAGCTTCAGCGCAAAGCGGTCACTGACCTTGTCGGGGACAAACTATAGCCACTTATTTAACTCTACAATATACTGCATTTTTTTCCGCCCCTGACACGACCGTATCACCGTAATGACCGTAATTTTACGGTCACCGTACCGTCCGATACTCCAAGTCATTGCTCCTGGGCCGTAATCCCACGGCCGTGTTCTTGCACGGCCGTATCCAGCACGGCCGTGACCGTATACGGTACGGTTGCCAGCCCTATTTTTCCCGGCCTCTGTCGCGGGTCAATCAATGCGCGCTGGCGGCGCAACTCGTCTCGCCGAATCTGGCGCCTTACCACGGATGATCCAAGCCGCCGGCCGTTGGTCCTCCGATACGTTCCAAATATTTTGAATTGAGGCATCGCAGTTAAAACTGATTTTTAAGTCTTTTAGTGAGCGAAATATTATCATTTTGCCAGATTCGTTGCATCCTGTGATCAGGATCGTAGATTGCGAATGATCCCGCATTCTCGTTTGGGGACGGCTGCTGAATTAAGGTCTAAGATATAGATATATTTCCTCACGCGTTCGTTTTGCGGTTTCACTCCACGCGGGTTACAAGTACAGCTGTGTAGGTGTAGGTGTTTCCGATTCCACCATCAGGCCAAAGGCGCTCCGTCTACTAATGCAATACTGATAGAACGGATATCTACGCCTGCAGATCAAGATTCATAGCGTCCTGTATGTGGTTTCCGTGATGGTCGAACGATATGCGTTCCAGTGCCAGTTTTTTTCAGCGGCGGAAACCATAAGAGAGTCCGGTGTAAGACGCAAAAGTTGCGCGTGAAAGTGTAAGGGACTGAATAAAGGGAAACTTCGCTATTCCGGCGTCTTCCACATCGTATCGTACCGGACTCGGAATCCCGTAGATATCAAGAGAATTGAGGCGTGGAAGCCCCGGCATGAGTCGCAAGAACTGGCTTAGCCGGCCTACTGCTGTAACATAGTTGCGGGCATCCGGATACATTCTGTAGAAGAGGCGGTGTCTGCTGCGGGGAAGCCAATGGAAGAAGGGGGAAGAAGAGTGGACGCATTTGCAATGGACGCGCGTGAGAATCGGTCAATCCTCGGCTGGTAATGATAGGCGCTCGGCCCGGGGAGAATTGGGCTCAGCTGATCCGGCGTCCGCACACTGAGGTTTTAAACCTCCGAGGCTCTTGCTCCGCTCACGACCGAAAATATCCAGGCTAGTAGTGCGCCCAGGGGCGTTACCGGATTCCCTCCCACATGCTTGACGTCTGTGTGAGTTTGAGGAGTCGAGGGAGATCAAGGGAGACATATCCGAAATAAAAACAACTTGTTCCAATTCCAAACAATTCTAAAGCCTCGCGGGCCATAATTCATGAGACACAAGTTTATAGGACAGCAGAAGAGCCCCCAAAAAGTCGCCAAAAGCCAAAACGATGGATGATCGTTTTGAATGAATTCCTGACTCGTTGCTCCGTGCATGTTTGCAGGTAGTAGAGTGGTATTCAGGTTGTAGCCTGGAACTGTAACCACCACATCGTGTATGCCTCGTCCGCTCGACGCGCCCGAGAATTCCACGAAATCATACATGACAAATATATATTTATTCTTCTTCGAATATTCAGTACTGCAAATTTGGTAAACATATCATTTCGTTGGGGCGAAGGCGATCGCTGCCAGCCCGCGGCTCATGCAGGCTGTTATGTATGGAAGAATCTGCCACGCCAAGATTCGTTCGGAGCCAGACGAGGAGCACAGGAGGCGAGCTTTGATTTCCAAAGACAGTTTATCTCCTTCCTGTTTTGCACTTTTCTTCTCATCCACCATCCTTTCCTTCCGCGTTCCACTATCTTGGTCGCCTCAAGACGTTTTCCCTCGCTTTAATTTTTTCAACATTAACCGTCCTATTCGTTGGGGAGTGTTTGGTTCTATCTCCTTCGAGCTCACCCCATCGTGCAATCTCCGCTGCTCAGCTCAAACCTTAACAGCTTCGTCTACCGTCATTCTCCCACAGACTTGCTGTTTTGGGACTACTGCTGTGTTTTTCATTTTTCCGGAATCTCACGAATGGGACTGCGATCTGTCGACTTCAAGACGGCTGAAGCAGACGAAACCTTGCCGCAGTGCCTTGCGTGGGGCACACCCGAATTCTTGAACTGCGGCTTTCGGAAATGAATCTGAATACGGGTTGGTGTTGCAGCCACATCTCGTGATTTCACAGCCTTCAACTGCTGTTGAAACTTCCCATTCAGAACATTCCTCTTAACTCGGCGTAGTACTTGCGTAATAAGGCACGAAGTTCTTCGAACTGCGGTCACGTATGTGATCTATCCGATATAAAACTGGTGGTTCCAGCCACCAGATACCAGTCAAATCCCCTCACCTGTTCGATGACTTCCATCAATAACATCTTGCTTGCTCAGGCTTTGTCAGGGTCTTGCCTGTTCCTCAAGCCCTCAAGGCCCCCAAATTCTCATCAAACAAATACCATATTCTGTGCCCCCAAATCCCGCCAAACATCTCTTTTTCTCGCAAACTGAGCTCATTTCCTGACCAAGCACCTGGGTTCAATTCTTGCCTGCTCCCATGCCGTTGCATGGATCAAACTTATCACATTACAATTGGATTTCTTCGGAAAGCTTCAACGTCACTTGCTAGTGCGATCCATTGGAACATCGCAAATCAGGCAGCGAGTCATGCATTTCGATTACTGGGTGAGGGCTAACAATCCTTGATTCTCCCAGCAATGAGCAAATTTCTTATTTTCGTCTTCAGCTCCAAATAGCTCAGTGAAGAGTTGAGTGAATGCTTCGGTTGTTTTCGTTGTCGCAGAACAAACTCGCAAAAAGTAAGTCCTGGTAAGTTCAATCAACCTTGGCAGGGATACAAAGTCAAGATCCTCAGACGAACGCTGTTTTAAAGCGGTCGGACATTGAGGCTACCTCCCACTCGTCCATATTGCCTTCGACACGCTTGAAGGTAAAGTCGATATGATTGAGAGAACTTGATGGATTAACAACACAATTTGAGGGTGCATTGTGACGGCAAGCCGGAAGCCATTTTTGGCCATAGTTGTGTGGAGATATCGATCGACCGGAAGAAGTGAGGCTTCTTTTGTGAAGTGGTGAACTACACCTGTAGACGGTTAGTATCTCGACAGGAAATCAGGATGGAGACCGAAATACCGGCCCCAACCCATTCCCTGAGGATGATCCGTCTTCTTTTTTTTTTTGTTGATGAGGTCCATGACTTTCCGGGTGTTCATATACGCAGGACTGCTGGTAGATACACGCTCTCCACCGTAGATGAGAGTTGTTGAAGGGGCTAAATAGATTCTCAGCACCATACAGTGAAAACGGTAGATGAGCCCACCATTCAACAATTTGTTGACTGTCAATCCAAGGCTACCAGCCGCATCAATGGCCTGCCCGAGGAGATACTATCCTCCCCCCGCCGGCCCGGACATACCTACAACTCGGACACACAAGGATTTCTCGTGCAATACTGAACCGTTTCCCATGATTTTTGGTCTCATATGAGCTGTATCATATTCCCTAAGGATCCTATACCCCCAAACCGCCAGGGTCTGCGTGGTTCCCAATTAGCAGGCCCCGAGAAATGACGAGTGGTGTAATTTTCGATGATTTTCGCTATTTTAGAGCTCTATGGAGCTACTTATCATTCTATATATTAGCGATAATACATCTCAAGATGCGTACATATTGTCCAAGGCCTCATGTAAAATTTTAGGCCTCCAGGTGCTCTATGTATCTCACAGTGCATCGAAAAGATGTGAGCTTTGAGCTAATTTTGATCTAACTTTGGTTCAAAAAAGTCCTCCCAGAGTTTGATCAGGGTGCTGAAGGTACTTTCTGCATAGGAATTAGTTCAGACGCAGAGGTGGGCGAAGAGAGCTCTGAAACTGACTTTGAGCCATGCTAGCATTTCTCTGGGGACTTCATAGGTAAAAAAAAAACCAAAGATGCACTCGGGGTCTATGATGCCAATCAGTGGCAAAAGCTCAGCCACCTCAGGGGAAGGCGGTAAGGAGGGTGATGAAGGGCGTCAAATTGCGGGCGAGAAATCTTTCAGATCAGTGTAAGATATACCGCACTTTCAGAATACAAGGGACATACCCTGACCAAAATTCAGCGGCGTTTTCATGTGGCCCCACATAGACTTCAAGAGCGCATCGTGCCAGATCGATCCTTAGGGGCAAAGTATCAACACAGAAAGTCCCAGAGCGGCGAGGATTATTCAGGAAATCCAGAAATGATGCATGGTGGGAGGAAATTCTGCGGTGCACAATGGTCGGTATATCGAGCACGGAGTGCAGGCTACGCAATAGTAATCGTGCTTCGCCCCGGAAGAGTTGATCAATTTTCTCGGGACACAACTCGAAATTCACAATTGCACACAGGATTGGAGTAAGCTCTGACTGCCTCGGAGCGGAACTGAGGATGGTCATGTAAAGCTGGTCGAGCGCATCATACGCCGACTCGGATCCCGGGCTGTTCGTGTTTTGAACCATCGCAAGTCGCACTGTCGGCCGGTAGTTCTCATCCCCAATGAATTTAATGATGGTGGATGCATAGATGAAATAACCGGAGGACTTGTCGACCAGCTCCTCCACCACGTTGCGCGCGGGCCAGGGCGACGAAATATTTTGCATGGCCGAATGATCACGATGAATGCGGGAGAACTCGTCGCAAAGATATTTGCGAACATCGTGAAACGACTGCTCTACATTGAATGAGTGATAGTGGGAGGATGACGAGTCGAACACCCCGCGGATATGGGGTTCTGGCCGACTGGCGACGATGAACCGAAGGAAATTTGGATGATTGGAGGATGGGTTTAGGATTGCACGAAGTACCTCCCCTTGAAATCCATGCCCGTCGCATTCGTCGAGCCCGTCGATGAGAATTACGACAGTATCCCGATGTTTGTGAGGATGACATGGCTTGGAAATCAGTTCCTGCACCTGTGTCCCAATGGACCGCCCAAGGATAGATGGATTTTTTTCCACCACTTGACAAATTGGATTCCGCAGCAATTCAACGTTGAGCGCGAGCTGGTACGCGATCGTTGCAAATAGTGTCTTTGCATTGCCGCGCGTAGCATGTCCGCGTTTGAAAAAGAAGCAACCCGCCAAATCTCCCATCCTCGTAGAGTTGAGTCGAGAATGTTCGCATAATAGCAGATTTTCCTGCACCCGCTGGGCCATACAACCAGAGAATGGAGGTTTTCGGACGTGGGTCTAGAGCCCATTTGCGTAGATCCTCGAGCAGTTGGGTGCGGGTTTCGGGATGACATTTTGGTTCCATGAAGCTGTCCGTTGCGTCGTGGATGGCCTCCAGCGCTACTGAGCGATGCAGTATATGAATCCCTGTAATCACCCCTTTATTAAAATTACGTGCGTCTGTCTGTCTGAAGCCATTTCAAACTCCGCCATCTGTCAATCTTTGCACTATGGTGCCAGTCACCTAGCGGCCGCTCCCAAAAATTAGTGGCCAAATTGGTCGGAGAAAAATTTTGGCCCTATACACAGCCACAATCACTGACTTTTTTCATTATTTCCCCCGCCAGTGGCCAAATTCAGCGCGAGATTTTTTTTACCTCACTCAATTTTGATCCAAATCGAAATCTGTCTTGTAGATGTGTGCGGAATGTCAAACGGAGCACTTTGCCAAGAGGGAATAAGCGATAGAGGTCAAACCCGGGCCGAAAAATGCCGAACAATCTCACGCACTTGGTAGCGGCAGCTAGGTGACCGGCACCATACTTAGCCTTATATTGATTATCAGCTGATCTTGCAGACCGGCCCGTTATCCGACCGGCCCGTTATCCGACCGGCCCGTTCTCCACATCGATCAATAATCAAAACGTGGTCCCACCTGCCACGTGACCGTCGCGTCGCGTCTTTTTTCTGCTGTCGTCGATGTCAATTGGGTTGTGATCTCGAAACCAAAGCACCCACCAGAAACACAAAAAATCATGTTCCTTCATCTTTCCTACTTCAATGATCAGATGCTGTTCATCTCTCTCCTTATAAAATTGCGGGTGTGCCCCATTCATCAATTCTTAATCAATTCTGACACATTATGAGTTTCAATTTCATCAATTCTGCCCTTAATTTGAAGGATGTGTGCCGGGAAGAAAATTCTGAACATGACTGCGACCTGACAGTTATATTTTCTCCGAAATGTATGAATTTACTTGCATTTCTATTTCATCAATTCCGCTGCTTTGAAGGATGGGCTGGGTAGAAAATTCTAAATTTGACTGCAACCTAACAAAGACTACAAGATTCATATACTTATTGTCTTGCTAGAATTCGGTCCACACTCAGAGCTGCAGAATACAAATTGCAATACATGTACTGCCGGTGGTTTTGGCAAAAATTAATTGCCAGCATTGTTTGGGTTGTTAGCCAAACCACTTCAATTAGAATTTTGCTGAATTTTTCATGAATTTCATGAAGTTTTCGATAGTTTAGTCCGTACTTTACTTGCATCATTGCCTCACACAAAAAAAAAAAAAATGAGTGTTTTCTGAAAAATCGACTATGCGATATAGCAAAATTTAAAACTTATTTTCATTACGAATTGGGCTGTCCATTTTGGGGTATCTACAAAACACTAAAAATGACAACATTGCACTGCACATTGTGACCCCTAAACTCCATTGATACCACTGTACATCTCCTTCACATAGCAACTTATGTCTCTCCATTCGTCGGACTGATTTTATTATTTGATGCAAACGGCTGTAAATCCAGAGGTTTTACATTTTTGGATTTCTGTGATCAATAAAGGGGGAGGGGGACCGCGGAGCGGTCCCCCAAGCACTTGCTCTTTATAAAATTACATGTGTCCGTCTGAAGCCACTCCGCTTTAAACTCCGCTGATGCCGTACACCGCGGTAGTTCGCCGCCCTTGATTGTTGGCAAATTGTTGGGTTCCCATGCTACCGGCCCGCAGGCAATCAATGATCCGGCATTGCCGGTACTACGTCACTTCCGACAAGCTTTGACAGACACTGCCCTGAAGGATTAAATATGCTCCATCGTATACACAGATTGTTGAAAAAAGGAGCAAAAAAGGGAGCAAAAAGGGAAGAAAAAAGGAGATAGATGTGGGGGGTTTCACAGTAGACTTTTTCCTGCCCTTTTTCGCAGCCTTTTTTCGTGGATTCTTGCAGTTTTTGAGGTATCGACTTGGTTTTTCCCCTTTTCTGCCCTTTTTATATGCCAGATGCTAAAAGGGAAAAAAAAATCTGGTGAAAATCGATGGGAAACTGAAAAAGGGGGGGAAAAAGGGAACGAAAAAGGGCGCAAAAAAGTTTACTGTGAACGACCCTATTGGCAATCACATTTTGAACATTGCGGGTATGCCGTTCAGTCTGGCTTCCTCGCCGTAGAGTTGCCCAGCTCGGAGCCTCAAGTTGGAGGAACTCTCAGTTTTATTCGGAGACCAATCTAGGGAAATTTCATTCGATTTCTCCCAATGTCTAGGCCTTAAGGGGACTCGAGGCTGAAATAGTGGCCTTTCAAAAGTGGGAGACGGCGCGAAGCGCCGTCGACCGCTTGTACCCTTTAGGACAGTGGTAATTGGATCAGCTGGTGCAACATCCCTTCATCGCCGTGATGGTGAATATTCTGTTGTATATTCTGTTGTATGTACGGGCTATCAACTGCATTTGAGCGACGGTGGCCTGACGTCTCAAAATCATTATCGTTGCTGGAGGCGGACAATTCAGAGATGGAGGATGAATGAGCGAAATGACCTACCGATCAATGTGCAGGTTATTATTCAGGTTGAGGTTCCTGGTCTGGATATCGAGACTCAGGCTGGCGCCCATTCCCTGACCTCCGCCGCCGCCCGCACCGTTGCGACTCTTCCCTCCGGACCTGCCTTTTCCCCCTGCGACTCTGAAGCATCAATACTGAGACTGGGTTTCACGACTTCCAGGCTGCGCACCGCCGAAGTAGTATGTATTTCCCCCGGATCCGCCCCGGCGGCGTTTGAGATAGGATAACATAGTGAGCGTCGTGAATTTGCGGTGGATGGTTGCAACGAGAATATCAGCTTCGCCACTGTGCACAAAGGAGAGGGAGCTGTGAAGCGCGGGGTGGAGGAGTCTGGCAATGCGCAAGCCACGTGTAGTTAGGCCGTTGTCGGGACGGTCTGCACTTTCGCACGTCTATATACCGCATGACGTGAGCTTTGTTTCTCGATCTGGTTCAATCTTCCGTCTAGATTAGCTTTCGAAGACGAATAAAACTGGATTTCATCGCGGCTCGGGGACGTAGCTCCTCGGCTTCATCTACAGTCCGACGATATGTACAAATCAATTTCCCACAGGTTCTGTAGGTATGAGTCTGGTGCAAGGACCATCAGATCCGGCGGGGCACAGGGAAAGTGCCGCCAATCGCCGCCAACGAGTATATACGAAAGAGTGGGACTCGGCTAATTTAAGCGACTCCCACTGTCGAGAGCTTGGCATCAATGACCATCAATTCATCAAATTCGGCCATCATAGAGCCGAATTCAAGTGTTCAGCGCGTTTTGACGCATTTCCAAGTGTATTTTGAGTATAAAAATTACTGGGGGGGACGGTGTTCCCCCCAGACCCCCCTCCTTTGGCCTGACGGCATGTCCGAGTGATTATATGCACTGTTTAATTTTAATTTTCGCAGTTTTACGCTGATTGTGAGTAAAATATTTACTGTAGCGCGGGGGAGACCCCCGCGGACCCCCCTTGACGCCCGCCGCCGACCTCTCCCAAAGAGAAATCAAATAGTACAGGCTATTTGTCTGTATAATTTCTTTTATTGTGCTTCGAGTGAGTAAATAACTCAATCTCTTCTCAGGCATTCCCACCGGCGCTCGGCGAACCGACTCATGATCCATTTTTCTCGGTCGAAGATGCGACATCCTGGATGACCTCCCATGGTGACCAGCTATTTTTTACTGACAATGACTCGGATGCACCTCTGTCTTGTACCCCCGAGGATGCAACTGCAAAACAACTCAGGCTTAAAAACCAAGGCACTCTCAAATAGATGGCACGGGTTGCGCGGGATATTCTCGCCATTCCCGGTGTAGTGTTTCCGTCGAGCGCCTTTTTTCGAGCGTGAAACACTCTTTGACCGATGCCCGTTCATCCATGACGGCTGAGACAGCATGCATGGATATTGTTACGAAGGAATGGTTGAAATCGGGGCTGGCCGAGGCTACATGGATTTCATCAAGATTCATGACGAATAAAGGGTATTCAAATATATTCAAAATATATTCATATTCAGCTGCGTAAATATGAATATGATACACTAAGAATACGATATGGACTTGCAAAGGTGAATATGATACAGATATGAATACGATACGCAATTTCCCGTATTTATATCATATTTGGCCAGCACTAATGACTTTGATCAGACAAAGGGATAGCAGTAGCTATCGGGTGAATACCTTTGGACTGTATTGTCCCATCCGGCAAGATCCGGGACCGACAAGCTGTTGCCGGAGGTCAAAGAGTGGAGTGATCGGGGCGCAGGCCGTGAAAGATCTAAACTGAGTAAACAATGGTTTATTCATTTTTCCGCACCTCTCACTTTAATCTGACTCAAGGCCGTAGCTGAACCACAGCTAGGTATTGCGCTGGGCACAAATTCGACTATGGGTGAGCGAAGGCACGCACGAAGCACAAAGCAACCCGACACAAAAACACGCACCGTGCTCGAAAGCTGTGATGAGAACGTCTCCATCTTCCTCCCTCGTGCATTCGTGTTCGTTACACAGAATTTTCTGTCGATGTTCACGGTGGGTGGGATTGCCCAGTTGTTTGTGCGGGAGACCGAGTGAACGCGAGCCAACGTGACATTCACCAAGCTCAACCGTGCTTTCTGAGAGGATGTCCTGCACCACGATGAGTACCGAACAAACAAAGCGACGAAAAGAAGAGAGAAAGGACGAACACAGATAACGACGTCAGGGAGGCGTCGAGGTGGATGTGTCAACACAGCGGGTGATAGTTTTCTGCAAAGTGCACGTTTGTGTTGGGCATAACTCTGCACGTAAGAGAGGAAGGCGAAGTAAGGGCTGGGAAAATCAAAGCAGCGAAACGAAGACGACTCGCGGGACAAGCGAAAGTGGCGCACAGCCCGCGCAAGCGGGTATGGGCGGTGCATGGGGCCGATGATGCGTTGACAACGATTGCGCGCCCCAGGTTTTGGTATCACCGCATGTGGACGTGGACAGCAGAGGCCTCAAGTGAGGGGTAAGAAGAGCAACAAAGCGGGCAGAAACTAGGCAGCGCAGGGGCGAGAGGCGATGTAGAAGAGAGGGTTGGTCCGAGGGTGAACCAGAAAGGGCGGGTCGGCAGAGACAAGATAGCTAGAACCACAGAATAAAATAGTAGCCAAAATGAGGGAAATGGACACTCAGCTTTACAGTAACTGAAGTGTCTTGAGGAAGTCCACTCCAGGACCTCAGAGAACGGATATTGACTCGAAAACTCAAGAGATGGGACCCATAGATGATGGGGGGTAAGAGGGAGAGAGGGATCCCCTTTATGTCCATTGTCAGACAACTAATGAGCGATCGGGATGGCTGAAACGCGTGCTCTCGCATCACCAGAGCCCAGCATGACCACAGAGTCCAAATACAAACACTTGAGTAGGTAGAGTGCCCGTTGAATAAATGAATAAATAGGAAGATGAATACCTAAAGCCAGCCAAGTCTTCAGCCAGTAACTGACCAGGAATTGCGCAAAGACGGAATAGGGAGAGCTCGTCCCCCGCAAGACGATGACAAATGGATGACCAGGCCATTGTCTGCTCAATCCCCAGCCCAACCCGAGCCAGCTTTGGCATTAGAACCCAGACAAGCTGTCGGTATGTGATGTAGAGTGGAGGGGATGATAGATGCTCGTGTATGGAGGCGGGGATGGAGAGAAAAGAAACAAAAGAATAGTACAATTGAGTTACACACCACCCAGCCTTGTTCCTTCCACCATATGCGCGGTACAGGTGCGACGCGAATAACCGAGACGCGATCACATGTGGAGTGATGCAATGATGTAGAAGAGAAGACAAGTCCTTTTGAGGAGCGAGATGGAACCTAAAGAGAGACAAGGGAGAGACTTATGATAAAAGAGAACAGTGAGCATTATAATGGATAGAAGTGAGATATAAAGAGATAGCAGCTGTTGACACCCGATGAGGAACTCGCCCGCAACACCCTATATGGTAAGAGCGACGAGCGTGCCGACAGGCACTTCCACAGCGAGACTCAGGGCCAGGAGTGGGGGAGAGGATAGGGGTTGTGAGCGTAAGTGCGGCCCGCAAATGGTCGTTGACACAAGACAATTGAAAGGAGAATCAGTTGGGAGAAAAGGGGCGGAACCAACGGATTTCTATGAAAGTCCCTATTGGACAAAATATTTTTTTCCGACTGTGTAGCCGGAGATCTTTGGAGATCTTTACAGCAATTTGCGGGTACATAAGGTGTGGGCAGTTTTTTTTCTGTTTTACGATATTTTGCTTAGAACACTCGCTACAAGCTCAATTCTGGTCAGAATCCATCAGGAGTAGGTGCGTTCGAGTCGCACTGCAGATCCGCAGGGGATGGTCCATCACGGTTGTTTGATGGGATCAAAGAATAAACTTTTTGCCATTTTGATCGATGTTGGCGGAGAGCTCAGAGCAAGCTAGTCACGGTCACGCCCGACATCAGCGGAAATGTGACACAGCACCGCCACACCTCCTCTTGCTCCGAACTGTCATCTACTCAACGACACTGCAAACAAACACATGCAGTGCCTGACCCATTTTCGAGTCAATCCTACCGCTCTCTCGCTTGTTTGTAAGGAGTTGCAGGAGAAACTTACAGAGATACGCCACTTGTACGCCACCGTTCTCCTCTCCACCGCCATTGCATCTTCGCGCTGTGCACTGCATCGGACAAGGCAATCCAGCACGATCGTCAACGTTCCATCTTTCACTCTTTTCCTGGGTGCACTACCATCATCCAGCGTCCTTGATCATCTTCCGTTCGAGAACACACTCAGACTATCTCCTTCGACTTTTGCGCCATGTAGTTCAGGTCTGACGATTCAGGATGAGACTCCACGACGCTTCCATATCCTCCCGCTTCGGAAGTCCAAGCCCAAGCCCGGCCATACCGAGGACCTGCTGGTATTCCTGCCGGAAGATCATTTTCTGAATCAACAATCTATCAGCCTGAAATAAATTCGACGCAACGTGTGTGGGAGACGAGTGGCCACTCTTTCTTCGGACCCCTCTCTTGTTGCCCTCGAATGCTCTGGCCATCCCTCGCGCATTCCCTACCGCAGTCGACTCAAAACAGACACATCAATTCCGCAGGCTCAATGAGAGGATATCTCTCTGATTGGTCACTCGGTTTTTGTCCGTGGCCTTGACCCAATCCACCACAACTAGACTCGGTCCGGCCTTCCCATCTCGACGTCACCGGGGGAATATATGCCCCAATGAGCCACATGGAGCCCATATCCAGGACCAAGATATCAGGCGAAGTGAGATTGACCTTTCGGATTTCATTGTATCCCGAATAAGCAGGGCGATATCGCCTCCACATGTGAGTCATTCAGACAGGGTTTCCGGGGGAGCGAAACCAAGATGGAACCCAGAGGAACATCCGCCGCGCCGTCTTCACCGGGAAGCATGTCTGTTTCAACGAAGAACATGATGCCATATGACCGCAGCAGCGTTTGGAATTCCGGGCTCATGAGTTTGAGTGCAAAATCATGGAATATGTTCCAGTACTTATATCACGTTAACAGAAGAATTCCTGCTATTCACACTATTTTAGGGGGCCGTTGCATCGTCCGTTGTGCACATGTCATCAGAACGAGACGGCGGGAGGGGGTTGCCTTGGCCTCCACGCGATTGTCTGCTTCTACTGGCACGACAGGCGACGGGATCGCGTTAAGGAAAATATTGCTAGGGCCTCCACTGTGGATGTCAAAGCTAATGAATTTCACAGGCAAAAACATGAAATCCACAAAAAGTGCATGAAATCTTTCAAAAAGTATGTGACCCAAATCCAGTGGAGGTCACGTTGGCATCCGCTGGTAGCCGATGCCGAATGATGCCGGCCGATGCCGTTTCCACTGCCGCGTATATTACTGGCAGTTGGGTACTGCCGCTCGGCGGGGGTTGATCCTCTGTTCGGCGCTCCTTTAAGAGCTTTTGTAGATCCATTGAAATCAAGTTCAGTCTGGCGGCCTCGAGATTTACGAGCATGTGTTGAATCGAGGTCTGATTGATATCATCCTCTTCATAAAATGACATGTGTCTGTCTGTCTGAGGCCTTTCAAAGTCCGACAGCTTTGCTTGATCTCCGCTCAACGCGGCCCAATGCCAGGCGGTCTGCCGAGCCGGCTCTCTGCTAACCTCAACTTCGGCTCAGAATCAGCGAAATCTGCTGCTCCCGCACAATTACCTTCATCACCTTCTCCATCGAATATACTCATGTCATGGGGGCATCCTTAACTGGCAAAGCCCAAGTGAAATTTCCCACCGCATGAAAGAGGATGGTGGGCCGCGAAGCAGCCCGCCAGCCGTTTGTTTAGTCTTGAAGTTAGAATACCAAGGCAGCAAATACAAGGACATAAAATACAAGAACCACGAAGAGGACTGGGCCAGGGACTCGGACAAGGAGTTTCAGATCCAGACTCACAAGTTGGATTCTTTTCGCCATGTATCCATCGGGCACAAAGCAGTCCGGGCGCCATCAGCGGCGGTGGGAGATCGCTTTCACAGTGATGGATAATGATTGGGACATTCGTTTGAGTGAATGGATCCTTGCGCGGAAAATAAATAGGCAAGCGGACCAACTCAATAACACCCACTACACTGATGCCTATCTCTTAAATTTGTAGTGTTAAGATTGTGTTCAAGTGAAAGAGCAGCCGAGACTAAGGTCGGCTCCAAAACATCGTAAAGCGAAGTGGTATCAGAGCGAATCCATTGAGAAACAGAGGACAAATTGTCGAGTTGCTCCTTTTTCAGATCCTTCAGAACAGAATTGTGAGACTGATCGAGTGGAAAACTCACAACATAGTCATCGACGAGAGATGTCATCCATCCAGGAATCCGGGAATGATCTTTAGCATAGATGTGCAGCCAGTCGATGAGCCGCTGACTGATCGTTGGAGCAAGGTATCCAGATTGCATTGCAGGCCGAATCAGTGCACTGCAGAAAACGTTCAGGTTCCTGACAATTAAATCAGATTAAACAGAAATACCTGAGCCAATTCGTGATTGAGCCAGAAATTGTAGATATCTAGTGCAGAATCTTCCGGTTCGGGATGGGTTCAGAAAGCGATCGGTTTCCGCTGTAAGTCGCTGCCACAGCCATGCCGTGTAAGGCTGGATAAAATTATGAGTATATTAGATTATAATCAATTATAATTGTAAAATTATGATCAAATATCGATCGACCATAATCTTAGGTTCTAGAATTATGGAGGGTTTCATTACATTACAGTACGATTATATTACGGTACGGAGGTCGTATTTAATCATAATATTAAGCTTCAGCTAAGTTCATGGAAGGCCTCCCCCCCTACCATCTAATGTCCGAGATGTTTCCAAGGGCAAATCTGAAGATAGAAATATTATTAGCCATGCTCACAACTCCGTAGCAAGCAGTTTCAACCGAAATTTGGTGCTGTTTACTCCGTGACTTCGGCGCGAAGTCAGCACGTGACATTGTTTCAGAACATTCCGACAATGTTGAATTTGGATTGAACATAATCTGCAAGGTATCTAAGGCCCTATATTCTCAACCAATGGATAATCACCAATGATCCTTAGTCCATATATCCCTAGAGGCATTAAACTTAGTGTTTTAGGTCAGAGACAGCCAAGTTACGAGCATCCAAGCTCAAAACAGGGTTGGCCTAGTCTTGCTAGAGGCTATGGTGTACTCGAACTTCTCCATAACATGCAGGTTATGTGCGTTGGGACATGGGTTCTCTCTCCCTGATCTGAAAACGGTTATATCCAGGTCACTTGCCCAGGAGGAATTCACATGGTATTACCAAACCGGCTCTGATTTTCTTCTAATTGGGGGGCAGTTGATTCGGTCACATCACGATCAGAGCCACAAGGAAGCATTTCAAATTTATGGAATAAACGATTATCTCACTGACCTTTATCTAGTTCTATTTGAGGCGCAGAACAACCCGCAAGTTAGCTACGCTTCGTTAAGTATATTAAAACACATAATACGGCCCGAAACTCAATTTAATATATCTGATTTAGGAGTTAACAAAATCTACTATTATATGTTTACTATACTTAGAAAAGTGTAGCTAACTTAAATGCTCACAGTTGCCCTTCTTCCGCCCTTTTAGGAAGTATTTTAGACGTGCCCAATTCTGCATCACACTGGGATCTCAGAACAAATATCTGAAAAAGCAACTGGAAGAAGTCGCAAGTGCCCGATGATCAGACAGCTCGCGGTGCGTGTTGGTTATCCGCTGTAGCGCCGCAGAGTTGTGAGCATTCAAATTTGTCGTCGGATTATTAAAGGTGTACTTTGACCGCGATAGGATACAGCCTAGCACCCCCACTTCTGTCAACAGGTACCCTGTGTCGAGGGCGCACCCACTTCCGGACGATACCGAGTTGGACAGACTTCTTATCAAGACGCTGGAAGCCGGGAAAGATGAATCCACAAAAGCGCTCAGTCTGTTTGGTCCCGTCCTTTCTGTCACCGTTCCAGCTACAGTAACCATCTGTGGTTTCTGTAAAAACTCGGGCAAGCGCACAGCTCAAGCCGGCGCGGCAGTATTCTTTGGCAATAATTCTGACTTGAACCGCTCTGTGCGCGTCTGGGGTAATCAGAATAATGCTCGAGCTGATCTGGTAGCGCTACTTCTTGCCGTGAAAGTCGCTCCCAAGACGAAGAACTTGGTTTTTTCAACGAGATCTGAATATGTGATTCGCTCTATCACATATTACGCATATAAGAATGACGCGTGTGGCTGGACATGTGTCAACGGTGACATCCTCAAGCCAATAATCGCATGGATCCGCTGCCGAACTGCACCAATTCACTTCTCACATATCAAGAAGGACAGAATTACAGACTTCTACAAACGTGCCAAGGACATCGCAATTCGAGCATCCGAGATACCTAGATCTGCACCCAATGCGTCAAATGAACATGCCCCGGGTCCAATCCCACCGCTTCCCTCCACTGCTCAACCTCTTAACACGGAAAAGATCACTGCAAACTTACCCAATGACTCAAGTAACCCAGAAACTGCTCCTGTGCCCCCACGTGAACAGTACCCGGCCTCACATCGAGGAAGGGAACGTCTGTATGAAATCCGCGAACGCAACCGCACAAGGGCTGTGTCAACACGATTGCTTCTGTTTATTTAAGCATTCTAGGCCCTGCCGCTTAACGAGGGAGGCACAGGTCAAAAATCTGAATCGACAGCCCTGCTTGAAATTGTGCTGGCTATCACCCGGCAATTCAGATTCGTGAAAGGGACCCAAACGAGCTCGGGAGGTTGGAATTGGTGATTTGGAGACAAGTGCTGGCGCATCAATTCAATGCAGCAAATTGGCTAGCCCGGCAGACGTTGAAGCCCTCACGTGCCGTGCTGGCAGGCTCTTCATTTACGCATCTACTGCCGTGAAATACATCGGCGAGAAACCGAGAACCCGGCTGCAGGCTCTGATCAGCATGAAAGACGACAAAACGGGGCCATTGAGTAAACCACTGGACAACATCTACAGTCACATCCTTTTGGATGCTATGGACATGTATGGGCTCGAAAGCGATGAGATTGCTCTGACGAAACGGATCCTAGCCGCAATCTTGGCAGTGGGCCAACCCGTTTCTGTTGCCACACTTGGTGGTCTGCTTGGGGTGCCTGCTTGGCAGGTGCGGGAAATGCTTGCCCGACTGCATGCTGTTATCCATGTCCCGGTAGACGACGAGGGTGTTCTATCCACATTCCATGTCTCTTTCGGGGACTTCCTCACAACCGCTGGTCGCGCCTCAGACAAAATACTCATTAACCCGTTGGCTACCCACGTTGCTTTATTCTCCGATTGCATTAGAATCATGGATTCTGAATTGCACTTCAATGTTTCAAAGTGTCCCACATCCTACTTCCCTAACACCCATCACAAGCTCACAATACCTGCTCTGCTGCAATATGTGTGCTTGTACTGGCCATATCACATTGCTGCAGCTTCTGCCACTGAAGCTTCAGATGGTCAAGTTTTGATCACTTCATCCCACCTAAATTCCCTCCAGGATATTTTCTTACCTAAGTTTTTGTTCTGGGTCGAAGTGCTTAGTGCAATGAACAAGACTAGTATCGCGTCGAGCTTGATCATGACGGTGTTGAGTTCAAAATGCTTTGCGCGTGCTCCACTATACATGACTCAATTTCTTGCCGATGCCAACAAGTTTATTCTTTCTTCCTTGGAGGCTATCAAAACCAGTGTGGCACACATATATCTCTCTGCTCTGCCATGTCTCCGGCCAACCTCGAAAGTTGCCGAAGCATTTGGCCGAAGTTCCATCGTATCCCACAGCTAAATATCACGGGGATTCAGCGGCGGGAAGAAGAAGCTCTTATATTAAGGTCGCAAGCTGCAGTCCAATGCATTGCCATCTCTGCAGACGGCGTGTGCATCGCATCGGGCTTGAGCGACAACACGATCCGTGTGTGGGATGCGAGGACGGGCGAGGTCCTCATGGAGCCCATTCGGGGTCACACAGGGTGGGTGGAGTCTGTGGTGTTCTCACCCAATGGAGCACAAGGCCATCATGGAGCCCATCCGGGGCCACACAGGCTTGGTCTTTTCTGTCGCATTTTCGCCCGATGGAGCGCGCATCGTGTCGGGCTCTGCCGATGAGACGATCCGTGTGTGGGATGTGAGGACAGGCAAGACCGTCATTGAGCCCATCCAGGGGCACACAGACTGGGTCCGATCTGTCGCGTTCTCACCCAATGGAGTGCGCATTGTGTCGGGCTCAGGCGACAACACAATCGATGTGTGGGATGCGAGGACAGGGGAGGCTGTCGTGGAGCCTATCCAGGGCCACACAGGCTGGGTCGAGTCTGTTGCGTTCTCACCCGATGGAGAGCACATCGTGTCGGGCTCAGCTGACAAGACAATCCGTCTGTGGGATGTGAGGATGGGCGAGACTGCCATGGAGTCCATCCGAGGCCACACAGACTTGGTCTGTTCTGTCACATTCTCGCCCGATGGAGCACGAATTGTGTCGGGCTCGGGCGACGACACAATCCGTGTGTGGGATGCGAGGACTGGTGAGGCTGTCATGGAGCCCATCCAGGGCCACACAGACAGGGTCTTGTCTGTTGCGTTCTCACCCGATGGAGCACGCATCGTGTCGGGCTCGGGCGACAAGACGATCCGTGTGTGGGATATGAGGACTGGTAAGGCCATCATGGAGCCCATCCAGGGCCACACAGGCTCGGTCCAGTCTGTCGCGTTCTCGCCCCATGGAGCACGCATCGTGTCGGGCTCGGGCGACAAGACGATCCGTGTGTGGGATGCGAGGACTGGCAAGGCCATCATGGAGCCCATCCAGGGCCACACAGGCTTGGTCTTTTCTGTCGCATTTTCGCCCGATGGAGCACGTATCGTGTCGGGCTCGGGTGACAAGACGATCCGTGTGTGGGATGCGAGGACTGGTAAGGCCATCATGGAGCCCATCCGGGGCCACACACAGATTGTGGCGTCTGTCACGTTCTCGCCCCACGGAGCGTGCATCCTGTCGGGCTCGGTCGACCAGACGATCCGTGTGTGGGATGCAAGGACTGGTAAGGCCATCATGAAGCTCATCCTGGGTTACACAGGCGCGACATTTTTTTTCGCATTTTCACCCAACGGAGCGCGCATTGTGTCGGGCTCAGGTGACACAATCTATGTGTGGAATGCAAGAACTGGTAAGGCCGTCATGGAGCCCATCCAGGCTGGCATGGGCTCGGTCCAGTCTGTCGCGCTCTCGCTCGACGGAGCACGCATCGCGTCGGGCTGCGCTCACGGGACGACCCGGGTGTGGGATGCGAGGACGGGTGTCACCACAGCCGACAGGTTCAGCACCTCGACCGTGGATGTGAGCACCAGCCCCATCACCTTGCCACACGCAGAGGAGAGCTGGATACGTGGTCCAAACCAAGAACTTTTCATGTGGGTGCCCCCAGAATACCGCGCTTTTGTACAGCTGCCATCCCGTTTCATTGTCATTGCATCTGCGAGAGTTGTGGTGGACATGAGTCGCTTTGTTCACGGCACCGATTGGGTCAAATGTTACCTTGGGTGAATTGATTTCTTACTATGTAGTATGCATCTATACAATAAATGACTTTCCGTACTTGCATTATTCTATGGCCAGCGTTACTACAATGTTGCTGATGGAACGATCGAAGTCAGATTGACCTATAAATTTGATACAAAATCCTTATAAGTATTACCAAGGACCAGAAATGACGACATTTTCAATGTGCTTTATTTACCAGTATTCCGCATTCTCACGGTGATGGATATTCAAGTACCTTATATATAGGAAATACATATGATATGACAAATACCGGTATTTACAGCTCTCCGTAATACAACCAAGACCATCCTCTTAAATTTCTAGGTCAGTCGGACGCCTATAGCTATCATGCCCATTATTCTGTGCAAAAAGACTAATATTTGCTTAATAAGGCAATTGTGATCGCATCAGGAAAAATGAAGGCGGTGATGACCTCCGCATCTTCATAGCCGAGAGAATGAGTCTATTTTCAAGGCAAACGAACCAGAACTGAGCTCAGAATTGCTGTTCTGGCCAAAACTGACGAAAAACAGAAAAAAAAAAGATCCACACCCTACGTTCCGCAAAGAGCTGTAACAACCCAAGGAGAGTAAGGGCGACGCAGCCAAGCCGAGCTAAGGCCTGCAGGCTTGACACCAAACTGGGACATTGTTACTTTTCGTACTTTGTCTGAGGGAGCGTGACCGATTTTTTTTTCGTAAATCTGCCGCAAAGTTTGCAAAATGCCATAGAATTAGTCAATTTGAGAGGAGGACGCTGAAGGATTGGGGAAACGCAAGCGCCGCACGAACACGCGCTGCGCTGGTTTCTGGCGGCACGCGAACGACAAAGGCGACGATATCGGCGTCCCGGGGATCGATTTGCCGGCAGTAGATAGCTAGAACAATTGTTCCAATGTTGCTTCAGCCTCAGATTGGCCCCAGGTGTGCAGGTCGAGGAGGGGCGCACATGATTGAGGGAGAGTCAGAGCCGTGGGAGGACAATTTGCTCCCACTGTCATAATTGGCAGCTCGTGCGAATACCGTGGAGCCGAAACCTGTTGCGTCGCGCCGAGGGAAAAATTCGATTTTTGAGCCGTTTTACAGCGATTTTCGTGACCGTTTTCAGAATTCGTACATCGCTGGGTGACCTGTGACCCGTACGAAAAAATTCGTAAATTTTGAGGCCTGTGACCTGTGACATACGAATTGAATTAAATGGTACAGTAGTCTGAATTCGTTGGCATCGCCTTTAGCGGAGCCCGAATTCCGTGATCACCACGTGATTGCACGTGCTCGTTCCCACAGCTTCGGCGGATTGCGTTCAGTGAGACTCTCAACATTTTGAGGCACAACTGCGCATATTACGAGCCGAAACATCATAGAATGTAATTTTACTCATAGATAAGGGCTCTTAACAAAATTGGAGCCCTGTGAGCTCCGCCATGAATATTTCGTTACTCATTTGGGTGTAGAGTGAGAACTACGCAACCAAAACAAGCCAAATAAGTTTACTTTCTGCTCAATAAAACACAAATGGTGCATAGAGGTCAACTGAGATCCTCACCACTCAATGTTGTTGACCAGGAGGGCAAACCGAGTCCTGAATCGGAAAGGAACTCCCACGTGTGATCACGTTTTGATCACGGAAATCTGGGTTCCGCCAAAGGAGGTACCAACGAAATCAGACTCCATATCAAGTTTCTATCGACTATCATAAAAACTTAAATTGGAGTCTGACTACGGGATACTAAGACATTGTTGGAAGTGGAGCAAGAATGCGTCGAGTGTAGTGATGTTCTGGCTTTGGCCTCAGGCCAAAAAGCCACGGCCTTTTGGCTTTGGTACCAAGGCCAAAGCCAAGCCAAAATTTGGCCTACTTTGGCTTTTGGCCTGGCCTGATCACCTCTTGGGCTAAAGCCAGGCCAAAAGAAAAGGCTTTTTCACCACAATTTGTGAAGGCTGGCGATAGTACAAATGTGTCCCTAATCTCCCCTATCTTGATCATTGTTCACATCATTTCGGATCAAATTACCGAAGGATCGTGCACTTGCACTCGATCGTCAACGCGCAGTCTAGGGGTTGCATCTGTATTGGTTTGCCGGTCAATTCTCCTGATGCGATCACAATTGCCTTATTAGGCAAATATCGGTCTTTTTGCACAGAACTTGTCACATCCCCTGCGTAGTGGTCGGATTGGCCTACAAATTTGAGAAAACATCCCTATGAGTATTACTGACTGAACTCTCGTCCAACACGAACATCACCGACCCTGATTGCTTTTACCGTTTCTTCCATACATGTCAAGTCGGTGCCCTTTTGAACGTCTTGAGTTTGGCTGTTGCGTACTCGCATAGCCCGCCGATTTCGTCGGTGTCGTCAAGGTAGCACAAACGACCATCTCCCGCAATCTCGTCCTGGGACAATGTATGACCAACACCACCGCAATCCCCGACGTCGACGTCGCTGAATAAGATTTTGATATTCTCGAGAATATCATGTATGCAGAATGGATATGTTGTGAAGATAGAACCAACATCCCACTGATAGTGGGCCCCGGGACATCGAAATGGTGAGGTCGGCGCGACCTGGGGAGGCAAATAACGGCCGGTTGGGGATATTTCTGGACGAGAAAGGCGCGCATTCCTGCCATTAAGAGCTACTAGAATGAATGTCAGTTCAAAAGCAACCCGGAGAAGTTCAAGGTGACGCACTGATGGCCTCTTCGCAGCGTGCCCCGCCCCAATGATTGACCAGGGGCTGTGAATTTCTGTCACAGCCGTGTTTTACATATGAAGAACACCTGGGACAAAGAACTTCACGAGTTCCTTTACTCCAGTCGAGTATTTCCGTGGGTATCCCATGGCTGCTGGTACTAGGTACAGTTGATATGGTAATAAAGTCCGAGGGCTTCCCCAGACTTTTTCTTGAAACACCGTGGGCGCTTTGAATGTCCAATGAAGAGCGGAGGGAGCTTCTCGCCTGTCTCGCTGCAGGCAAATAGAATGCTAATCCGCTGCTTTTTTCGCCTTTTTCCCCCTGATCTGTTTGGTGCGAGCCCACGGTCCGGGGACGACTTCCAATTGCAACCAGTTTCGTCCGCTTTGAAGCGGTCTCGTGGTTCATATTCCTCTAATATGTCCTGCAGCCTCTCTCGCTCGTTCGCAGCTGCATTAACATCACTCGATGCAGCCTCCCCGTGACGTCGGATTCCCTTGATTTTATAACTGAGGGTGATCATTTCCTAGCTCGCATGGATTAAAATTGGACAACTTACGTTTTGAGGAAAGATTGTAGCCTGAGGCGTCGGACACCAGTCGGGGTCGACGATCTTCGGACCCTCATGCGCTTCCAACGTGTTCTCTCGATTTTATTATTTTCGAGCCTCTGTGGCCCACAACATCGCTATTTTGCCATAAGACTAGCGTCAAGCACGAATACGCCGATGACGTTACACAACAGCTCCCGTTCCAAACACGTCCCCTCTGCTTCCTTTCCTCAACTCACACTCAGCACGAATCGAAGGCGTTGATACGGCATTTTAGCTGTGCATTTCCACTTTATTTATCATTTAAACACAGCTTGTACCTGACCCTGTCTCACTTCCGTTTAGCTATATATTCCTGTATGTTTACTCGCACATAGTACAAGCAGTGTAGGAGTACAAGCAGTGTAGGAACTCAATAGCAGGGCTTCTTCGAAGTTTCGTGACATAACTTCGTGTCAAAGCAAGCTGTGAATAACTGACTGTATTCAAATCAGTTTTGAAGTGAGTGCGCAACAGCGAAAGTCGACTGACCTGCTCCACGCAGCTCTGCGTGCCCGATCCACAGGGGTCCCTCGCCCAACACCAGTCGCTCGCTGCCCCGGTGGCCTAGGTCGCATGGGGGCGCGCGGGGTGAGATTGTGTCGCAGCGTACCATTTCCTGGGCATCTAGCCCCACCTCCATGCCCTTTCCCACCCCATGCGTCCGCCCTTGCTCGATCTACTGGCGTCCCACGGCCGAGGACGCTAGTGGGCTCAGCCCCCGTATTCCTGAGAATTGACACGCGCAGACAAGTGAGGATTGGAAGAGCATAGAAATACGCTGCAACAAGCCGCTGCTGCTCGAGGAGGACCTCCGAGTGGTTCAACGGCAATCGCAGAATGTCAGTGACTGAGAAGTCATCACGTCCCTCCTGGCCAGTCGAGCTATCGAGAGACCGGCGGGGCAAGATGTGGAGCGGAGTCATGACGTTTGTGTTTGTGAAATAAGGGCCGCCTGGAGACAGCGGGATCGCTCCTAATGGTGGTATCTCTTGCAGCGCGGTACGTGGCAGATACACTCCTTTCCGGTCCATGTGCATGGCCGGCGCTGGCGCGGATGGGGAGCCAATCTGGTTTACGAAAGCGATCAGATAGGGGGAAAAGAAACGTCTAGCAGCCGCAAGGGGACACACACACACACCTCTGGTTGGACATGTAAGCGTTTCCGCATTGTCTCATCGACCCCCCGCTCCGAGTCGGTGGTCGTTCGTTTCCTCGTTGTTGAGGCTAGTTGTGCTCGTGATGAGAGAAGAGCAGGCAGCACATCCTGCTGGCCCTGCACATACTCCTTGTTAGAACGGGATGCCAAGGCAGCCAAACGAGCGCTTCGCCGTGAAGGCGACATGTATGATGTCGTGTCACACATAGTCACAGAGTGTAACGTAACCACAGTCATTTGATTGATTGCCGGAATCCGCAGCCATCAAAGCGCCGGTGTCTTTTCATCCTGGCAACCCCGCCATTCCACTGCCATTCCTTGTTGCCGCGAGCTAAGGCGAAGGTAGCTCGAGCTCGGCTAAATGGCACCTTGGATCAGCTCGAGCTGCCTCGAGCTGACTTCCCAAAATGGTAGTCAGGGATCCCACGGAGGTGCGACATACTCAATGGTGAGGGCATTTGGGTTGTGTGGCCCCAAGGTTGAGCTGAGATGGGTTTTAATGCATTGAACTATTTGTTGCATTTTTTTCTGGTCCAGAAACAAGAAACTGTGTTCACAGGAGCGCATCTGAAGTCCTAGAGCGGGAAAGGACGGACACGTCACGGAATTCGGGCGACGCCGGACGTGTACTGTAAACGGAAACGGAATTTTATGGACCTTGAGGTAGCTCGAGGTGATCCGAGCCAAGGTCACCTCAAGCTGCCTTGGCTCGAGCTACCTTCACCTTGCGGCAACACTAATTCCTAGATTCGGAACAAGCCTCTCTCGGGTCCGAGCGAGCCGGACAACCTCGGAGAGAGGCTTGGTACAAACTGCCAAAAAACAAGGGGTGTGTTCAGAGATGAATTGCTCACTCATTTCCAATCCAATTCACTTGGCCTAAGCTGATAATTTGTTCATTGGATAGTATTGCGAATATCTGCCATGTATGGGTGAAACGTAACGCGTAACGCAGGCTCTTTCTGCTTATAAATCTGCCTTTTATGGTTGTTGGTGGGACTCAGAACTATGATGAAAGGCAATTTTGGGCGCGTTTCAAGGCGTAACGCTGCCCGGACTGTTTCACCCATACACACTGCATTCCGGAGCCGAATCAACCGACCCTACCGAGCTGTGCAGATGTTTGCCGAGCTCTGCCGATCCGCCTCAGTAAAGTCTGCCGAGGTTTGCTCAACCGAGCCATGCAGAGCTTTGTCGATCTCCCCTCTGCCGACCTCGACCTCTCTCCCAAATCTGTTTCAAATATTATTCTGTGCGTCCGATAGTGTCTGTTGAGTTTCTAGCTTGAATTAGATGAGGACCCGGGATTATAGGTGAGGAGGCCTAATGGGATTCCCGACAAAATTTTGAGATTTTGGCCTTCATCCTTGTTCAAAATCCCGACAAATTTTCGGTTTTGGCACAAAGCCCTGTTTTGCAATTCCCGACATCTTCGAGTCACTCCGGATGGCCTGATGTTGACTCCCGACATGGAGCTTTGGGGAAGCGGTAGTTTGGTCGATTATCTTTTTCGCTTGCAGCATTTTGTTCCTCTCGCTACTAGCGTTCGATCCCTGGGTTCGAGAAACACTTTAGACACTCCGGCTTCTTCCGCACCGATTTCCTAACCCCTTGAACCCCGGCGCCGAGCGCTCGCATCATTGCTAGTGCTGCCGCGAGCTGAGTTGGAGGTATCTCGAGCTGATGTCAGTCACCTCGCGTGCTGCGTCCATAAAAGCGTGTACTATTAATGTCCGCGGGAATGAAGTTTTTGTCCTGGCCAATATATGTATGTCCACTTGATAAGCCAAACTTGTTCGCTGTACCAAATGATTATGTCCGGTCTGGCAACGCTTTCCGTCCACCTTCTATTTATTTAAGGCCCAATTCGGGATGTAAGCCCGTGAGGGTTATTGACTCGTTGAACACATTGCCTCTCTGTTCCATTGGAATTCTTCGTGGAAAAACATTGCAACGTATTTGTTCCATCCAAAGCCATGTTATAGGTCATAATTCCGGAGGAAATCGACTAGTTATTCGATGGGATGAAATCACGTGATTTACTGCTAATCCAGGCCACAGCCTTGTAGATAGGTTTGAGGTGCACACAAGGTTGCATGAGAGCCCAAGGGGTACTAGGTGTAAATACTACCTAAAAATACAAGGATTTGAGCCTAACCTTCTGTTCAGCGCGTCGTTTGCACAGACGCAGATGAAGCCCTAGAAACACCAAGCGTGAGCAGAAGAGCTCAACGAGAAGAGCTCCATAAAGGGATGGTGGGTGGGGTCGAAAAACCCGCGTGCGAGACGAGGCCGACCGCGACGAGATGGATGTCGCGAGCCGAAGAAAAGATGTGACCTGTGACTTGAAGGTCACAGATCATTGGCCCGGACATCCATTTTGTCGTCTGCCTTATCTTACGCTTACTCTAGACGGAGCAAGCTCTCGTAGATCCAGCTAGTACTTTGCACTTTGACTGAGGTACTGTAGTATTATGACCCGAAGTTCAGGTGACGGGTGACGGAGGCCTGTGAACTGAACTAATCAAGATTCAAGGTCGGTGACGGTAACAATGAGTTTTCCTGGCCCAATTAGGCCTAGAAAATTGCAAAAATTCGCTCCGGCATTCGCCGGATTACCTTTTATGGGAATTGTTGGCTGATTGCCGAGCTGGGAACTTTCAATTTAGTGAACTTTTGTGGTGACGGGTGACACCCCGTGAACTAGTGGTCATAATACTACAGTAAAGTCGTCCGCCGCGGTTCTTTGGCTACATACTTATATTACATCGTGTCTACCGGAAGTCATGAGGGATGACATATGGTGCAGGTCACCTAGTCACCGCATGCTAATGTTTGAAAATTTGCGGCTTCAAATTTGATCCGATTTCTTATCCCTCTTACAAATGTGCTCCGTTTCAATGTCCCAAGAAGATCTGTAAGAGGGATTTTTATTTACTGCAAACTGAGTGAGCAAAAAAAAAGTTGCCCACCGATTTGGCGGACATGCACATATTATATTGAAAAAAGCTCTATCAGAGCTGTAAATAGGTGCAAAATGACGCTACGGATTTCTACTCATCCACCGGCCTCTCGGGCGCGCGATAAATGCGAGCTCGCCGGGCTCATTGAGCCAAATTAAAGTCCATAATACATTGAAAAGTACGCCTAAAATCCCTCCAGTGGTGCACTTAATTCAAAAAATGTTCTCCGGCCGATTTGGCGGCTAAATTTTGGTAGCGGCGACTAGGTGACCTGCACCATAGATAGAACAAGGGGCCTAGAGCAGGTGCCATCAAATATTGATGCAATACTACGCTTTGACTCAAAACGAGAGGAACCGGTGCGCACAATAGAAGAGATTGTCCAGCCCATAAAAGTCCAGAATGCACCAATTATGCGAACATTTCATACTATTTCATCTATATCTTTTACAAATGCGAATGGTACGAATGACAATAGGACAATCCGATAGGCTAGCTACTTCGGAACTGGACAAGGTACTGTAGTATTTCGTTCAATTCGTATGGTCATGCATCACACGTCCAAAAATCCACGAAAATTTTGGTAAGTCACTCCGTCACAGAGGGAATTTTGGCCTTAGCCGAGCTTGCCGAACGATGCCGAGCGTTGCCGGTGGATCAAATTGCTTAAAGGGGACCGGTTACGAAAGGGTCCATTCGTAGGATGGTGTCACACCCCTAACCCCCTTATGAATTGAATGAAATACTACAGTACAAGACGCGCCGCCGCTTCGCTCCGGCAACCCTCCCAATGAATAGGAATTAAACCAATTGAATTGCATACTACTGAATTGGTTAGAAAGTTTACTGCCATTCACAGCCTGACCTTCCAATCTATCACACACTGTGGAGTGCAGGGTATCAAGCGGATTTCCCTACAATCTATATATTTGAAGTATGGGGTCATCAGGGTTGGCCCATTCTTGTCATTACCATGCCAATGGCATTCTTGCCCTTCAAAACATCTGCCTGGTCGAAAGGTGACTCACAACTATTTTAGTTGTAGGGAGAAGGTCACGCACATGAATACCTTCAATGTAGGTCTGGATTTTCTTCAAGTCTATCACAGCTTCCCTCTTTGCCCGTGGTCTCAATGTTGAACTTGCCACTTGGAACGCGGATGTGCGATCAAAAACTATCACCTTGATCTTTGTTGCTGCCCTCTCGCCGCTTCCCACTGTCTATCTTGGCAACATGCAGCTCCCAGTGAAGACAGACGAAATATGTCGGCGTCAACCTGCGAACAGAGGCTCGTAACATGTTCTTAGACCAATGTAAAGCCAAAGAACGCACTGCACGCTATTGGGGACACAGGATTATGGCGAGTGAAGATATTACCGGAAGATTAACTCCCAAAGAACTTGAACAGCTATATATGGCTCACGTCGACTGTCACTTGATCCACGGATGCGAAATCTCGCCGGACAGTGAAGACGTGCATGTAAAGCAATTATCCAAAATTCAAGTTAGCCTCATTTGTCAAATGCTCAATCTCCACCGCCGATCCATGATTGCCCCCTTGTTCACAGAAACCGGGATAATGCCTTTACGAGTCCGTAGCCTCATCCTCGTCCATTTGCGTTATTTTTTTGGCCTAAATGAAGACCACTATGCCCGCGCTGCTCTTAATTAGACCGGTAACCGGATCTGTCTACGGGAACACTGTCGGTAGACAGACCGGTCGATCTGGCTATAAATGCCATCCCGATACTAAATTTGCGAACCCAGAGTGTGGTGGTTGACGTTGAAAATGAGGGAGGAGGGAGGTCAAAACAAGCACTGTTTTACTGGCGTTACGAATCGACCTGGCCACCGTCGCGGTACACGATACTGCCCAGCTATCAGTCTGGAACTTTACAAAGGAACTTTTTACCATCCAATCCTTCATCTGGGAGGTATTCCCAGATTTATCCATGCACCTCTGATCGCTGGGAGGGCCATTATCTCAAATCACCCAATTTCGGTCTCGCTAATAGTCGGATTTTTTTGGAGGAGCTGTCAGCATCTTGGAATGGAGTTGGGCATTTAGGCACATCTCAATACTCCCCATTAAGTAGCAGAAACCTGGATTTGGCCCATCTCGGGTTTTTCTGAGTTTCAGAATACTTGTTCATCCCACGGCCCTAATTTTCAGGGTTTCCCCTCGGTCGGACGCGGGTGTTCTGACCATTTCTATACCCCATATCTACACCAGAACTATTTGAAATAGTGGATATAGTCTCTATGATTATACGTACAGGCGACGGTCATTTGAGAGCTCAACACATTACTTGGCGGGGTGGCCAACTATGTAGCCCTGTTGTTGGGCCATGTTGGACTGTCGGTCAAAATAAATTCACTACAGACTCAAACCCTCGAATATTTTGGTGCCGGTGGACTCAAACTCTTCGCAGGATGCATGCGTTCATTCCGACATAATTTGGGTTGGACCGGCCGGTCAAATATAGTACTCGACTGACATGTCAGAGGCCGCAAAACAAGCACTGCGTTCCGCCCCCCCCCCCCCCCCCCCCCCCCCCCCCCCCCCCCCCCCCTTAAACTCAATTGAGTCTAGGTGTCCTATACATACCTACACACAGATGTGTCTGTGTAGCTCTGTCTAGGTGGCTACACAGACCTGCACTGACCTACCCAGAGCTGGGTAGAGCTACGAAGATAGTGGCTGGTTCCTAAACCCACCTACACCCGATCCATTCCAGGCTAGACACTGTTTACGAACACAAATTTTCTGCCTGTTTATGTGTGGTAAAATAAGCATTTTGGAGCTCAAAACCCGCGGGTACACGGGTCGGGTACACGGGTCGAGCGCGGGTCTGAAATTGCGACCCGTACCCGTACCCGCCCACACCCGCGGGTACACCGTGTCCATCCTTAACCGTCACCACACCACACTTCTACTGTGGATTCAAGAACTCTGAAGTATGCCGTTGACGGCTTGGCGGAGATTCAGGGTGTGATACATGGAATTTGTGTGTTCCAGGCAAGTTCCAAGGCACCAAGACGAATAAATTTCAGTGAGCAATAACTCGAAAGTTTGTTGAAAGTCTTGTCAAAATAACATCAGTATATCAGATGCCAAGAGGTGGGCGGGCCGAAAAATTCGAAATCAACCTCTTTTCGGAGTTAGCTCGGAGTCCGGTCCGACCATGTTTTGGGCTTGGGCAGGGGTCCAACTCGACTTCGGTTTCCCTCTTTCGCACACCACCTCTGCCTAAAACTGAGGAGACAAACCCCCCCATTTTTATATACTCTGAAGCGGCCTAGGTAGTTGGTGTAATATTATGTGTCTCTCTAGTGAAGATATTCGTTAAATCACTCGGACCGGACATGCGGTGTTCGGCTGAGTCAAACAACGCGTCTCGCTTCACCTCAACGAGCTTTACTTGCCATTCTTCCTCGACGCGCTAGGCCTAATTCACGCGCTTCGCGAGGAGGAGAAGGCGTTGGGCATCCCTGTTGACAAAATTCTCCGCGCCGTTCTCTCGTGTAGCAGGTCCGGATGAGGGTGCGGAGGGATGAGGGTGCGGAGGAGCTACTCTACAGTTGGGTGTTCGTCGGGTTCCAGTTCGCATGGCTCCAGTTGGGCAGACTCGGTCAGCCCCAGGCGGCGCTAGCGGACATACAAGAAAGAACTGAAGACAAGTTCCAGCGCTGCAGTCGCGAGTGGATCAGGGAAAAAAATAGCTGTATTGTATAGTAGCATTATATTCATAATATCGTTGTAATTGTATGGGTTGCCGGTGAGCTTGTGCGAGGAAACGAGCCGAGAACGCTGGAGGGAAGAGCTGCCAGCTGGCAAAGGTCGCCGCCGATATCGGTCCGTAGGCGAACGGACCGAACAACCGCTCGCTTAGAGGGGGGGGGGAGGGGGTACAGCCACGCTCAGATTTCGGAGGTTGATTTCATGAGGTTTCGGCCCGCCCACCTCTTGTCAGACGCTATAGAACGGTGTTGATCCTCGCCACATAGGAGAACAGAGCGTCTTTTTTCAGATGGATCAGAGCGTGGTTGTGCAATGGCCGAGGTCATGAACTCTGTGAAGGAGAGATGTACAATCTTAATGGTGGTTGTGGGGTCATCAGGAACACGGATAACGGCGCTCAGCGGCAGCAGTATCCTCCGAATCTCTTTGATATCCATATCAAGCAATGCAGCCAGACTTTGAGATCCTAGAAGTTCCAGAAGCTGGATAATTGTTCCAACAACCTTCATTACACGGTGATGAAAATTGCTTGTGCGGACGTCTCCTGACGGTGGAACTGGGATTGCGTCGTTCACAATGCGATAGTACAAATCATTGAGATCTTTGTGGTGCACCATTGAGTAGGTATGCAACGGAATCCTGTGGCGGGATGTGTGGGGATCCAAGGATATAACGAACAGCGGTAGCAGCGAAAACAAACAGTCCGTTCGCCAGCTTGGCAATTTTTTGAACATCCGTGGCCTGGGGTTTCCAGAGTTCGAGATCTGGTGGTGTCCAAAGATTGCTCCACATAGAGACAAATATCATCATGGACCACCTGGGGTTCGGTGTCATCGAGCATGATTGGATAGATCAAAGAATGCAGGTTGTAGTGTTTGACAGATGAGGGGACATCTGGTCGGCCAGTCAGAAAGAATCCGACATGTTCCGGATCTGAGTGATGCTTTCCGACAGCCACCGCAGCAATTTCTGCCCGCGATCGGATCCACATTCATCCAAAGCATCTAAGCAAATGATCCATGGTTTTCGGGCTGAGAAACGCACAATGACCTTACAGGATGATTGATTTTCAAGATATAATAGCTCGGATTTGAACCCGTAAACATTATAAGATGTGGCTATCTCGGAACTGTTGCAGTATAGACCTCGAATCCAGTCCCGCTGTAAGGCCGGAGGGTTCGGGGACCGGATAAGTCGGGAGTTAGGGCATTAACATAGGCCGGACAGCTATATAGAATAGGTTGACCCTGCAGACAGTTTCTTCAGTCTGAAGAGAACGGTCTGCAGTGACCCTGAACTCTTGACTTACAATAGGTTATGGGCACTCGAGACGTTTCCACAATGCGCTATGCCTTTAATCTGCTCGATAACAAGAACTACGAAACTGGTCATTCAAGGTCCAGTCAAAGTTCGAAGATGAAGACCGATAGAAATACATTGTGGACCCACCTATCCAGCCTACCGTGACTGTGCAGCAGCCTGCGGTTTCACCAGCCACAGGTACGGTCGACGTGGTGATCTCCAATCCGGCATATGATGCCTGGCAGAAGGGTGCTTCGAGTCTAAGAACTTGATCAAAGAAATAAAGTCTACAAATAACAGAGTCAGCCTAGTTTACCATTTCTCCCATTTCTCCCAGTTTTCCCCTCCCATGTTTCCCAACCTCTGACAGTGCGTGTTTACGTTGAACTTCAACACAGCTGCAAACTTCGACCCTTCCCACACGTTGCTTCAGCCCTATGAGAGACCCGTGGTGGGAATACACTTGTATTGAGATAGAATAAGTTCGAAGCCCCAGAAATTTCAAAGATATTTTTCCCCGTGTCCTCTGATGGAAAACGAAGGCTCCAATACTAGTACACTCAATAGCTACCAACACTCACGAACCGCTTCCGGCCAGTGTTCTCCCTTAAGGGCTTATTAAGGGTTCGGATTATAATTAAGCCCTTAGGCCTTATTAAGGGGTTGTTATTAAGGGCAAATTAAGGCCTTAATAAGAAAATTCCCCCTTTCTCTTGGGGGGATGAGGACTCAAACCTGTAGCCTATTTTTTGAGTGCTGTCCTATATTCCACTCTTATGGGGGTGTAAGATCATTACATGCAATGCTATGGCCACCTGACTTCTCAGCATCATCTGGGCTGCATTTTAAATTTTTGTCCTTGATCGCCTGAATTTTTGCCGGTTTCTCAAGTTTGTCTGGCCATCCATTTATTAGAGAGTTTGCGCACAGCCATTTGGGCCATTGTATGGCTTTCAATTCTGGCAGGATCTGGAGGCTTCACCCAGGACTTTATTGGGGCCCCAGGAGAGCTCGTCTGGCGACATTTTTGCACCTCAAGGTTACAGAAAATGACTGCCAGTCAGCCGAAATTGCTATTTTTGGTAGCCATACGCCACGGTGTGGCTGTTGCGCAACCTGGCTATTGTGAAAGTTGCAGAAAGTAACCCCAGGTCTCTTTGGGGGGCAGATGGTGCACCAACTGCAAGCCACCATGTAAAATCTGTTGAATTGATCCCATCACAATATGTGACTGCCCTTAATTAAGGCTTAACAACATTCTGGACCTTGGTTAAGGCCTTAACTTAAGGCCTTATTAAGGCTTAAGCCAAGTTAAGCCCTAAGGCTTAGGGAGAACACTGCTTCCGGCCCGTCCTTGGGCATGTCTCCTGTACCAGGCGCAAGGTGAGCGAAAACGCTGCAAAATACACTCGGTGGGAAGGCCGATGCTTTGCACGGCATGTACTCATACTTATTTTTTTTTGTGTCTTTTTGTCGAGTCCACTCCAGTAATGGTGTTTGAGTCTTTGAGATATCACTTGGTGTATTTCACCAAGTATCTACCACTCGGTCCACTCCACCCAAGCATGTGTCGGATCCGGAGAGCCAAGGGTACTGTAGCGTTTTGACCGAATGTTCAGGTGACGGGTGACGGAGGGCCGTGAACTGAACAGTTTGGTCTGGGTGACAGAGACTTTTCAATTTCGTAGCTCAAAAATGCCAAAAATTTCGGTCAGGCATTCACCGGACCACCATATATGGGAATTTTCTACTGATTGCCGAGAAATGAATACCAAGTTCAGTGAACATTTGAGGTGATGGGTGACATGGTGTAAACATTCGGTCGAAACACTACAGTACTCCCGGAAGAATGGGTTTGTGTGAAATGCTCAGGATAATGCTGTTGAGCTATGAGCCACTGTTGATGGTGATCGTGATGGTAAAAGACAAAAGAAATTGTGTGGCTGTGATGAGCCTCTGTACCAAGGACTTCGGATACACCCGGTTGCACTGATCGCCAGCAGCTGTGCTCACATTACCCTTTTCTTGTCGTGCCGGTTCCCGGAACCCGCACCGGTCCCCGGAACCCACACCGATTCCCGAGATTGCAAAATAGGGGTGTGCAAGCAGGCTACCGTACCGTACACCATAATTTGTGGTACGGTACGGCTTGATCTTTATCTTGCTCCCCCGGCCAGTAGGAGGGTAAGCAAGGTTGAAGACATACCCAGGGAGGTGAAGAAAGGTATGATCCAGCATCTTGAATCCCACATACCATCTACTAGACATTGTTCTCAATCCCATAATACGGCTTGATACGGCTTCCAGAACCATCACGTAACCGTCCCCGTACTTAAGCACTCAAAACCATAATTTTACGGCCCGTAACGTATACGGTCGGTCCAGCACAGCCACTATATCTATTAGAAGGGTGTAGTCATGGTGGCTCAAAAACACTTCAACACAGCCACTATTGGCCGTTGTTGGGTTTCGCCGACAAGTAAATTGACTCGATGTTTTTGCCGATCTGAATGATGAAAAGAACGATCACTTATTACATAAGTATTCGTAACCAATCTCTTTATGTAAATGCGGGCCTATCTGAGTAAGATTTGGACCATCCGAAGGTCCCATATGTCCCGGAAGGTTGAAGATTATTTTCGCACGATCTTCCGGCATCTCTCTAGCGGCCTCAATTTTGAATATTTTGGCCTGGAATCCCACCAACCTGGCTACCCACTGAAGACCTTAATTTTGTGCAGAGAGGTGACCGGAAAGCAGAATCACGTTTTTGATTGCCTACCAAAAACGGACAGAAATTGATGGCGATTTTTGGTTTTAGATCGGTAGCTTGCTAGCGGCTCGAAATTGAAAGAAAATAAGTGATGTTAGGCCTCAAACGGTTTATATCATTCTTGGTTAGACCCCAGTGCCATTCGTTTTGTTGTAGGTCGAGGCAAGAGCACAGTGTTCAAATGATTTTGTTCCAAAAGTAGGTTAGTGTCGAAAGTTTTATTGCCGCTCACCTCTTGACCACCGTTCGGACGCCCCTCGACCAGTCCACTGTGGCCATCACCGCGTGGTCTGTGCGCATCACGGCGATCCTGTATGTAGCGTATTTTGCAAATTCAGCTTGTGCTCTCCCCCATGCCCCCCCGCACCAACGCTTCCAAGCCCAAGACGACGACACGCACAAGTCATGCGGCTGCTGATGCTGCTGAGGCTACCACACCGGCGCTGATGCTCGACTCGCAAGTTGCAGTCGTGCCTGCGACTGAATCAGACAAGACGGTGCCCAAAGAGCTTCAGAAGGACCCGTACGTGTTAAACTCATTATGTTCGTTGCGAGCCTCTGACTTCGCGCATTTAGCTTCAAGAATCAGCCTGACAAGACAACTGCTATGGTGACGGCCGTTGTAGAGAACGAGACTTATCGTAACAAGAGAGGACAAGGAGGAGGACGAGGAAGAGGACGAGGAGGATGAAGAAGACGAGGAAGAGGAGCTGCTCGAGTCCGAGGAGTCCATGTCGCCAAAATCGGAGTCGTCGTCAAAGAAGCTGTCGTCATCCGAGTCGTCGAGCTCGAGAGAAGGCGGAGGTGGACGGATAACATCCGACGTCAGGCGTGTGAGGGTACTGAGCGTGGCCGGGGATGCTCCAAGCACACGAAGGTGGTTGATGTAGCGCTGGCGGGACTGCCGCACTCGGTAACAATGGACAGCATAGCTGGTGCCTGCCTGCAGCAGGTGGGCTGCCTGTCCACGACGGGAATCGAGGCGCGTCATGGTAGTAAGTGGTCAAGAGGCCTATCACCCACTCACATACCGGGAGTGGTGGGAGCTGTCTTTTCCAGATCTCGTTCCGGGTCCGGTCAAAGAAGGTCATCCGAAAACAATCCGTACAAACAAACTGTTCCGACCCATCATACTGATCCTCTTCGGACGCCATTCGGACAACTCTGACCGCACCTATTATCATTATCAATCGTCGGTCGGTGTATTAGAAGGCCGGGTCAAACCAGGGTGTTGGTAAAATGCAGGCGACTCTATTTCGATCGTCGATATGCATGTAATCATATAAATTAACCATTGAGGTGGTTCCGACAGTGTACGAACGATTGCACTAAGAACGGCCCCATGTGGTCAAGCTGTTCCTCCAGGTGCGTGGGGAAAATCGATCAAGTGCTTCGCTTAAGGGAACGAATTAAAGGCGAACACTGGCGCGGTTGGCCGCCACGGTGCCGGAGCCAAACCGTAGCTGGGGCGGGGTTTTCCGCCTGCATCCGCCCATCACCGGGGATCAAAGTCAGCTGTCCACAAAAATGCTGTTCAAAATGCCCGCCTGTCCACAATTATCTCCTATCCGTCAACAAATGCTGTTCACCGTTCGCCCACAAATATCGTCCACAAATGCCAACCCCCCATTCGTCAAACGTCACCTGGCGCTATATAAAGGAAGACAGGTATGTTAACGATTCAGTACCTAGTACCCATACTACCCATACGAACTGTAATGGCTGCGAGACGCAAGAAACTGAAGTCCCAAAAATCGGGTCGACAGTCTGTTCCACTGGTACCTGTGAGTCTTCACTTCTTAAGTTCATAAGGGATCAATTAATTGTGTTTCAGTTTTGTCGCATTCCGAAGCCTTTGACAGCCCCTTTCTCCACGAATTTGCAAATACACGCTTTCTTGGCGGATTTGCGTCTGCTGGCGGCATCTAACACCACTGCCGTTTGGCCTTGCCCTATCGGTTTCACCACGGGTACCGAACGTCTCAGCTGGGTCGCGCAATTTCCGTACCTTGCCGAGTATTCTTATGTGGACGAATGTTTCCGGGAGCAAGGGCCTGGTCCGCTGTGGATGGGAATGTTCATCACACCGATCGAAACGTGGGTGGGGAAGTCGAAGCTAGCGGAATGGCATGTATGGGCGGCTGTCATCATCAGTCTGGAGGCGCCTGGGAGGCGGAAAAAGCTTCTCATTTATGACTGTGATGGAGACGATGTTGATTTCCAGAGTTGCAGAGTGCGGGATGCTCTGCCACTATCCATCCAGCGGAAACTGTCTCGGAGAAAGAGCCTAGCATTCGCAGAATTATGGCGCTCGACGTATGACGACAACACTTTCGGCCGCAGACAATGCATGAAGAATACATGCAACTTTCTTATTCAAGCCGTGAAATCGCCCCCACGTGATATCACAGGGTCTGATGGCTCGCAGTTCATAGACGGTTTTCTCCGCGTGCCTTATTAAAAACTACATAACTAGCGTGCCTCACGACGAATGTAGATAAATAACAATTGGAGCGCGCTTGGCGCAGAGCTGGCGTCGAATTGGTTTCACGGTTCACAAAGTTTCCAAAATTGCAGTGAGACCACTGTTTTGGCAAGCCCACTGGCGATGGTATTGCTTATGGTCTGGATTGGTTTTCCCAAGCGGATACTATTTCCGACTGGGTAACCGGCCACATTAGCTAACCGGCCACTTGCGTTATGAAATAGGACAAGCGCTCGCCGGCGCTTCGCGCCGGCTCCCACTTTATAAATAAGCGATGCCTGTCAGATGACGGCAGAAGTTTACAAATGGAGATACGGCTTCAGACGGACAGAGAGGCTTAATTTTATAAAGAGAGTGATGAGGTTGACTTAAGTTCCGGGTGAAAAGACCGGCGGGCCTACTTAAGTGCCTTCCGCGCCGAACTTAAGGCCTGCACCACTTAAGTCCTGTTCAAACACCAAAAACAATTCCACGAAAGAGATTCGAACACAAGACCTTCAAAGATTTCACCACAAGAATATGTAGAAAGGAGTTAACCACTACACCATAAAGGATATAGCACTTAGACACCCAGATACGATCATATTAGCCTTCTATTGGCCTCATATTAGCCTTCTATTGGTGTTATACCTTCTCCGCTTTCTTTATTTTGTCTGTGGCCAAACCACTATCCATAGACGATTCAAAGATTAATCTGTTTCAATAAATTAATATGTATATCAAACATGATGAAAGATGACTGGAAATGACAAGTGAGTTAATACACACAGTACTTACTTCCCATGGTAGACAGTAGAAGAATAATAGTCTAATCACAGTCTGATTGTGGCTTTTCCATATAGTCCTTCTGGTAAAGAGGTTAAAGTCTCTTCCTCTGTTTGAGCCAAGCAGCCCCGAAGGTCTTGTGTTCGAATCTTGCTGAGGGCTTTGTTTTTGTTGTCACGACTCAAGTTCTTTATCATTTACTCAAGTCCTATAAGTAATGACTTAAGATGTACTGCCGGTCATTTCACCTCATAACTTAAGTTGAGCTAATAAAGTATTTGTTGCGTTATATAAGGGGTTGTGGTGTGAAATCATGGGCTATTGTGTCTGTGGGATAGTACAGGACCTATGAGGATGCGGTATGCCAAATTTGGACCCACAGGTGCAGCAAAATGCCTCGTCAAGGGCAACGACTTCGTGGCAAATGGAGCAAATTTCCAGCAGGCTGGGTGTATCATGAGCCACAACAGCACTATCCAGCGTCGTGGTCGCGAGTGTGATCTCCTCGCGGACGTAACTTCAGGACAACGGTGCGGATTTCGCCCGTCCGACTGAGTCAACCGGTGAATAGGCGAAAGATTCATATCTAGTTCCATAATGATCCTGCGTGCCATCGTCGCCAAAGACCAATCCATGGTCCGCCAGACGTATTCTCGCCGTGGTGGGACAGGAAGCTCCTCTCGGATGTTTTGCTACAACGATGCCGATCCGAATGACAACAGCGACGACGAGGTCAAAATCTCAGCGACGGAAGTTGGGCGTATGACATCCAGGACTACAGGATCCCTGTTGATTTCCTCGTCTGCGCGCACATATAGGAAGAAGTTTGGGGACCAGTAATAAATATTACGATGTAGTACACGATTGGCGGACATCAAAATCTGCACCACGAGTCAGTAGTTGAAATAAAGGACGAGTTGACGCACTAACCTTTTGGCAGAGCGAATCGAAGACAATCCAAGCGTTCCCTTCTGGCTCTTGAAATTCGGTGGTATCATCCTCCTCTAGCGATCGTGGGTGGATGCTAATCACAAACCGATCATCGACATCCAGGAAAATGTCAAAATTCTGGCGCTGTTAACTTTCCGGCACTGATAAAATCCATTATATCAACGCACCTCCGCTCCCATCAACCCCAGAGATACCCCCTAAACAGGGAGATGATTTACCCCTGCCTACAGGAAATAACTCAAATCGCCAATAGCGGAGAGTTTCAGAGACTCACGGAAAGTCCTGCTATCTGAAAAAGTCCGCGTGAGCCCTCGCAAATCCGATGATATTATATCGTGCAAACCATTTTAAATCCCAGCCTGATACTCCTCTGCAGATCGTCTTTGAGGGCAGCTGCAAGTGGACCTTCTGCATTCTTCCAGTGAACTGAAATCAAATCTCCATCTTCTGGCCGCCCTGACGAAAATGAAGACGTAGCGTCTTCATACGCAATAAAATGGATCGAGGACGCCGGTGAAGACACTCCTTTAATCCGTAGCAAGTTTGGATGCCTGAGTCGGGGCTCGTGAATGATGTTAACAAGCGGCTGCTGTTGTACACACAAAGGTTTCTGTCTATCCAGATTGTCATCGGAGCCAAAATTGTGTTCTCCAGCCAATATACAAAGGCTCACATTTCGAAACGCGTGACTCGACGCTTTAATTCACATTTTGAGACGCATGTCATTTTGAAACGCATGACCACAGGAGAATGCGTCGGTTGAGTACGTACATGCTCTCAGAAACGACTGGACAAGGGTAGTTTGAAGTTGAACATGTTTGAATCCGTGCTTAAACGGTGCGTGTGTGCACCGGGACCAAGCTTAACACCCGTTTAACACGAGGTGCAAAGAGGAGAGGCTTCAATACTTTTGCAGAAATTAGTTAGCAAACATCGACACTACAGTTTATCAGATTCAAAGCAAGTGTCAACGTTCTGGCTCAGGTTAATGTCCAAACGGCAGCGAAGCATCCCGCTGTTGGTCACCGCGATGCTGGACATGGAAACAATTCTTTTCCCGGTGCGCCATGGTCGGGTAAGATAACTTTTCAAAAGCATATCGAGCACCGAAGACACCGTGTCCATTGGTGTGCTCTGCTCGGTATTGGAGGACCCTGGCTCATTCACGCAGATGGCCCAGAGCATTCTGAGAGACTCGTACCGGACGACGCCGGCGTATGTCTCGAAGAAGTCGATTCCGGGGATCCGCTGAAAGCCTTCCATTTGATTATCTCGCCCTCAATGTCATATTTGACTGCATAAACCCACTTGCAGTCAATGACATTCGCACCAGGAGGGGGATCAACGAGGACCCAAACCTGCCGACCCACAAGCGACCCGTACTCCTTCTCCGTTGGTGCCATCCAAACCACCGGATGCTCCATAGCCTCACGGAAATTTTTAGGAACCGCTGAAGTCGAAACATTAAAGGCAACAGTTGCCCAGGCGCGTAGATTCGGGGTCTTGCGAGCGGTTGCCCAATCAGCACCAGCTGCTTGGGACTCGAGAGAATCTTGGATGGCTTTTGACGGCACATGAGCGCGAGCCGAACGACGAGGGGGCGGCGGCACGGGGGCAGGAACGGCGGGATCATCTGCAGAAGGTGCGGAATCATTGTTGTCAGTGTGTGGCTCAAAGACAGAAACGTGAACGTGTGGTTCTCCTCCAGCTACATCCACATCTCCCCCTGCTGGAGGAATCGGGCATCCCTCTTCGAAGAAAACGCCGCGAGAGTTAATGAGCTTGCGTTCAGCAGGGATCCATAAACGGTAACCCGCAGTGCCGTTATAACCAACTAACACCGCTTTGACAGAGAACTGGGCGGCGCAATGGCACGTTGTCATTAGGGCATCAAACCGTCCGTAATACGCCGACGGGGAGTCATTTTTCAGAAACCACAAAACTATATATTTTGGGACAACCAACCGCGGAAGATATGGGTTAAGCTGTGCAGAAACTCCTGAAAATGCTTATAGTTGATGCAGCAATTTTATTGGGAGTGATTCGGCCGGTAAATGAGCCCAGGAGCCCGCGTGCAGAACTTTTTGTAGTGCAGTGCCTTTAAGTGTTTACAGCCACCAAGTAGTCGTCGATTACGCGCATTACCCTTTGCCAGGTTCGTGCAAGTCGATAAGATGCGGCCCGAAGGCGGGAGCGGTGTTACCTCGGATCAATACCGGGACGTGACGGTGGCTGCGATCACTGATGTGGCGTCACCACAAGTTGTCATCGTACACGTCGCCTCTGACTTTGAGCTCTACTTCCATGGCCGAATCCCAGGCCAGTACCCCAGTCATGCTCTCCAACGCTATTCACAGCAGCGCAAACGTTCTGTGCCAGCTAATCGAGGAGGAGTGTGCTCATGCTATCAAGCCCTACAAAGATGCTTTGGACGCCTTGCGGTCTGAAGTCGATAGGCTCGCCAACGAAAACACAGCCATTGCGCGGTCCGCAGAATCGTCCGAGAAGGACCTCGCCGCGCTGAAGGGCATCTTGGCGGAGGCTGGACTCGGCATCGGGTCGGCACCCTCGGGTCGTGCGTCTCTCCACTTCATTGGCGACAGCGCGAACCTCGTCGCCTATCTCGCCGACGAGATTAAGCGCTTCGCTCCCGAGACCGCCCAGCCCTTCTCCCCAGCATCGCTAGTGCATGCCCTTGTGCAGTGTTGCGTCGACCGCAATGCACGGCTCGGAGACGCACACGGGAGGTACACCAATGTGTCCGCGGAGCGCGATCATCTGAAGAGGATAGTTGCGCTGCGGGATGCCACTATAGAGTCCGAGGCAGGCCACTGGAGTGTTGAGCGCGCCAAGCTCAAAGCAGGTCTCAAGGAGGCACGGGCAAAGGCGGCTGCACTCGCAACTGCACTCGCTGAGCTCCGGGACGAGAAGCGAGCGATGAATGTCCGCCTTTCGGCAGCCCAATCTGATGCAAGAGATTGGGAGGCCAGATACCATGCTCTGGCGACAGAATTTGATTCCTTGCGGGATGTGAAGGCAAGTCTGATGGAGCAAACAGACGCCGCTAAAACGGAGCTGGATCGGTGGGTAACAAAAGCTGCGGCCTGGGACGCCGACCAACAGCGACAGATAGATGAGACTGCCCGCAACACTGGCCTCATATCTCATCTGCAATCTGATGTTCTCAGACTGGAGTCCTTACTCCGCGATGCCAAAACTGAGCACAACCAGCTTCAAACATCACTTAGCGAGGATAAGGCTCGCGCTCCTCGGCGAGAATGACGTCTTGGCGGCCGAATTGAAGGAATTGAGAAGGAAGTACATCGAGCAGGCAGCTGTTCTCGAACCCGCAGCCCAACAGGACGGCGGCTTGGTGGGCGAGCATGCCGCCGCGGCCGCACCTGTGAGGGCTGCGCGTCACTCGATGAAGTCAGTTGCTCAACGCAAACATTCCAGTCCTAGATCGCCCACTCTCCTATCTACTAGTCCGGGGTTCGGGTCGGCCGACCTAGTGCGGACTGGCTCGTTTCTTACGCACCCCCACCCGTTCCCGGCATCCTGCATTTCCAAATGCTCCCCTCTCCCCTCCCTCGCAACGACGGTGATGCCCTCCTCAGATGGTGTGTGCGGGCCCTCACAAGCCGCAACATCACTCAAACGCCCTCCGCCGTCACCTCTTGCTTCCGAGCGCACAAAGGTCACCCGCGTGCGCACGGCGGACCCACCACGCCAGAGATCTTTGCCAACATCTGGCGCTCAAGAAAATGGTCAGGGACTTTCCGATTTTATATCAGTACATCACACCTGATTCCATGTACTAAGATGGATTCACTGTGGAACTGAATACGCGCAACCCGGCTCACACAAGGCTAACCTTGACAGGCGACAAACCCTCGCTCAACGACTGGGAATCATTTGTGATCGACCACCAACGCGAAAGGCTTTATAGCTATGGCGGGGTAGCACCATACGACAAGAGCTACACCCCGACGTCTGATTTTCACTGTCTGGATCTGAGAACAATGGAATGGAAAAATATTAGTGTGGGTACCTTCACGACTCTGCTGAGCATCGTCTCATATTTACGTCGTAGCCTTCACTCCGTTTTCGCAAGGATGCCACCGAATCAGTTTTCAAGGAACTCCCCGCTTTGAATGAACCGGCGAGTGCCCTCATGCTCATTGACAGCGGAACTTTTATGTTCCTCTTTGGTGGATATGATCCAAGATCCAAAAGCGTAACAGCAGATTTGATTGCAATCAATCTGGATTCGCTCTTGTGGTGGTATGTCGACGTCCGTGGGTCCCCCGTCGTGCCTCGAATGTCGGCGTCCATGGTAGCCACCAGAAACAGGATTTTCATTTTTGGTGGTCGGAGCAAATTTGAGGACGACTGCCCCTGGATCTCCACCTACTCGATTGCGGTTTACAATTCACAGGTTGAGTCAACGTGGGCTGTTTCGGACCGACCTTTACCTTCCGCCCTTCCTCCTCTTGGATACAGCATGCGAGCCATTCCTATAAACGAAGGGGCGGAAATCCTCCTCACACGTGGGTATGTTGAACACTCTGAGGTGCGTTATCAATCCTGCAATAGGCTCGATGATTGCTAACTCTCATAGCCTTTTTCTCTATCCCCCGACACTATCATCCTCTTCAACACTGAAAACCATAATTTTACGACGGCGAGCAAGACCATGGGCAATTTCCCCAGTGGAATCCGGTGGCACTTGCTAGGCTCGATAGTGGCGGCCGGGCCCTCTCCCGAAATCACCCTCCTTCAGTTGTGCTCGTCGCCTGGGTCCCTCACACATTCGCCAAGGACGTCTTGGTCCCAGAGATATGGCAGTATCTCTTGGCACCACTTCCTCAGATTCGCTGTCTGAATCTCCAGGAAACATTTTTGAATCACGACCTCCACTCCTTCATTGTTGTTGGGAACCGGATGCTGTTGCTTGGCAGTGAGGAGGGTCACGACAGTCAGGACGAAGCCCACGTGAAATTGCCTGAATGGGACTTTGCCATCGAAGTTTCCTCCAAATATCTAGTCGACCAGTGAGGGCGTCGACGCACAACCCCGTGTATTCGGATAGGTGCGTTTCAATGGTTTCCGGTTATCCCGTGCTTCCGGCGTCCCTGTTGCTAATCTTTGAAATGGGAGAAAGGTGGAACGTTGGCTTGTCTTCCCTGCCAGATTACGATTGGGTGTCATGTAGGAAAATATGGTGAAGAATTTGTGGCGCCCATATACTGTAGGACTTTGTATGGGTGAACGTAACGTGTAACGCAGGCCCGTTTTTGCTTACAAATTTGCCTTTTATGGCAATTGATGGGCAATCAATTGCCATAAAAGGCAAGTTTCAAGTGTCACGCTGGCCGGAGTATTTCACCCGTACCAAGTGCCACAGTCTGCCGCGCTTCACGTACCACAGCGTATACTCCTCTGCAACACTGACCTGGGCTGAATTCAGCGGCTGAACACAGCGCAGAAGCTATTATTGCCAGCAATGAAGGGATCATTGATGGCCACACCAACCGACCGCTCTCTGCCGTATCCAATGTTAAGCAGAGAAAACGACGTCACTTGGAGAAGAATGAGGTTCCAGATAGTCTGTAGTTTAGCACGCGCGATCAGCACTATTCTATAATCACCGGAGTTTCAATTCTTTCCCCTCTTTGCCCTGTGGTTTCAAAGGCCCAGAATAGAAACTCTAGTATGAACTGTCAGACCAAAACAAACCATTTCTGCAACTCGAGGCTTCAAAAGAAAATGTCTGAATTAGACTTGATGGATCGGTTTCTCTCATTTATTCAGTATCGAGGAGTGACAGCTGCCAATCACCGCTTGAAGTTTCCCCAGCAGTGTTGTTCAGGTCAGCGGCAGGCGGCCGGCAGCCAGGAAAGTGACCTGCGGCAGGCACCGTGGTCACTTTGGTGACCTGACTTTCCATTTTTAGACAAGCCACTGTGGGCAGAGTGTGGAGCCGCTCTTAGGGGAAGAAGTACCGGCTTTTTGATGTAATTACATAATGAAATTATTTCAAAAAAGTTATTGTTTTCACTAAGTAGAACAGCTACTGTCCCGTCCAATGCTCATGTCCTTGAGGCTGCGACTATATCTCGTATCGACAATCCAGTTCCTCTTATTTCTAGGGTCCTCTCACACGAAGATCATTATCAAGGCGCTTATTTATTTTGGACTTCGCCGATCACCATCCATCTTTGCCTAGCCCCCTGCCGCTCAATTCCGAGAAATCACGCGGCCTTTTCTCTCGCACTCAAAATCCGTTGATAAGGGAAGGCCGTCCGAAAGCCTTCTTTCGGTCTTTCCCCCATCATCTCCCCCTCCCGCAATCCTTCCCTCTCTCCGATGCGTCATTCAACATGATTTTCTGCCCGGGTCCAGCCACCACAAGACCTCGCAAGCGTTCTGGACTCCAAAATGTCGGGTGACTCCTCAAGGCGCTCAAGCCCAGTGGTCGTTACGTGTCAAGCCGAACAAGTACCGCAATGAGATGCTGCAACATTTCAAGCCTTCAAATGAACCTGGATTCTTCACGTTGCTCAATGTCTATGGGGCTCTTTCGCTCGGTTCTACCTTCATCAATGCCCACAGCGCTTGCCCCGTCCAAGATTTTTCACGAGGTTCATCTAATTCAACTGGCACTCAACGCTAGCGCTACAGCACCAGACCACATGTACTGCCCCCGTTCCCGCCAGCGTACCTCCAGCGGTAGTCGGCCCTACGCCGAAATAGGTGTGTGGTACACACCTCTTTACAGCCAGTAGCCCGCTGACCTCGTCAAGCTTTCTGTTTGGTACATCGAGATGCAGATGCCTTTCTTATCATCTTCGCCTCGCGGAGGCTCGCTCGCTCGCCGCTCCCACACGTGTCCTGCGCCGCACCCGTTTAGCTCGGCTCCCTATCAGCAGCTAAAAGATACGTATACGTGTATTGAAAGCCCGCATCCGAATACTAATTCAGAACTTGCCAACTGCCGCGTCTCACCCCCCCCGCACGTCCTGACATCCTCCCGCGGATCGTCGCTTCGTATGGGCGTCCAGCAAGAAAGCTGCGTACGTCCAGAAGCTCGATGGGAGCGGTCCACCGCGGATTGGGTGAGAACAGGTGTGTGCGTACCTGGCAGCAATGTGCAAGAGCTGAGGCTTTTGCGCAGCGAGCCCGGGGCATCCGCAGTTGGATCGTCATGGAAAACTTGCGCCTGTACGTACGCCTTGATCACCGCGCTCCCATGGTATCCGCTCACACATCATCTCTGCGTAGAATACATGTCACGGTGGCGAGGTTTGTCGAACTTCCCCATCTCGGTGGTTCGCGCTCTACGGTATGCTTATCTGCGCCAACTCGCGAGCGCTAAAGAAAAGGTGCGTCCGCTGCTGTTCTTTTGTTTTCACCGAGCCTGATGTGTCCCAGATGTACATGTGCGGCATGCCCGGGATCCCGTTGGTTGGCTCCACAGTATCGTGACGCGCGCGGGTCATTCTCCGTCTATGCCAATTCACTAATAAGGCTATTTCTCTTCGTTGTCGATGTTGCATAGTTTTTTACGGGCGCATGGGAGCGCGTGAGGGCATCATAGTATAGAATACTGTAGTAGCTTTCAACGATTCAATTTCTTCTATCAACCAACACCCGAGTTCGAAATAACTTCAAATTGGATGCAAATGAATTGACAGAAGGTTGACATGCACCTTCTTGAAGGTTGAGTGTAAAGACCAAAAGTAACCTACCAATGGATGTTATGATGAGCTCGCACTTCTCTTGCAGGAGTAGGTTGTTATATGACATTTTTAACCTGCCACTGAGTGCGAAAATTACATGCTATCGTAGTCTAATTAACAAACTACAGCAGTTGAATAGCAGCCATCGCAAAGTTGAATCTGTTGGTTAAAAATCTACCGTGACGAGTTTCCTAGAGCAGATATGGCTGTCATGTCGCCCTACTTTGCTAACTGGCACACTGTCGCGCAAGTTGAATTCAGAGCCTCTCAGGCTCTCACTCTTAGGCATTACTGCCCATCGTACTAACCAGCCGGAGCGTAGCTCCGGCATATCTTGTGTAGGTCAAAGATGTCAAGGAGCCATTGCACTGACTTGAAACGGTGATCAATAGTCACTATAAGAGTTATTGACCTGCCGCAAGCTTTGCCACCAACCTCCGACAACCTCCGACTTTGTTTGTTCTGGTGTGTCTTACAGGCTATTACTCTATTTGGACCGTGGGAACTTACATAAGCGGCCAAAAAAAAATTCATGTTCAAAAACTCAAATCGTGTTCATTCGCTGAAAGAACATTTTTGCATCGAAAAAAAATGGGCCAGAAAAATATTATACTGCTCCATGTAGACACAATATTTTCGAAATCTAAAACCAAGAATCTCTTGAGAGGACTCAAACACACCATTTCCTGGTTCTACTTTGTGTCTAAGTGTTTTGTGGCCAGAGCCTTATCACTGTCACGCTTTGGTCATGTGACCGTTAGTGGGGAGTGACTGACACCTACCTTATGTTATCTAGTCAACGTCCATCTCACATATTCAATCTACCAACTCATTTTGATTTGGCACACACTTTTGTGAGGTAGATATTCACACACTACAATGAATGGAGCTATGCACAGCAATTTGGCTTCGGTCACATTGGAGAATGGTGTGGTTGACTAGTACCACATCTGATGTATAACATATCCAAGAATTAGACCAATCGGGGCATTAATCCTAGTGCTAGAGCGTTCCTGCCAGAAACTGCAAATTTTCGGCGAAATTTTAGTATATAATGCGATCAAAATACCGGTATTGTGGCGACTGCAGATTTTCAACACGATCCTAATGCACTCGGTCTCAAGAGAATCGGATCAGAATTGAGCTCATGGCAGTGTTTCTCATGAAAAACATTCAAAACAGAAAAAAAATGTCCCCGCCCTAATTTCTGCAAAAGGCTGTAAACCCGGGAAGCAGGCATATTGGATGGCAGCCTTCGAATCCAGCCACTCAACTAAATTGTGGAATCACTCCTACGCGACATTTCAACCAATTTCGGCGTCAATGACACATTGTTCGGTCTCGTGCTCGACTGCTTCTGATTTAAATTCTTTCAAACCCAGGAAGCAGGCATATTGGATGGTGGCCTTCGAATCCGGCAACTCAACAAAATTGTGGAATCACTCCTGCGCGGCGTTTCAACCAATTTCGGCATCAACGACACATCGTTCGGTCTCGTGCTCGACTGCTTCTAGGTTAAATTCTTTCAAACCCAAGAAGCAGGCATATTGGATGGGGGCCTTCGAATCCGGCAACTCAACAAAATTGTGGAATCATTCCTCCGCGGCGTTTCAACCAATCTTTGTGTCAACGACACATCATTCGGTTTATGTCCTCACCCGCGATCGTAATATTATGCCGGGGAGCATGGTGTTGCTAGTGTTAACTTGTGCAGCGAGCCGCCGCCATATACCTCAGAGGCTATCAAAAAAAATCTTGTCGAGTCGCACATTAGTTCCATTAACAAGTAGAATAAAACATGGACACGAATGACAGCTTTTGTAAAAAAAATTACCTCTCTCCTCGTACCAAATCCTACGACCGACGATGAGCCAAGAAACAGCTTTCAAAATTTCCGACTGGATTGGACAATCCATGTCCACCGCGCCACCGAGAGTCCACAGAATGGCGAAGGAAGAATTCACTGTCCCCCAGCAATTTCAGTTCGACCTCTTCCCCTCGTCAATGCTTCCCCTTGCAAAAATACTAGATTTCACCGTACCTCTCGATGGCATCCCCAACGGCGCCACCCAGCCCGCGCAGTACTTCAGCAGGATAGCGCCGGATCATGTCGACCAAAACGCGATACTCCGCTTGCGTCGTCTTCCCATTCCAGAAGCCAAAATCATTCGCAAGCTTGCTGAATGCAGTCGCCAGGGCTGGCTCGACGGCAATAGATCTGTGATGTATAGTCATCTCAGTGAAGGTGTTGTCACCCACTTCCCGCTTTGGGTCCTCACGTACTGGACTATGATTCTGGACTTCAAGCGGGATGTCCGAGCGTACTGGGTGAGGAGCCTGGACTGGGTCGCCAAGCAAATGAAGACATCCAAGAAAAATCCCGCACGGGCGGTGCTGGTCGAGGAGACAACCCATATCCTCGGCATGCTACCGTGGGGATGGGCTAAGCCACCGGGCTTGTCAGATTCTGAGCCAGCGCACAATCTCTGGCGCTTCCTCGGGCCTCATTGGCTGGCGGGCTCTCAGCAGAATGATATGCTCGAGCTCCTCCGCCACAAAGTCGACAGCGATCCAGAATTGGCCAAGAAGTTTCGTATCCAGGGTATCGCTCTATCGGCCAAGATCCTTGAAGCTCATAAAGCGGGCTGCGAGACGTACAAGAGTTCTCAGAGTTTCCGGTGGATTCGGGACGTCGCTGATGATCTCGTCCGGAATGAAGCTGCGTTGATTAGCACTGCACATCTGGGACAAATCAACAACGAGCCCCATTGGATTGGCTTTGTCTTCGACTTCTCCCATCCTACCGCTGTCATACATTACGGCGACTCATTTGGGGAACCGATGCCCGCGTCGTTGTTGGCTGCTTGTCGTTGGTGGATCGCCCAGCACTCCGAGGCTCAGCTGGTGTTAAAAGACCTCCCCATAAGCACCCAGAGCGACGGGTTCTCGTGTGGGATGTTGGTCGACAATAGTCTCCAGCATTTCGTCGACTCCCAAATTTTGCTGAGCGTGCCCAGTGCTTCCTTTGTCGACGCCCGGCTCGAAGCCTTCAACAAGATTGGAAGATGGACTTTAGACCGTGTATGTGTTCCTGTTGATACTCTTGACCGATGCTGACGACATTCTAGCTGGAAGTTGTGAGAGCGTTGGCAGTTTTGGAAGACGAAGATTCGGATGACCGCTCCGATCACTGCGCAGCCACACCTGTCATTCCCAGCGACTCTAAATCCGACTCTGAATGCGACTCCGACGCACCCCTTCTGCTTCGACACACAGCAAGGCGCGCGAAGTTCACCTTCACTGCTTCCCTCTCCATCTCCCCCTCTCAGTCCGATGCTCCAACGACTACCGCGGGTGTAAAGCGTGCCAAAGGCCATCCAGATGCCCCAACGCCGAACCTAAGCCCGCAGAAACGCCGTATCTACAAGCGCGACGCTGAAAGTACCCTCCGGCCTCCAACCCCTCCGCGCTTCAGCCCCGTAGTCGCGCGTACTCGTCGTAGGCGTTCAGCTGACGTGTTTGGCTCGCTCGCTGGCTATGGCACAGATTCCGAGTCTGCGGCCGAAGGGGATGATGCCCGCGGGGGTGCTACAGCGGGCGACCCGAACGAATATGTTTGGGGGCCAGAGGATGATGCCCCGCTACCGCCGGACTCGCAATTGAGCGAATTTGATAATACGGAGAATAATTAGAATATTGACAAAGATGTCGGCGAGTCATTCCTCTTGCGTTTGTCTGGTATGCAACTGACTTCTTTTTCAAGCGGACTGGTTTTCGTACACGGAAGCGAAGGCCATAGAGCTCGGGAAGAGATACGACAAGAAGCCCCGGTATTTTCTGGATATATTTTTTCAAGGCGGCGCGCACATGGTCAATCATCCAGTGTTGTAGTTAAGACCTTAAGGGCTTGGTCTTAATAAGGCCTTAACTCATATCAAGCTAAGGTCTTAATTTTGAGCTGGAAGGATCTGAAGCCCCTAATAACCCTTAAATTGCTGATTCCCACGGGTATATTTCACCAAAATTCCGTCCACATGGATGCAGCTAGGTGCCAATTGAACCTAAGTAATCTCTGGGCCACTCTTTCAGACGGCGGTTTCAGACCGTTGATATTGTTGAATATAGGGCACGACTGAGTTTTACGAACAACGCCAACTGGCATTCAGAAGTCATCAAATTTGTCCGCCAAAAAGCGCCCAAGCTCAGCTCGGCGGTCGCAATTCACGGAAAAACCGACGACGACATATTGGAAAGGATGGAGTCTATATTCCGGAATATGGCGGGAGAATATCGCAGCGCAAAGAGGTCGGGCGCTCTTATCACACAGGATATGAAGACGCGGAGGCCGCTGGGGAAGATCAAACCGTTGCACTTTCGACTGAGACGTCGTGCTCTGCTACGCCATCGAGTCCTCAATATTCTGCGTGCCTGCTGCCTCCACCGTCGAACCTGCTGCCGCTACTCTATCGAACCTGCCGCCGCTGCTCTGTCGTACCTGCCGAGGCGCGCCACAGCAACGCCGTGCGCCGCGCTGTTGCACCTGCCGCCGCTAAGCTTTCGCACCCGCTGCCGCTGCCGCGCTTCTTACCCGCCGCCGCATCTCTGTCGAACTAGTGGCTAGCCCTTCCAACAACGGGCAGCAACGATGGCGGTGCGGTCGACCGGGTGTGCGCTTAGTTTCGCTCAATTCTCCTGTCACGCATCACACCCGATTTCTGGAAACCCTCGCAATAATTCTTTCTTGATTTTGGCGGATTTTGGAGATTTGTCGGAAAAACTAAAAGTCACGTGCATTTATCAATTGAGCGAAACTGTACAGTATGAGCTGCTCTGGGCCTCCGGAGGACGACGAATCAAATTATCCCTTGCTAGGGCACCGGATAGAATCTATAGAATGGGTAACATTCTGGTGACCGGCGGAAATCAATGGCAGCCGGATGATCCGCGGATGGCATACGTTACCTTCCGTCACGGGATGCCGGATGATTGCATTGCCTTCTAATCATGCATCACTGCGCTGCGAAGACAGTTCGCGACCCCTATGAAATTACCCCGATCTCGTACGGAATTCGGCGACAGTCTTCTACTCCCCTACCGAGAAGCGGGAGCTGTAAAGTGACAGTCGCTAAATATTCGGGTCTTAAGCACGGATCTTACCTGACCAGCCGATTCTAAGCCGATTCTAAGGGAATTCTAGTGCACACGATCAGGCCCTTACTGCCAAGTTCACCTGTTCGAGAGCGTTCAATCCGTTGGGATCAATTCTACTGTTGAAAAAAAAGAGAGAGATCCTAGATGGCCTAGGCCTGTCTCGCCCTCAGGCTGCCTCGCCCTGATTTTCCATTTCCCCTGTTTTGCACTACGGTAGGCGGGATGGTCAAGGTTCGTTTTTGACATTTTGACATTTGATATCGTGATCAGTGATCCGGGATACCCGAAAAGATGCTGAACCAATTCACGATTCTGTGAAAGATACTGCACGAAAACCCAGAATATGTACGCCGGGACGCATCCAAGTGCTACTGTTATTCCCGCTAACTGACTTATCAAAGATAACAACTTGTTTTAGAATCGGTTGAGGATCGGTCCATCGAGTGAATTGATCCGAAAAAGACCCAGAAGCGAAAAATATGATATTCTAGGCACAATTTTGAGGAGGGTAAACCAATTCTTTTGTGTGAGACCCTTCATGAACAATCCCACTTGAGCAAAAAAACCATACCAATCGTCGGCTAGCGCAGAAAATTGCAAACATGCCAAAAAGCAGAAATGTGTGGCTGTGCCAGAAGTCCTGGGAAGAGAATCATTATTGTGAGTGCCCCCTATTTTATATAGACCTGAAATTGTATGTGGGAGGGCTTCAGCACTTCCTATCCCTCCTCATAGTCTCAGATTGTCCCAAGGGTAAAATCTACTCCCGTGCATGACCCCATTTTTCGGATCGGGGCCCTCCACCAAAATGAGTGACAAAAATAACGGGCTCTTGTTCGTAACCACCCATCGTAAAAACCTGAAAATATTTGTTGACACACTTCAAAGCCATTGTATTGTATCCACCTATTTTGTTTTACAAGTGCTTGCATTGCCATTGAGATATATGGAAGAACATTTCTTTTTTCGGATCCGGGTTTCAACTCATGTCCAAGTAGCTCGTGTAGATCAAAGTTGAACCAGAGGCGATTGAAAGCGTAAAGGCTGTCTCGCGAAGAAGGGAAATACTGTCAAACCTTCCTGGGTGAATAAATTTAGAGATACTGAAATTTGTTCCCTCTCCACAAAAATGTCAAAACAGCCATTTTCACCGGAATGCCGGCATGGTGAGTGATGTTCTGGGGTCATATATTGGGAATGAGATTACTCTCTTTATAAAATTGGATGTCTGTCTGAAGCCTTTAACACCCCAGATTTAGTCTTTTGTCCCCGAAACTGTGGATACTCTTACAGCAGACGCCAACTTTCGCCTTTCAAATAGACTTCGGTCACGAGCCAGGACGCGCAGACGCCCGTTATTTGGGATAAATCTTCGGAAGGGGTGGGAGGCCGCGAATCGCGAAGCGGCCGATCAGCCTCTTTTACTCGATAAATTTAAGCTTTTTCAAGTGAAATTTTTATTCTCCAAAAAGGAAAGACATTTGATCTTGCCGCAACTGTATTATGTATTGTCCTTCTTCAGAAATAAACGAAGCCCATTCAAATGAGATCAAAGACCGTGAATGTACAGTTTCACAGAGTAATCATATTAACAAGTTTCCGAAGCTCACTTAAGCGTAGTAGCGGATTTGATCAATGATTTTGCTCGAAAACAGCCGCCCTCGGAGAAGCCAAGAGATAATCCAGTGGTACCCCATGACTATGAAGACTACTGTAGTATTACGACCGGAAGTTCACGCCATGTCACCCATCACCACAAAAGTTCACTGGGTTCAGTGTTCAAACCTGACTGGTGAGCGTCACTGGGCTTGACAAAGTTCATTTTGGTAAATCACCGTGCCATGGCCCGCAATCACCCCCAACACATTCCAGAAGACCTAACCAAAGATGCATGGGGATCAGGAAGCCAGAACGAATATTGCTGTTGCAATTTGGGCTCATTCGGGGCTTGCTATAGGCCGCAATCACGGCCTATCCATTTTTTTGGCCCACTTGTCTTCCGTGGCCATTCCGTGTCGAGTTCTAGACATTCAAGCAAGAGATGATCACAGAGCAATTTTGAATGTGGTGCTTTCAGTACTGGATCAATAAATTTTTATTCCTCTCCCTCCCTCGATGAACAACACTGTAAACAAAGTTGACTGGGTTGCCCAGGGCAAATTCTGGGCATCTGTCCATCCCAGGGTCAAGAGAATGGCCGTGGAATACTTCACCATTCCCCAAGAACTCGAATTCGAGCTTCTCCCATCACCACATCTCAGCATCGCAAAAATGCTTGACTTCCCCCTTCCCCTGCAAAATAACTCATAACGGCCACCCAACCCGCTCAGTTCTTCAGCATACAGTGGTGCTCTAAATAAATGCCGAATTGTATTTTGCATAATTCCATCAGTTTCCCTCCGAATTGAGCCAAACGACTTTGTATACGCAAATTAGAGATGAAATGGAGACCAATAGTGTAGCTACTTAGTTTCCTTATGGGGTAATCTGCCGGAACAGCTTAATTTTCTGGCAGAGGAGAAAATCACTTTTTGGTATTACCTTATATGGAAATTTCATCTACATGACGTGAAAGGGCTTGTAAAATAGTGCACACCCATATCTTGAACTGAAAGGATCTACCTTGTAGTTATTGAGATACAAGGCGAGCAATTTGCACATTTTGACTGAATTTCTTGCAATTCCTTCACTTTTGAGTCAAAATGTGCAACTTGCTCGCCCTGTATCTCAACAGCCACAACGTGGATTCCTTTGGTTCAAGACATGAATGTGCACTATTTTTCACGCCCTTTCATGTCACGTAGATCAAATTTCCATATAAGGCAATCCCAAAAAAGTGATTTCTCTGCTGCCCAGAAATTAAGCTGTTCTGGCAGACTACCCCATATGGAAAATAGAAAACTACATGGTTGGTCTTGATTTCATCTCTAATTTGTGTATACAAAGTTGTTTGGCTCAATTCGGAGGGAAACTGATGGAATTATGCAAATTACAATTCGGCATTTATTTAGAGCACCACTGTAAATCGGCCAGACATCACCGTCACGACGAACTTCAAGGTTACGGAGGATGGTGGATTCACTCAGGCGGGCGATGCGGAATTGCCTGATACAGCGGTGGAGGAGGAGGAGGAGGAGACCTCCGAGCCAGAAGTCCGTGGGCGGGCCAGTGCAAGAACATTGCCGCTCATCGCTACCTAGGCCCCGCCCGCGTGGGAGGAACACTAAATTTTGCAATATTATTTCATCTTTTTCGTCGGTTTTTTTTTTTGTGAAATTTAGACTAGCCCAAAATTCGTTTTTACACCCTCTGAGACCTCCGGAAATTGAAGTGTTCATTCCTCAGATGTCACCGTCACCACCTTCAATTTGTTCAGTTCACAGGCCTCCGTCACCCGTCACCTGAACTTCCGGTCGTAATACTACAGTAGTCTCAGTGCCAGCCTCTCACGACATCCCATTCTGGGAACCCTGTCGTGAGAGTCTGGGCTCAAGTGGCGCAATACAGCCGTTTGCATAATTCCGTGAATCGCGCCATCACGTGCATCTGCCGAGCCCGCCGAAGCTTTAGAACTTCACTTGGAATTTTATAGGGCCTGGTTGGTATCCTTCCTACAGTTTTGCGACCCAGTCTCACCCCAGACCAACTCTTGTGGCCTGCATTTTTTAGCCTCGGGAAGGTGCGATCACCACGTGATGGCGCGGGAAAAAAGACGCGTGTTCACGGAATTATGCAAACGGCTGTAAGCGGACCCATGGCCTATCAAATTTCTCGAGGTTTTTCCCACAGTATGTGCCCTGCTTGTTGTGTAATAACTACCGGCCCAAAAGTCCCGAAAAAAATCATGGAATGTCTTCTGAGTGTAGGGAGCTGTCGTATCCACTTTTCACTGCCATCCGAGGCTGTGAGCGCGTGCAGAATGCGTGCAGAGCACATTGCAGAACAGTTATAGGGGCCCCATCAGCTGTTTGACAGCCGTGGGACAAACCTGCAATTTACGGGCTATTGGTGCCTCAGATGGCAGTGGAAAGTGGATACAACAGATCCTTACACTCAGAAGACATTCCATGATTTCTTTCGGGACTTTTGGACCGGTAGTTATTACACAACAATAAATGTGGTCTGTGACAGCAGGGCACATACTGTGGGAAAAACCTCAAGAAATTTAATAGGCCATGGGTCCAAGTGACATTTGGTGGTTTCGGATAGTGGGCCGCCGCAAATGAGAACGTGGATAGGCAGCCGTAGAGTTTTATTGGATGAGTCGAGAATTGACTTGGCCCCATTGAGCCATTTTTGAGCGCAGTCATTTTGGACTTCGTGAAGGAAGGACGGTTCAAATTTTATTGCAATCTCCTTGTGTACGTTATTTTGCTTTTCTGGAATTGTGTTGGGAAATTTGGTTTTACCTTTTTTTCTCCAGGATATCTATAGTTTCACAACTCACTTCAAGATCATTTATTCTTCATTTTTTGTATTGCATTTTATCGTTGGCAAAAGGTGCGGCGATACTTGAAATTTTGTGGACACTTATTTGGACTTTGATAGATCAGATTAGTGATTAGATTTTGTCAAGTCCCAAACCCGATATATAAAATCGAGTTTCCCGCCAAATTATGTGTTTTAAGATACTTGAGGAAGCGTAGCTAACTTAAATACCTGCTAAATTGAGGAACCGGCGGTGTGAGAGCGCCGGCTTGGCACAGGCTGAGAGCGGAAAGGTGTTTGGCATGGATTGGTGCGCCCATTAGAGTAGTGATTGCCGAGCACAGCCACATCCAAGCCTCTTCTCCCGCGTCCTCGTGGCTTCTCGAACCAACTGCCCGTCTCCAACGGGCCAGTTCCTCTATCTTATTCGTGTTATGGCTCAAACAATGCCACCCATTCAAATCGGTCAAGTGTTTCAAAATGCAGGCTATTTCAATGGACTGCACACTTTTCAAAATTCAAGCCATTTCAATGCCTTTTGAATGCCCCAGATCACGCTTTTGAAAATGCAGGCTATTTCAATGGACTCTGAATGCCCCCAGACCACACTTTTCAAAATAATGGCCATTTAAATGGCCCAGATCACGGTTTTCAAAATGCAAGCTATTACAATGTGCCCAAGATCACGCTTTTCAAAATGCAGGCTAAAATGCAACTTTTTACCCATCCACTGGGTGAAAACAGGTGTATATGAACTCCAAACAATTGGATCAGAATATTTCATGGAAACAAGATGGTTCATACCCCTGTCCATTACTACGCTATTGGTCTATTCCCGTGCTGTTCTTCCAATCTTGACACAATCATTAGGCAAGTCTTCGGTTCTTCTTCGGGGTCCTCGTCCGCCGGCCCCGACTCCCGCCCCGCGAGGAATGCCGCTGCGGCCGCCATATTTGCGAAGCGCGCCGCGCGCGCCGCTCCTGCTTAGGTGATTGTATCAATTACCTCCAGCAGTTCCGAGCCTAATTCGCACTCTTCCGATCGCCGCTGGCAAAAGCCTAATAACCTTTTTCCTTACTTCACCTCAAGTCCCTTGATTTGTCTCTTTGATCATCGATTCATCCTCCTCTCAGGCTGCTCTGTATCCAATGACTCGCTGACAGAGTAGGTGTTTCTTGTGGCACTCCCTTCGTGCTCTGACAATTTTACAGATACTTCGCACCTCATCTGTTTAACGGTAGGCGATATTCTATAAGTGTCTTGGCAGCCGTTGACTTTCAGTTACCAGACATAATGGCCTCATACTGCTGCAAAGTAAGTCTCCCTTTTTTGCTTTTGGATTCCGCGCTCACACGCACACTGCTAGCTGTATCGCAACTCATCGAAACTGCGTGTAAGTCGCAGTTCGTTCCCGCGTGCTCGATCCACGACTGATTCACCTCCAGTTAATCATTCGCTACTGGCTCTCTGTATATGTACGTCGCGGAGTCTCGTTTCAGCGCACTCACTCGCTTCGCTGCTGGCTGTAGGAAACGGGCCAAAAATGTCACACTTTTCGCGTGTAGAGGCATCAATCTTGCGTCAATCTCGGCCAGATCGCCGGACACTTTAGGGAAGATAGTGGCCAAGAGGATGACCTTTCATAAGTAAAGTGGTTCAGGCTACTAGTGGCCGGATTGATGCACAATCGACGAGAAGGAAAGTGATCGATGATGTCATCAGGCAGTGAGCTACACCAAATCACCTCCCCGTTAAGCACCGACGCGTCCCCGTGCTTGAAATTATTTCAGAAGACAGGGTTAGAGTATATGATGTACTGTATGTCAGAATTTCGACCTGGGAGGACACTGGGGAACTTTTAAAAAAAGAATACCCAAGGATGTCTCGCTATCCAAGGAGCCTAGTACGGGGCCCCGCTGGGACCGCGCCGGAATGTACCTACCTACCTACTTTGGTCGTAATTGTAATGATTTTATTACTATTTGCAACTGTTCAACGTTAACGTTCAACTTCTTTATAAAATTGTCCGTGTCTGTCTGAAGCCTTTAAAGCTCTGGTTTTGGTCCATCAGTACCGACAGTATATGCCGGAGGCGTTTGCATGACAAAACAGATAAAAAAATCAGTCGGACGAATGGAGAGACATAATTTGCTATGTACAGTGGTATCAATGACTGAGGGAAATGCCTCAGGGCACACATCATGCAGAGATCTCAAAGCACTGCAAAATATTCTATGGCACAAGCAGGTGTCACCAAATCCCAACGCCAAAGTAAATTCAAAAGTACTTTTTGAGATCTTCCTGTAGATCTGGCGAGCAAGGTTGCTGCTGACACGGTCGGTGTTTCTTAGTCCTTAGATAGGTATGCCGAAATGGTCGTAATAGTTTTAAATTCTGCTATGCGCACACCACCAGCTACCACCAAAATTTAGGGGCTCAATGGGCCGGAGAAAATTTTTGGCATGCCCGTGTTTGTAATTTTTTCACCTGCATGTGACCAAATCCACCCAGAACTATTTTCTCGGCTCACTCAGTCTTGATTTAAATTGAAATCTTTCTAGGAGATCACACTTGTTAGAGGGACAGTAAAACTGAAGCCACAAAGTTTCAAATGAAATAGCGAGTAAATTCAAGTCATTGGCACCGGTTTAAAATGCCTCGGAAAGTTTAACGCTGACATTTCAAACCAGTGGCAATAATTTATGTTTGTGTGCACCTATAAAAGTGTACAATATGCCAATCACCAGCCCCGGCAAACCGGCGCTTGGATGAGCGTTTAAGTGGAGTTTGGCATTGTGTACACTTTTATAGGCGCGCATGGCGCCTTTGTTTCGTTGTGATGGGAGCCATCTGTCAATATTAGCGCCGAGGCAGTGTCTGCCGAAGTTTGGATTGGTGACATGGTGCCGGCCCAGGAATGTTGATTGGCTGTAGGCCGGCAGACTCGGGATCCTGACAATCACCGACGGCGAGCCGGCCAGGGAGGTATCAGCGGAGATTGAGCCGAGTTTAAAAGCTTCAGACAGACAGACAGACATTATTTTATAAAGAGAGTGACAGCACCCTCTGATACCAGCCTTAAAAGTTCTCAGACAAGGCACTCAATCACTAGATAGGTCCGCATCGTCTTTCCGGATGGCCTGATATCTTGGTTCATGTAAAAATATGCTCCGGTTGTCCGGAACCGTCGAAAACTCATCGGTCAATCATTTTGTCCACTTTTCTTCAGAAAATATTGCACAACTTGATTCGCTGGTGGTTAAATTTTGTAAAGGTCTTCCTGTGCACTCTGTCCATACCCACAAACCTGATTCTAACTAGACAATCGTACCCATTCCACTTCTGAATGAGGATAGAGCCGAACACTTTTGTTTGTTGAAGTTGGACACGATCGCTCGCGGCAACACCAAAACCGTAATACTAACGAGACTTGACCAGAACCACCATCATTGAAAATAAAAGAGTGGAATTCTGGCTCAGGCTCACCTCCCCGGAGGATCTACGATAAACGGGGCCTGTCTGAAGTGACAGCTGGCCCACCAGACGTCAATTCGAGACCCCGAGGGCATCGTCGTCGCGGTTCAGTGATCACTACAGGGACACTGACGTGCGGATGGCCGATTGATTCCCAAAAAGATACATGTTAAAGCCTTTATTAGGACCGGACTGTCATCTGAGGATTCTGGCACCCAACACATAATAAGCGCGGGCGCGGAGGCAGGGGAGGGGGGGATTTTGTGTGGCCGCCTGCCAGCGACTCACGACAAAACCCCTTGCCCTACCCGGTTCCGGTCCGGTGATGATCGGTGGTCGTTCCCACCGGCACAACACCAGGTAAGATAAGATTCTCTCCCAGCAACAGATTGTAGGCTTGGGCTGGTCCTTTCTGCGCTCACATCCCCTCTTTTTTCTATGTAATTTTTGTAGTTAGTTCACATGCGTGGCTGCAGGGACTGTTGAGGTGACGCATTAGTTGATCTTTTGGTTGGCGGGGATTTATGATTGACGGCGAGGAATTGCTGTATTACCCATGAGGTTTTGGGCCGTACGACCTACCTGTTGTGGCCCCAACAGGTTGGAGAGATCATCTCATGTCTAGCCTTTCTGCCCCTCTGCAGTAGTGCATGTGTTCTACATTAAGATCGGTAACCTTTTAGCCTACAAGCAGGTACCAAAGTCTTCGCAGTAAACTGACTGTTCCAATTGTCAGACCGCCTCAGTATAATATATCCTCCTCCTCCTCCTAACAAACATCGGCTAAATTGATGTCCTGATTCAAGTGATTGGAAGGGCCACAGGCAATTCGGAGCGAGCAAGGATCAGGTCTCGGCATGATGCTTTGGGATGTAGTTTTCATATAGGATACTGACAATGGCGAGTAAAAAGAATGCCCGCTGTTATTTTGACTCATTGCGGCCCTCATTCGCTGGGAATATCCGGTGATAAGTTCTACCGCCATTCAAGGTAACAGCGGAAACTCCAGGACCGAATTTCATGAAATCACCATCATGGACAGCGATCGCGGTCAAGGTGAAAATGTTGTTCAATTTTCGTGATAGGTTGGCAGTTTTCCTGTCGTAGATAAAGGGATCCCATTCGTCTGGATACGGGGGAAGCGGCGGCTGATAGTGAGTACCGTTCGGGCCACAGACAAAACATTTATCATGAAGTCGTCCATTTGCTAAGCCCTGTGCGAATTGTGTCAAGCAGTGTCTTTGAATTGGTGAAAAGACCGACCTGGATGTTGCAATTCTTGCATTTCCTGTTCCAATGGAGGCCGAGAGATTCAGGTATTTCGAAGGAATTTAGCACGGCGACTCGGTACCACCAAGTTGTGTTCTGTGGATGTGGATGAGCACAATGAGCCTCTGCGTCACTCTGGCGAATTTGCGCTCGATGTGGCTCATCAAGAATGCTTCGCGCTAATCTTCTTGCACTACTATTGTTTTTACGACGAAGTTCTCTTGTATTTTCGTCTTCCTTTGCTCGACGCAGCCTCTGCATGACACGTCGGTGTTCCCGTTCATCCCCGACATCCGATCTGAGACAAAAATCTTAAGCATGCCTGAAGATGCCTGAAGATAGCGTCAAAGATAAATTATCTACCTAACAGACCCATCTTCAGCTTGCATGTAAGATTCCTAGAAGCGTGGAGGTGGCTAAGTGGCAGTAGATGGTGAGGGCTAAGCGAGCGAAATTCAAGAAGTCGTTCATATGCCAAAAATATGGAGCGGCGCAGCCAAAGCATAGCCTGAATTTACAGCATCGAACAGCCTTGACTCCTCACAGAAAAGGAAAGTGAAGGCTTATCAAGCAGTTCTGACTATGCCATAAATACGCAGCGGCGCAGCCAAAGCATAGCTTGAAGTTACATCATCGAACAGCCTTGACTCCGAAGGCGGCACGGAGCCCAGAAAAGGAAAGGGAAAGCTTATTGGGCAGTTCTGACAATTTAAATGGCGCCGTATAAGACCGCAATAGATTTGGCCTGCAAAGACATAAAAGTGAGAGTGCTGGAGTGCGTGTGCGGGAAACATAAGGTTAGCTCAGATGATCAGCTCAAGCGGGAACGTTTGGTCCGATTGCGAACTGCGGACTACGAACTGCGGAGAGATGCCGAAGTGAAACGTTGATAGTGTGCGGACTGCGAAGTACGATTGCGAGATTGCGAACTGCGGACTGCGAACTGCGTGCGGACTATGATCCAACCAGTCGCATTTTCCACAGAGAAAAAGGATCATGAGTGTGGTCAGCGAGAGCGAATGGAAAGGCCTAAGAGAATATCAAGGGCAGTGCAATCTAGCCGGAACGAGAAACTGACAAATGACCTGTAGGCCTTGATATCTCCCTGAGGGATATCTGCCGCAGCATCGAACATGGCAAAAATGTTATGCTTGAGACAGAAGTCAATGAAAGTAATGAACGAGGGCAAGATCATACCTGGGACTGCAATAAATTGGGCGCCGGTTAAAATCCACCTCGAAATGACCACAGTGTGCCCAATTCATCGTTTGGGTGCAGAATGGTCTATGTGGGTCTCGATGGCAATTTCGTTTTTTTCTGATGCCGGCCCCTAGGGAAGGACTGATTGACGAGTGGGGACCGAAATCAGCTATTTATGCGGCGGGACCCAAAGTTTGGGTACCCATTTCCGCCGAGCATAGCCACGGCCTCAGGTATAAGAAGCGACAGCGTTGCCACCACTGCATTTTCAACCTTTTCATGTTTCTCCCGTTCTTCAGCACACGGGGTGGTATCTTAATGCGGAGGAGGGGTGGCGGCAGCGGTGGCGCGAGCAGCTCTTCCAGTGGTGGGAAGGGAGGATCCAGCAGCACCGGCTCGGGCAAGGGTGGGTTGAGTTCCTCGAGCAGCAAGGGGGGCGCATCGACGCCCATAAAGACCTCGCCGATATCCAGCGGAGGGAGCACAAAATTTGTTTCTACGTACGGAGATGGGGGCAGAAAGGTGATCACCATCCCGGCCGGCCAGATATTTGCCGGTAGAGTCCAAGGTAGTTATACCCAGACGATATACAGCTAACAGCTAATGGATAATTGTAGGTGGTGCAACTCGGAATCAAGTCTGGGGCAGCCGGTGAGTTGCATCTTTATGCGGATATCCCAAGGGCGCTCAATTGTCTGCGGGCAGAATGTACGGGAGTGGGTATCCTGGATATTACACCCGGGGCGTCTCAGATAGACCGTTCCCGTTCTACTTCTGGCCGATTGCGTGAGGTCCCGGTCCGGGCTACAGCTCGAGCGCTGCGTACATGCATTCGGATGAGGTACAATTAATTATCGTCCGTCCGGTTTCCTACTCAACAAATCACATGCAGTACGGGCAGCCCGACAACAGCTCGCGCCCCGGTGGTCCCATGGCTCCCGCCGTCTTCCAGTCTAACTCCACGGGCACGACATTCCGGCTCGTTGCGGATAACTCCACCGTCGCAGACCTAATGCCAGACATCACGGCAAACTGCTCCCACTTCCTTGTCCCTACAAGCATCAGCGTAACCACACCGATGCCGTTCAACGCAAGCAGGGAGTAGCCGGAACAGGTTGTGCAGTACTACCGCGCGAGCTCTGTCGCGCTGAGCCTAGACGGGTACAACAACAGCGCCGTCTTCGCGCCGGAGAACTCTACCGCAGACACGCCGCTGCCCTCCAGCGTCGATACAAATTTGCTCGACTGTCTGAATGGGACCATTGGGCTAGCGGTGCCGCTCGTTGATAGTGCGCGCTGGACGATGTCCGCACCGAGCCTTGGCGTCATTACCCTTGTTCTTCTTCTGCTCGGCCTCTTCTGATTGTGGTTCCGACTGCATTACGGATCCTCCATTACAAGGGAGGAACTAGGGCTATCGTAAACAACCCTATTATTCTACTACAACTGTAGACTACTACTTACCGTATTTGTCTTCAGTTTATACGACCGAGGAGAGGACTTATGCTACTCATAATGGAATGTGCTTGGGGGAAAGATCTCAGTCGAGGGTGGAAGGAAGCAAGTGCAGTCTATGTAGATTTGATGGCATTAATTAAAGCCGCTGGTCGAATCGCCGTTTACGTGCGTGCGAACGGGAATGGAGTTCCATTAGCCAGCTTGGGCACTGAACCTCGCATGAAAACAACAGATATTTAACCTTGATCAGCAAGAAAGATGACAGGGCAGCAACTTCGGACTTGTAGAATGTCACAAAATAACCGCCATGACACCGTTATGGTAGCGGCCATCCATTTGGCTTGTGCTAATAATGTGCCATTCTCCTTCTCCCATTCCTGAACTGGCCTCTCGGAAAGTCTGGTGCTGTCTCGAGCTCGCCAGGAGGTGGTGTCTGGGAGGCGTATCTCCACTTCGATTCTGGCACTGCCACAGTCACTACAAATCCAGCCGCAACGATGGAAATCATACCTGATACCCGTCGACGTTTCCTTGTATGATCACTGCTCTGGCTGACCTTCCGCTTTCGACTGGCCATCTTATCTTCATCTCTCAAGACGTCCTGTTGATAATTTAGTTTCCCCGAAGCCCCAGGATCTATGACAGCCAAGTGGGGTTTCCGGCCCAGGGTCGGGATTTTGAAGTACCACTGAGGGCTAGTGCTAAAGTGTAAGCGACTTTACTGTAATACAATTTTCGACTCAACCAACCCCACTTCGTCTTGTTCCTCGCCATCTTCCGACAGGATACTCTCCTGGTCGAAAGAGTCCAGTCCAAAGATTGTTTCCGTGAGCTCGGACGGACTACCGAGTGCCGTAAGCCAACGAAGTCCCCGACAAGGAGCCATACCAAGGGTAATCCACTGTCAAATGTTCTGGTCATGAATGTTAGCCATCGGTTGGATCGTGGCGGTAAAGACATACCACAATTATTCAGGTTCAAAGATTTAGGTGTATCGCTTAGGCCCACGACCGTGCCGCGGAAACTAAGGCTGAAAACCGGAAATTGATCGAAGACCTGGGCAATACGAATGGCCCTATTACCTGAATCCTGGGTCTATGTGTGCGCATTTCAAAAGGAAGGGACGAAGAACTTCGAAGGTATGGTGCCTCTGGACCAACATGTGCCTGATGTGCGGGCCCTCATTTGCTGCTTTCAGTCGTGTTAAATGGCGTCAGGGCAGAGACTTACAGCGTGAATCAGAAGAAGAACATCTATTACGCAAATAAGCCTAAGGCAGCACGTAATTTCGGAACCAGAGCCTCACCACCGACGTAGACCGTGTCGTGTTGGTGCATTTGGAGAGACTGCAATGTTTCATTGTCAGACAAACAGAGGCTGTTGGGGTCTTGTCTGGTAATAACAGCATCCTCAGGCTTTATGAAGCAGAAGGTATATAGAGGACGCACATGAGAACAAGAACGCAAGTTTTGTCGAACTTGTGTGAGGCCCTTTCGTACACAGCTTTACGAAGTCTTCCGATCGTTTGCGTTCGGCGCATACGGAGAGTAAGTCGAAAATCAGCCGCTCCCAGGAACTTGGTGGTGCCCACAACATGTATGAGTATGCCTAAGTCTGTTATTTAAGATGGCGGATGTATACAACTGGATGCGGTTTATAATCCACGCACTATCAGCCTGACTGTCGTTCATGCCTTCGTCCTGGGTAGAGGCTACGGCGACGGTGGGGTCACCGAGCTCCAACTTGAAAGAGATTAGGATGAAACCACGATAGCCCTGCTCTGGACTCGCCTGCTTGTCAATAGACTCTGCCGCAGGCATCGCACCGCTGGCCACAGAGGAAAGTAGGTTGGTTTCGAGGGAGGCGTTAGGCTATGTTGTATTCCCCGTTGCTGACGTGCTTCATGGTGTTTATGCATGTGGTACTATAAATTGCGGTCCTGTTATGGTCAAAGACGAATATCCAGGGTGGAAGTCATAGGGCTGTGTACGAGGCTAGTTCCATCAGAACCTACCCCGTTGCTTCCATACATATACGACGTGTGGCTCCACTCAAGTTCCTTTTATCCATGTTCTTCCCACACACTTCGATGATCGCCTCCAGCTTGCGGCGGAAATGATAACAAAATCCGAATCGACAGGCCTTCCTTCTTCGAAGACGGTGCACATACTACGCATCTTTTTCTTGGCCACTCCCAATCAGCCGCATTGCAGGGGATCTGCACTCACAAATTAATGTTTCAAAATTATTTTCTTAGTAGGTATGTTGGTACCATGTGCGAAGAATCTCCTTTTAGACGGAATAAAAATCTTCCCTATACATCTTTCTCTAGCCGGAATTGAAACCACATACCAAATGCTTGCTTCCGCTTCCCAAGATCAGCCTCCGGAATCCTCCACCTCTGATGGATCCTCCGATTCGGTATCGGGCGGCCTCCCACGTACCCCCGTCTCGACCTCGCATCCGCTTGCCATGTCAAACTTAATGAATTTCGCGAGGAATGACCGCGTCGCCTGCCTCAGCGCCTCCGGTGGCGGAGCCAAACGCACCTCCAGAACCACACGCAGGATCAACACCGCCGAACGCCGTGCAACGCACAACGCTGTCGAGCGCCAGCGCAGAAAGACGCAGAATGAGCGGTTCCTGGTGAGCCCTCGTGACGACTTCGATATCGGCGACTCGCTGATGACGGTTTCGACAATTAGGAACTCGCCGCCCTGCTCTCAAACCTCACCCAAATCCGCCGCCCCTCGAGATCCGCTATCATTAATTCCTCGATTGCGCACCTCAATGCGTCGCGCATACACCGCGTCCTTGCCGCGCAGCAGCTGCGGATGATAAAGAACGAGTCGGATGTACTGCGCCGTGAGGTGAACGAGTGGCGTGCCCGCGCAGGCGTTGCCTCCGTCGATGATCCCATGCACAGCGACGCTTTCGGAATTGTCATCCGCAGCGAGCTCGATTTCGGGGCGGGAAACATGCTCGATGCCGGCGACTGGGGCGGGGATGACGAGAAGGCCGCAAGTGACAACGGCGGTGTGTACGGTTGGAGACAGTATGCCGCCGAACCGGGTTCCTACACCGGCGAGGGGGCTGCTGCGGCAGACGAGTACGCGTTGCTGCAGCTGCACCAGCAGCAGGAGCAGGCACACGCCGAGATTCCCGCAGCGCAGATGCACCACCAGCAACAGCAGCAGACTCCCTTCGCCCACACAGTCCTTTATCCTCCAGCCCCGCAGGAGTCCCCGGTCCCCATGAACCCAGGCTATCGCGAGCCCGCGGTCCCGTTCGCTCATTACTATACCACCTCGCCGACAATTGTGAAACCCGTCCTCGCCTTGTCGTTCGAGAACCCGACTATCGGGTACGACCATCCCGCCATGTCGATGCACGCGGAGGTCGGCGCAAAGTGGGCTTACAAGAGACAACACTGATACTATCATTGCCCCCTCTTTGCAAAAGTCCCTTACCTTTGCCAAAAAAAAAAAAAGTTTTTTTGGAAACCGATGCTGGTCTAATGCCCTCAGTAAAATAGATATAGGTCTATGCATTTTACCTTATCTCAGATCTAAAATTTCTTCCTTGTGCGTTCTGAGGCAGTTCCAGAAAAAAATCAAAAGCACCCTAAATCGAGCCTAAAACACCAACAAACACATTCGCACCTCAGTACCTCCCGCTATAGTCCACTTCAGGACCCAAATAAACATGAGAGGTACACCACAGGGTGTCCTCTACACGCTCATATTTTTATACAATTAAAATCCTCTTGATTGTTGTTTCTGAGCTTAGAGGATCCTCCTTATCGAAATGGTATGCGCCTCGGCGTACAGCCTCTCGAAGTCTGTCCAGCACGCGAGGTTTGTTCCCAATTTTGCGCATCGGGCGGAGCGTCGGAATATCGTAAGTTTTCTGATTGATGACGGAAAGATCGACGTGCCTCGAGGTGCTCAGGGCCGAGACCCTGCGTGGGAGAGCGGAAAACAATGAGTTCATCGGAAAATTGATTGATTTAATGCGAGCGCTTGCTGTAGCAACACGAGAAACCCCGCCGCGGGGCTGTGCAGAGGCAGGGGCAGCGGGATACAGAGGGTGATGGGGACTGCGAGCAAATTAACAGTTTGGCAGCAATCAGATGGGCCGAAGGGAGGGAGTGGCGCGGGGGATCCACATTTGAGTGGACAGGAAGCGCAGTGCGGGGAAGCTCGAAGCGGCCGTGGATTGATGGGATTGGCGTGGGCGGGAAGCGCGGTGCGGAGAAGCTCAAAAGCGGCCGTGAGTTGATGGAGTTGGAGGGGATCTAACCGAGGATGGCGGTCCATAAGCGGCAGGAATTGATGGTTACCTTTTTTTTTTGAGGATTTGACCGAGATAGGCAAGAATTGATGGGTCCCTAATTTTTTGGCACAGTGCAATCAAAAGCCCAGTATGCCGAGGTGAGCCGTGTTCCTAATGAGGCATGTGAAGACACATTGCATTGTGGGTGCAGGCCACTGATCAGTAAAGGACTAATTTAATAAATTGTCAATCAGTTGATCTCGGTTTGATCTCGGCACGGTTACCCCAATCAAGTCACCATCTTACAGCCGTTTGCATAATTCTGTGGTGGTCGGCAATGCACCGCCAAATTCAAACTCCGACATGTGCTTAGAATGTGGTCAGACACCTTGCTGACTGCTACATCCCCCATACGAACAAGTTTGTATGGAAAAAAGTGACGGCCTGGGATATCTATTCGAAACTATTAAAGCAGAATTTTCATTTGTGTTCTCCATTGGCCCGTAACAATCAAATTTACACCAAGAATGTCTCAAAGCTCTGTGATGTAAGGTTTTCTGAAAATTGTGCTTTAGTCATTTTATTATATGCAGGATTCTTGACAACTCATACTGCGAAAAATTTTCGAGCAGCGGGATATCTGGAGAGTTCTGTTTGGCGGGAGATGAAGGCAAACAGCGTGGATAGGGGCTAAAACACAGCTAATTCCCAAATGCGGTAATACCATCTTTTCCATCACCGATTTTTGGCAGCGTTGCCGACCACCAAATTCTGTGAACACACGTTTTTTTTGTTTTCGCCGTCACGTGTTGATCTGAGACCTCAAGGCTTAAAATGCAGGCCACAAGAGTTGGTCTGGGACAAGACTGGGCAGCCGTACTGCAGGAAAGATCCTCAAACGTTACCTGTAAAATTCCGACCGTCTCCAGTCAAGCTTTGCAGTTTCGGCGAACTCGGCATATGCACGTGATGGCGCGAAAAAAAATTGCGTGTTCACGGAATTATGCAAACGGCTATAGATGCCGCGACCCACGAAGGCGCAAAGGAAATCGGATCCCAATCTACACCGCGCCGATGGAAAGCACGTCCTATCAGGAAAAAAGCCTCATTCATGGCCGTCACTGGTCATTGCATCGCAAGAGTGAGCGGTGAGAATGGACATGAGAGCAGTGCGTCGGGACCGTTTCTCATGTAACGCGTAACGCGGCCCCCGTTTCTGGTCTCAACCTCAGTGTTTCAGTCACACCTCGAATCGGTTTCACCCATACAAAATACTACAGTACAGTATTTAACCGTGAAGCGAAACGCAACGTGGAAGCGAAACGTCGCGTTGTTTGATACATTAAAGGTCTCCGATGGGTCCCAATTTTTGTGAGGGGGAATCTACTGGATCCAAAACTCGTTGCTATAGAAGAACTTGTGAAATGGGCACCTGTAACTCTCCCACAATTAGGTTTTGTGTACACTGTTTTTCTGCACAGTTTCCCGCCACATCCAGGTTGGTCGTGCAGACTCGCGCACATGTATGCCCACCTTCTCAGGCTCCGCAGGGGGCTTTTCTGCGTCGAGGAGAATGAATATTGAATTTATCGACACCCACTGTCCCACGTACAAGGCTCATTTGAATGTTTTGGAACGTTTCGCTTCCACGTGATTTGGCTGTTTCGGCCATGCGGAAAGACTGCGCTCGTTCTCAGCCAAACCTGTACATATAGACATGAAATTTGGTACCATCCTGTAGCCCGTGGCTAGTACTATCGTCCTACAAGAGACCCCGTAGAAATTGATGGGTAATCGGGCCGGAAATCGCGATATCACTTCGGCGTTTCGCTTCACGGTTAAATACTGTATGCTAGGGCGCGCCGAAGGACTGCCGAATTTGGCTGAGTGTGAACTGATCCGAGCTCGCACGCGTCCACAAACTCGATTTTTCAGGAAATACTTGTTTAGTTTGTTGTCTTTGGGTAGCTCACGGATGGTTGGATGGGCAGAGGTTTCGCATTAGCTGAGGCTTTCATCACGGACTCTTACTTACTCCTTTCAGACGACACTTAGTTGTTACGTGTTTGTTTGTAAAGGGGGAATCTCTCCTTGCACCATCATATATACCTACCTATTGCTGAGCATCCTCGCCCGAATCCACGTTCCATGTGAGCTGAGTTTCCGATTTTATTAGTCTTAATGATTCTTCTACGCCCAGTTCTATATTATTCACCCGACACGATCCACTTTTCTGCATCCCCTACTCTGTGTGACAGAGAAGGGTTCTGTGGGGATGAAACCTCATTCCCTGTGCCAAAATGTTGTAACTACGTCATATCACGTGCATAGACGAGGTAAGCAACATTACTACACGCCCAGGGTGCGCTATGTGGAGCTACAGTGGCGGCAAAATCTGATGCCACCCCCAAAAAAGGAAGGTGCCATCAATTTTCCTCCTTCTCCGTGATCTCGAGGCATACAACCGATTTTCAGACCAGATTTTACATAGAATGGTTGCTAGACATCTGCACGACCACTCTGTAATTTTATTTCGATTAAAAACTTGAAGGAGTGCGTCAGAAACGGGCCAGCACCACGATGATGTCACTCTTCCTTTATTCACACACAACCACCACAACACGATGTCCGACAACGCGTCTGAAGTGCGCAAGGACAACAGTGATTGTGGGATTCAGACTACACACACAATAGGGGTCAGTAAGCGGATGGCCACCGACAGTCCAGATGAGAATGTTCAACCACAGCCTCCAATATTGAAATGACGGAGGCGCGGTAGGCTTCCCTCACAACACATCGGAAGTCCCAATCTGAAGGTATTTTTCTCATTTATTGCCGGGCTCTAACCCGATGCCGGATACACGGTGTTCCGTTGAGTATTCACAACGAGGGAGCTGATTTACCAAGGACAAACTTTATTCCCACCATCGACTCCAACATTTGCGCAATGTACATGCCACGAAAGCTTGCGTTGAAGGTAGTAAAGGGTTGTAGTATCAAATATTTGGACCCCGTCAAAGGTCCGCGCTGGTCACTTCGAGGCGCCGCCCCGCGTGTTTGGACCCTCCCGCTCGCCTTCCCCCTCGGACGGCTCTCCTGCCCCTGAGGAGAACGTCCTGGCGAGCGCCGACTCCACCACCGCGCTGTACAGCACCGCGGTGGCTGGAGAGCCTGTTCCTAGTGAACATGGCTTGACTGTTGACGCCTCTGGCGTCTCCAGCGTGCTCTTTGAGCCCACGCCGCTTACCAGCGACGTTGACTTCGGTCAAACCCATCGTGACGACGATGGAAAGCAAGGGTCTTGGACCCCGGTTGATAATAAGAATGCGTGCTCGCACCGCGAGCGCTCTTCATCTCCCCACACTGTCCCCGATCGGGTGCACGGGGCCGTTCGACAATTATTCAATTGAAGCGCCGAGCGTCATCTGGTTGGTTTCGGAATAGAGTACGTTGTGTTTGGTTTTGGAATAGAGAATAGACTTATTTTGTTCATAAAACATGCAAAAATACACCGATTGCAAAGTTTTTTCCGGTAAAGTGTTCACAATTGAGCCGGGCTATTTGCTGGTATTGATTTGAACGCAAAAAATGCTAAAACCGTGTTAAAATGCAGCACAGCACATATTCCTCTCGGGTTGCGTGGCAGAGAGCCTAGATACGCCAAGGGCCACAATGTATCCAATCCACACTGTCATGGATCGGGTGTGCGGGGCCACTCAAAAAATGGAGGGCGGGCTCCGGGCTCGGCTGCTTACAGAACCGGCGCATCAATTGAAGTGACCCAGTTGCGTCGATGGCGGGCTCGGGCCGCTTACAAAACCGGCGCACCAATTGAAGTAAACATATTAGCTTTGGTCGATAAGGCGCCACCGTCCTAAAGATGGTCGTTTCGGGCCCGCACGTGGTTTGGGGGAATGCCAGCTCATGGCAATGTTTGTGTGCCCGGGATTCGAAACCGTAGTTTGATGTCTGCGAAGTTTAAATTTGTCCAAGTGCTCCCTTTCCCTGCCCAAACTGACTAATACACTCGGAAATGCAGGTGAATCACGAGGTCTTGGCTCAGTTGGTACAATAACGCAAAGTATTAATATGCAGCACGTTCCCCAAGCAAATGCTGCGGTAACCGATAAGACACAGACATTAACCGTATATTGAGCAAATGCTCGTTCGGCGGTGCAATAGCCCCATATAGCCTCGCAAAAGATATAGTGTCGACGCGCCCGCAAAACATTCCGTCCGCAAAAGTTTTTTATTCAAAAAATTGAGTGATCTCCGAGAGTGCCTATAAACACAGTATCATTGTAGACTGGCTGTGAAAGCACCGGCATAAGCATGGATCAGACCACATTTATCTCGAAAGTGGCCCAAAATCCTATATCATCCAATATGAAATATTTTCGCAGGTTTCTCTCTCTCACTAATTCCGTATGAATTAGCCCCGAGTTATCTAGCATGGTTTCATCCAAAATCCATGAAGAACTGACCGAGTTATGGGTGATTCTTTGAAAATGTCCCAAACTGGAAATTTTTCGTTCGCGCCTTCGGTTCCGTGATTAGCTTATTGCACAGTATATCGCCCATATATCTGTCCTTGACGCATGCAACATGGAGATGCCGGCTTGTGTATACTTGATGGCCGGCTACGAGGGAACCACTGCAGATGGTCTTTTGTATCACGTTGCTCGACAAAACGGCTTCTCGCTTCTCCCTGGCTGTTACTATCTTGCTGGCGCCGCCTTTCCAAATTGCAACATGCTCTTGGCTCCATATCGCGCGAAAAGATACCACTTGAAGAATGGAAACGCGGAAAGCAGCGGTAGGTGCCATAGATGTTGTGTTTCATCCCACTAACCTCGATCATAGCCCCCAAGCCCCTGAGGGACTATTCAATCTTCGACACGCTCAGCTGCGTAACGTCGTCGAACGTATATTCGGGGTGGTGAAGCGCCGCTTTCAAGGGCTGACTTCACGGCCAGAGATCGGGTACCACCAGCAGGCCCTGATGGTCAGAGCGGCCGCTGCGCTGCACAATTTCCTGCGTATTCACGAGCCAGTGAATGGTCTCGACGGGGACGAGGACTACGACGTCGAAGGTCACCCATTTCTTGCAGGGGCAGGGGAAATCGATGACGGGGCTGTGCTCCTTGCAGTAGACGACACGGAGAAGGCACGGGCGGAGGCGCGTCGCGATAGGATATGTGGGTGGTAGCATCGGAGTGCGAACTGAAAATCCAAGTGAGTTGCTGCGAGCAGTGTTGGTTCTGATGTTCATTGGCAATTTGAAGAGGACCGACTCAAGATAATCTTGTCATTGGGCTCTGTAAGTCAGTACTGATGACTGGGGTCAGTAAAACATTGAAGTATCCAATGACATATGTCCAAGTAGTTGAATTATGTCAGCGATGGCTCTCAGGTCTGTTGAGCGCAGCAGGGGTTGAAAGACGGAAACCAAGTCTCAAAAGGAGAGACGACGACGGGTATCGTGACTATCGTGACGTGAGACGAGCTCAACCAACGATGGGGACGTAAGACAATGCCAATGGATGATGATATTCGATGATGAATGAGATGAATGAGATGCTTCCGATCCTCCTCGTCCTTCTGTCAATTTCTTGGTTCAACTTTGGGGAAACTCAACAACAAGTGGCTCGTTCATTGGTTACGTGGCACTTCTAAAAGTTGTTCTGCGTGAATTCGAAAGGCATACTGACACAGATTTCCGTATACATCGGCGAAAGGAAGAAATACAGAACGAAAAATAATCCTCCATTCAATTCTTGCTTCAGTGGCATTGGCATCGAAAACGAGGTGCTCGTGCTCTCCAGATGCGTTGGGCATGTACACTTCCTGCGGAAGGCCGGTCTCTTCAAACCCCTCCGCCGCCTCGATGATCTCGTACAGTCTTGATGCGACCTCGGGCGGCGGCACCCGCCCGCCGAGCATGTTTCGCGCGGAGACCGGGGACCCGTAGAAATCTGAGTTCGCGTCCTTGCGTTCAATGAGATCCGTGCCCTCGAGAACTCACTCTGCCTTCAAAAAAGCGTATCCACGCCAGCAAACAGACTTGCAAAAATGGTGAGCGTCTAATATGCGTCATCTCACTCGATGTCGCTGACAGACGCCAAAAAGCTCCACCAAAAAGGAAAGAAGAAAGAAATTACCCTTTGGTCTCGGCACTGGAGGGCGACAGACCCAAGATGTCGACGGCGAGCGCGAATATAGTGGGGTGCTGTAGGAAGGGCTCCGAGGAGTCAATGGGGGTGTCTCTGGGAGATACCATACCTTAAATACCCTATAGCTTTCATCCAAAGCACTAGCGTCTCTTCTCGATACAGCGCGAGGATGGCAATGAGAGAGGGCGAACAAGGGCTGACTGATTACGTCATGTGGTGTCGGTTGCCTAGGTCACAAGGATTTAGGCCAGAGTAAGAGGGCAGAGACTAAGGGAGTGTCAGGATATATGTAGAGCAACGACGAGAGGAGAGAGAAGCAGCACAGCGGCGCAAGAGAAAACAGTGTCAAGCCGCGGCTCGAGCCGGAGCCGAGTCGCTTAGAGCCGTCGTAGCTTGGCTCGGCTAAATTTAGGCTCGGCTCAGTCGGCTAGCCAAGCCGCGCCGAGCCGCGGCAACACTACTGCAAGACGCGATGACGATAATCTCACCACGTGCCTCAAGGCGGTGCAAGGATCAAACGGAATCGGGAGCATCATCTGGAGTGCAGACATAGCCATCCATCCACAGGCACCTTTCATCAGTCCAGTCTTTCCGCCGTCGGATTCACTTGTCATTCTGAAATTGGCGACTTCGGCTCAAGGAATCAAGCCTAAGAAATTAGAACTTCTAGGAAGTGAACCTGAACAACACGAGGGGCAAAAATATGCCGGCATGTTTTGACATGTGATGAAGGTCGACAGCTTCTTCGTGCCACGCGGCGCACAGCAATCGCGCCTTGCTTCCTTCCTTCATGGCGGAGCTCGTCGGCCTCATCGCCAGCATCCTCCAGCTTGTGGACACCGTCACAAAGGCAACAGCAGTGGTCAAAGACTTTCACAATGCCGCAAAGGAGCAACAGCAGATAGTCGAGAGGATCAAGTCCCTGCAGCCGCTTCTCAGTGCGTTGCAGGATCGGGCGAAGAACAATGGCGCCTCTCCTGGGATTCAGAACATCAAGGGTCCATTACTTGAATTTCAGGCAGCTATGCAAAAAATCACGGATGAACTACTTCCTGCAAAGGCCCGCTGGGGAAAGCTATCTCAACGGGTGACTTGGATGGTAAACAAGAAGAAGAAGGCACAGGAATATCTCCAGGAGATTGAGCAGTTCAAGCTCTTGTGCAATAACTGGTTGACCGTGGACATCTGGTGGGTTTTCTCTCATCTGAGTGCTGTTGGATACAACATAGTTATCCTAGGGATGCTGGGCAGCAACAACAGAAGGATCACATGGGTGGGTCGGTTCACATACTTCAACATCAAATAGGAATTGATCCTCCTTGAAGTGCAAGAACAACATCTGGCCAGTAGGTGGTGTGAGATCATACACAGCCAGCGGTATTCATGGTTATATTTAGCAATACAGACCACTGTAAATTCCACCAGCAATGTTGTACGAGACCAACACCAACACCTTGCAGGTACCTCACCATGGTCTTTGGAGCATAAATGACTGCTGATGATTCTATTTAGGAATCCAGACTGCTGTGAATTCGGCCAGTGATGTTGTGCGGGAGCAACAAGAGTATAATGCCGGTAGGTGGAGAATTGACTCTGGAGTATAACAGATGATTTAAATTATTTACCAACATTCAGAGATGCGGCGCAGCAAAATAATCGACTGGTTGTCACCACTGAATTTCTTTCAACGACAGGCAGACATTCTCAAAACTTGGCAGCCAGGAACTGGTGATTGGCTGTTTGCAGACCATAAATTCAAGGATTGGGAAAGTTCTTCTGGAGGGATCTTATGGTGCCGCGGGATACGTAAGTGTTGTAAAGTTTAAGTGAGGATTACTCATTGAGAGTGAATAGCTGGAGCCGGGAAGACAGTACTTTCGTGTGTTTTTCTGTTCACAATTATCTGAACATTGGCTCACTACAAAACCCGTAGAGCTCTGACTGTGAATCATCTTGAAACTCAATTTAGTGGTGGAAATGTGGCAGTCACAGTCGCCTACCTCAGTCACAAGGAAACAGAATTTCAGACGTCCGAAAATATCCTCAGTGGGCTCTGGAGACAGCTTATAGTGGACAAATCCCTACCTGCCACAGTCCATGATCTGCATAAGCACCATCGTGAAAGAAAGACCAGACCTTCCTTGGATGAAATCTCCAAGGTCTGGAGTCTGCGGTTGTTGAATATTCAAAGGTGTACCTTATCATTGATGCACTGGATGAATACCCAGAACAGAAACACAGGATTCTGCTTGAATCTCTCGCTGGACTGGGATCCACTGTCAATGTCATGATCACCTCGCGCCCACACATTACAGTTGATAGCTTCTTTCCTGTTTTGCAGATTGTGGAGATCTGTGCCACGGAGCATGACATTGGCCAATATGTTGATGGGCACCTTCCATCCCTCAGGTTACTCAACACCATTCAAAACCGCCCAGAATTGCTGGTTGAAATCAGGTCTCAAATCACCAACAAACTCCCAAGGAATGTAAGCATTCTTTTTTCATGTAACAGAAATTGGCATTCAATACTTTGGGTTCAGGTTCCTACTTGCAAAACTGCATATGGACTCTCTTGCAACAAAAAACTCGGTCACAGCTCTCCGGGAGACCTTACAACATTTGCCAACAGATTTGAACCAAACTTATGATGAGGCAATGAACCGAATTGACCGTCAGAGTAAGGATGACCGACAGTTGGCGCATCTGGCTCTTACCTGGGTTGTATTCGCAAAGCGGCCTTTTGAATGTCAGAGAGCTTCAGGAGGCTCTGGCTATCAAACTCGGGGCCACAGCATTTGACCCTGATAACATCTCCGACATCAGCATTATTGTGTCTGCCTGTGCCGGCCTGATAACAGTTGATGCTGTTGTGTCAGTGGCTCGTGTCATTCACTACACAACTCAGGACTACCTTGAGAAATTGGACCGCTTTTCAAATGCCCAGGTGGATATTGCCTCTCGCTGTTTCGCATATGCATCTTTCGCAGATTTTGCATCCCCCTTTGGCTGGAACGGATGGCAACACCAATTTCTCAAATATCATGAATACTTTCTTGTGCATGCCTTGGGACAGCCTGAAGTGTGTCTGAGGGACATCATCATCCCCTTCCTGGAACGGGCCTCTTCAAAGGATGACTTTTGGTATGACCACTTCATTCACAACTATACAGAGGGATTCTGCAATAGTGATGAACTCTCACCACTGACCATTGCTGCTGTATTCAACTTGCAAACAATAGCCACACAGCTCATAACTGGTCAAATATCCGCCACTACTCTGACAATGGGTTTGCATGGAGCCTCATACTATGGCCACTGCCAAATGATCGAGCTCCTCATTGAGAACGGTGCAGACGTGAATGGTCAAGGGGGGCACTTTGGAACTGCACTACAGGCTGCCTCAGCTGAGGGAGCTGAAGCTATTGTTCGACTCCTCATTGAGAAGGGTGCTGATGTGAATGTGCAGGGAGGAAAGTACGGAACTGCATTGCAGGCCGCTTCCTGGAGGGAAGCTGAAGCAGTGGTTCAGCTGCTAATTGAGAAGGGTGCCGATGTGAATGTGCAGGGAGGGAAGTACGGAAGTGCATTGCAGGCCGCGTCCTGGGGGGAAGCTGAAGTAGTGTTTCAGCTGCTAATTGAGAAGGGTGCCGATGTGAATATGCAGGGACGGAAGTACGGAACTGCATCCCAGAAGGTAGATGTGAAAGCAGATGACAAGCTGATCTCCAAGCGCCACCACACCTCATCTGTGGGGTCGGAGGAAGTTGCAGCAGAGCTCGATGCCGATGAGGCGGATCCCGACAGCAACATCTGGGACGATCTCGACGCGGCCGACATTGATAACCCCCGCGATGGCCAGCGAGTACGTGACAGACATCCAGCACCACCTCAAGGTGCTTGAGGTGTGGCGTGTTTCTGTTGCAGTTTCGGGCACATGCATACTGACCCACCCCCCCCAGCAGAAAACGATGCCCAACGCATACTACATGGACAACCAACCGAATCTCACGTGGGACATGCGCGCAACACTGAACGAGTGGCTCATGTCCGTGCACACGTACTTCCGCTTCCTGCCCGAGACACTCTTCCTCTGCACCACACCTCATCGACCGCTTTCTCTCCACGCGCGCCATCTCGCCCCTCAAGCTCCAGCTCGTCGGCATGGCCTGCCTCCTCATCGCGTCCAAGGTCGAGGACATTGTCTCTCCCTATATCCGAAACTTTATCGATATCTGTGACGGCGCATATGCCGCCGCGGAAGTGATCCAAGCCGAGCGGCACATCCTGCACGAACTCGAGTGGAATATGAGCTACCCGAGCCCGGTTAACTACCTACGCCGCATCAGCAAGGTCGACAACTACGAGCCGCAGAAGCTCACGGTCGCCAAGTACCTCGCGGAGATCGCGTGCGTCGAGCGACGCCTCATCGTGTACCCACCCTCGCTCGTCGCTGCCGCCGCGATGTGGCTCGCGCACATCGCGCTCGGCGAGGAGGAGTGGACGCCAACCTCGTGCACTACTCGATGTACGCCGAGAACACACTCCTCCCCGCCGCGAACCACATGCTGCACTACGTGCTGCAGCCCATCCGCCATAAGGGCTTCTACAAGAAGTACGCGGACAAGAGAAATAGGAAGGTAAGTGCCCCCTGCTTCCTGCTTTCTAATTCTCGTTCCTTTTCCCATCCCTCTTAGAGCCCGAGCACTGACCCCACCCCAGGTCAGTGTGTACATTCGCCAGTGGGCCCTCGTGCGCTGGGCGGAGGGCGCAAGCGTCGATCTCGTTGCGGAGCTTGCGGACGTGAAGAACGAGATCCGCGCACAGAAGCGCCTGCGGGCGATCAAGGCGGTGCACCCGGCCGGGACCATTGGGGACGCTGTCCTTAATTTGGACGCGGACAAGGAGTAATTCACATCCAATTGCACATATCGGGCGCCGCGGCCCGCGATCAAACCACGCAGACGAGGACAAGGACAAAGAGTGGATTTAGGCGTGGACAAGTCGCGGCCATCTGGCATTCCTACTTACATATCACTGACCGCGGCTGGGTACTTGTAGATACTAACTATTGGAGGATGGACGGGGAGCAGCCACGACTGATAGGTGCAGCATGACTCAATGAGTGTATAAAAGTGTACGCTAGTCACTTTTTTATTGCTTGCGTACATGGGAGGTCTGAGATCTGAAGACCCGACGTCACATGATACTACATTCGCCAGGATTTCCGGAACGGACGAACACGCGACACCGCGAGCTACAAAAGGAATACCTCAAATGCACCACCAAGTCGGCGAGAGATGCGTTCGTGAAACAGAATGCAACGCGCTGGTTTGAGCTACACAGGTTGCCGTATTTCGATCTTTGTGAGATGATTGTTATCGACCCCATGCATAAACCTCTTCTTGGTGCGTTTTCAATGCTCTTCTGATATTTCCGTTGACGAACTTGATTCAGGAGTCGTCAAGACACACTTCTATCATATCTGGTTTCAGTCAAACGTCCTTCGGAAGACGAAGGAACTGGCGCAGCCTTCATACGATTCTTGCGAAGGTACCGTATCACCCTCTTTATCACTCTCTTTATAAAATTACGCCTGTCCATCTGAAGCCTTTTCAAACTCTGCCAACAGCTTCTTTCCGAGCTTCCCCTTTCGTCCTAGGCTCGTAACCAGCCCGCCTACTATCCGCAACAATTGGGCGAGCCAGGTTTCCGTAGGCAGGCTGGTACTTCTCGGAGCTGTCAAAAGGGCGGGGCCGGAGTTTGGTTTGTTGAGTGGAGTCGATGACGCAATTAGCCGCGGCGATCTCGGAGATCGCGGTCCGTTGTCCTCAAAACCATTTTCAAATTTGCTGTGGTTCTATACACTGGAACACAATTCTAAAGTGACGCGATGAAAGCCATACAATTATCATTTATTTATCCAACTTGAACATAAAAATAGCTCAGAAATTGAAATCAAAATGAATAGAATTTCAAAAGGCCACATAAATTTCGAACTCTGGCGAGGCTCCCTAAAACCCGACACCGCGACAACACTTTTAAATTCCGACACATGGCAGAATATGCGACACACTCTGTTGGAATTTCACAAAGCCCGACAAGTCCTTTAAAACATTCTCTGGAGATCCTTGGTACTTACTTCCAACCCACCATCGCGATCCTGACGGTGATGGCATCAAACTTCCTGTGATAGTTCGTGTGCGGTCCACTCTCCGTTCGAACACGCTGAAATTAACAGAGAGTGTTGATTTACTCGCGACCGTTCGTGTTGAATTCATATTAAGCAACTACATGCTACAAACGGTCTACTGGGGCACAGATGAGCGCGACCCCAGGCATCAGTTTTTTTGCCTTATTTGGACCTATGTATTTCCAAAAATTTGCGCCCAAAAAAGAGTTTCGCAAGAGGTGCGCGATCTCTGGATCGTTCCTCCATCATACGTACGCTTCCGATTATGAGAAGCACATTTTGTTCTTGGCAAATCTGCAATTCTTTGAGAAAGTGGAGATGTTCCAGGTTTGGTACCCCGTCGAGTTCAGACTGCGGTACGAGGTATACAAGGACGGTGTTTTCAGCCACATGACGTACGAGGCGCGCCTCTGGTCTACGGTTAACACATATGAGCACATGCGGGCCGCCGGAATTCCGTTTGTGCAGCAGCCTCTCTTGACTCCGTACGCCTCTCAATAGCTGTTGAAGAACTTCGTACTCTCTACCGTCAGCCTCGAATTGAAGCATTCAACCCGTCATCTATTATCAATGGTTCATATGTACTTTGTCACTTGTGCAAATCAGCTGTCAATAAAAATTCTTTTCGTCCAATCCCTGTACCACATTTTTGCAGGTGTGACGGTTTGCCCTCCTGGTTCCTTAATGGCTACAATTACTTAATTCAGGTGCCGGTAGAAAGTGTAAGACGAAGGAGCACCCACTGCCGGTGTCCTGCCTAATTCGGAACACGTCCAGCGGTCGGCTTTGAACCAAGCGAGACATCATCAAATTCATAATGAACTGTCATGAGATGTTGCAATGGTTTACATTTTGAAGCGCTTGACTTGACATCGTTCAAACCATTTGAATTCCAATGAAGTCCCAGGCCATTTTCCAAGCCGTGCGTCTCAGAAATGGATAGCCCTCCTCAATGCGAAAATTTACAGCTGATCAGATCACGCTCGGAGGCATCATTGCGCTTTCCAGAGCTCAATTATTGGTTTACATTTTGAACTGGCAGGCAGGACCTGGGAAACCGCTCACATACGTGAATATGACAGGCAGCTAAAATTACAGCTTGTCTGTAGTCATTACCAGGCCGACTCGTACGTATCTGAATATATCTTTTATAGCCCCGCCCTGAACTACAAATTTCCAGGGACATTGACATGATTCATTCTCCTATCCGACGCAGCCTACCTCCCACCAGCACCACAAATGCCAATCCGGGGACATCGATCACGAATACTCGCACCTTCACAATGTCCCACCTCACGGGGTCTGCCAGAACATGAGTTTAAAAGAAGGCACGATAAAATGTTCCAGTTATCGTCTCTGCTTGCTCTCCTCACGACACTCAATTGTGTTTGTTTACTGCTGCCACATTACTCATTTCGTCCAACATCCAACGACAAAGCGCAGCGAACGGAGACCTGGGCGAAATTACCACCGACCGCCAATGTAACCTATCACGTGTTTTTCTTTCCTCTGAATAAATTCCCAGTTTTTTATCTGCCGGAGCGAAGCATAGGCGCATCTTGTGTAAATTACAGTCACTGCATTTTGGCGGTTTCTCGAACCCAGGCTGCGCCGAGGTTCACTCAAGGTCTGCCTGGTATCGAAAGCTGTTACGGCGCAGCTCTTAAGACTTAGCCATGCAGTAGTGGGGGCAGCCATCAGTACAAGAACTTCTTGTTCCAGTTTGTTTCCTAACAGTTCGGGAAGACGGCATCGATATTGAAGTATCATCACTCACCTGTATGTATGATATTGCATTTCTCGTGCAAGTACATCATTGTCATGATCACATGGCGTGTAATATTCTTGACAACCGGGATGGGCACCCGTCTATGTGGAAATTGCTTTGCATATTTTTCCAAACTTTCACCGAGGAGCTCCGTGACAAGGCATAAATGTTTCCCATTGGGCCTCTGGATGCGAAATTCATCGAGTAGATGAAGGTTGTGGCGAAATCCAGGATGGGTAGAATCGGCAGTGACCCTACGCCTTCATAGACTGGCAAGAGGAGGAGGAGGAGGAGGATGTATAACCGCGCATGGTCCCGTTGAGGAACGTGCGGGTACTGTACCTACGTACATGAGCCAACCATCATGTACGCTATAGTCGTTTACTGGGCGAAACGTGGTAATAGATATATGTAAAAGTATTCTCCTCGCGAGTCGAACATATGTGATGCTTACTGACATTGAAACCAAGGGATGTCTCCGGGTATTCACGAGGCAGAGCTCACTTGATCCAAATCGCCAGCTTGGTGGCTGTAAGTTGCCCGAAAAAATCATCGCACAGTGTGTGCGAGATTCAGGAGAGTGGAGATCTCAAGTCCCAGGGATACTTATGAGACATCCCTCCTCGCGGTTCGGGCCTCCCTGGATAATGTGGGCGCAGGCAGATGATATCTGCACAAGTGCGGGGGACAAAACAGTGTTCATTTCTGCGCCAATCGGCGCTCCGACGATGAACCTGCTGGTCACTGGAGTCAATCCATCCGTGATGGTCTTGCTGCACAGTGTAACCGTTCCCATCCGCCCGTGTCGTCACACATCGAGACAGATCTATCTCGTGTGCGCGACCTGTGCATTTAACCTCGTGTCCTCGTGTCGTCGCCCTCTTAGCGCCACCACAGGGATACAGAGGCAGTAGTCCGGTTGCCATAAATAGGGGTTTGGTGACGACGATGAAGAAAGCCTTCGAATTTGGCGGAGATGTGGAGGTTGCCACATAGAACAGTGTAAGTATGTGAGTTTGTCCCAGCTGAAGATGAGCCTGCCAGTCAACGAAATGACGTAGTAATATTCCCGTAGACAGATCGGTTACCGGTCTAACGCCTTCAAGGAGCCGCTGACATTCATTTTCAGGTTTTGGTCTGAGGAGACCAAAATTAATCGATCAAGCCGCACGTGATCGTCGCAACTGGGACTTTAGGGGCATCCTGGAGAGGGGGCAAAGTTCCTATTTACATTCTGAACCTCTTTCACACCTGTTCATCCACATCTCCTACGAATGGCCGGCACACCTTTGCACAGATCATCTCTAGACCTTCGGGTTGCCGGGAAATACCGACTCAAGAAAAAAATAGGGGCCGGATCCTTTGATGCGTGGCGTTGGCTCTTCTCCTTGTGAAGCGCTCAATTTCGTAGGGTCCATCTACCGTACCTCGCAACAAACGTTGTTTCTGGAGAAGAGGTCGCCATCAAGTTTGAGCCAGTCGAAGCCAAGCACCTTCAGCTCGAGCATGAGTACAAGGTCTACAAGATCCTGGCAGGCGGGCTGGGTGTACCCTTTGTCAGATGGTTCGGGTCCCGTGGGCGAGTACCATGCGATGGTTCTTGATCTCCTGGGCGACTCGCTTGAAAAGCTCTTCGACCGATGCGACCGCAAATTTGGACTCAAGACCATTTTGCTACTCGCCGATCAATTGGTCAGCTGTCAGTCTCCGTGATTTCTGATTACTTACGCGCGGCACATCAGATATCGAGAATCGAGTATATCCACTCTCGCAATTTATCCACCGGGACATCAAGCCTGAGAATTCGTCATGGGCGTTGGGAAGAGGGGGAACGAACTCAACATCATCGATTTTGGTCTCTCGAAGCGGGTACCGTGACCCTGAAACCAACCTGCATATTTCCGTACAGGGACAATAAGAAGCTGACTGGAACAGCTCGGTACACCTCAGTCAACACTCATCTCGGAGTGGAGCAGGCCCGTCGCGACGACCTCGAGTCGCTGGCATATATGCTCCTGTACTTTTTGCGTGGCTCGCTGCCGTGGCAGGGGCTCGAAGCCGCAACCAAGGAGGAGGAAGTACGACCGCATCATGCAAGAAAAGATGAAGATTTCCACGGATCTCCTCTGTCGTGGCTACCCCCGTCGAGTTGGGCACATTCCTCGACTACACTCGTGAACTTTCCTTCGACGACGCACCGGACTACTCCTACGTTCGGAAGTTGTTCCGTGACATTTTCGTGCGGGAGGGATATGACTGCGACTATGCATTCGACTGGACTATAGCTAGGCAGCGAGGCACGCCGGGCAATCAATCGGCCCAAAGTCACAGCGCGCGGTTGGTTCTAGAATCGATATTATACCTCGATGTGTGCGTAAAGTCGAAAAATCATGAATCCGAGGCGAGCCCATCCTCGTTTCCAGAAAGTAGCCACGCCTGCAAGAATGAAAAAATAAGTGCGAGTATATGCCGTGCAACGCAGCGGCTTTGCGCCGCGCGGGGGGCGGGGAGGGGGGGGGGGTATATTATACTCGCGCGGTCCAGTGTTTTCTTTCCACGGCACTCGATTGTCAGTTTTTGAAGTCCTCTTCATTGTAGCATTGCGTCGCGTGCACCACTTACTTTGTTCCGCCCATATAGCACGACACGTTACACACGCGTGTTTACCCACGAACTGAGTTAGCAGTTGGGATCAGAGGTCACAGGCGTCACCTTGAGTGAATTCAGCAACAGTTTTGGTTGAGAACTGAAAGGATTATAATGATTTTAACCATTTGGACCGAAAAAATGAGTCCGGGTGGAATATTGATTTCCCAGAGAAATAATATGTATTTCTGACTCTATCACACGTCTTGGAATACGTCTATATCGCTCCTCCCAAAAATCACGTTTTTTGGGCAAGATCTCATTGTGTTAGAACACATTGAAGTTAGAACGGGTGCTTCTATCAGACGGAACAATGAAATATATTTTTGCAGTTTTCTCTCTATCACTAATTGCGCACGAATTATTCCAGAAGATTGATATAGGTTCCAAGGTATTCCGAGGAAAAACTCATCGAAATATGGGCAATGCGGTCAGGGGGATCAAAAAGTTCCCAAAACACAAAAATCTGTTCGCGCCTTCGGTTCCGATATTGGCTGTAATCAGGTTTTTTCTCAAGACCCGACTGCAGGTGAAGTATTTTGTGCATAGACGCGACGAGGTGGAGGAAATCGGGAATATTCCGACCCAACGGATGTATTTGGCAACTTGCTGGCAGCCAAACATGACTCACGATGCTGCTAATAGAGAGCTTGTGGTAGCCACCAGATCAGACTGGTGGCCAATTTTTGGCTAATTTTCCTGGACAGTGGGCAATGCTGTCAGACCAAGTCAGCCACTATTTGTAGCTCTGAGGGAGAGTATAAAATAGTGGCTGGATGAGAAGAAGCTGCCTCCGCATTCGTCCATGGTGAAAGCCACCAGTTTCATCTGGTGGCTACCACAACCTCTCTAATGTAGGAAAAGATGATCGCTTTCATGAGCTCCCATGGGAAGGGGCCGTTTCTTTCGCCTATTTTCCAGCCTCCCACACAAGTTTAGAAAGCGGTCGAGGGCCAGACTGTTAAGCTGCCAGGACTGTAGAGCTGACAATTAAATATAACAGTTCATAGTTTATGGGTAGGTGGATGAAAGAGGTGGCTTGGGACTTGCCCGGAATTTAGAAATGAGCAAGTTCCATTTAAATTTTACTGACTCATGGCCAGTGACCATCTCCCTCATGGATTTTATCAGGAATGTCCGTCCCTTCTTCCTATTTATTGCCGGACCATCCCCGACAGGCCTTCAACTTCCTGGCTTTTAAGCACATGATCACAGTGCGAACAACCATGATATTCTTAGCCGAATATAGTTTGCCCATCCCTCAATGATCACTAGTGCAAACCCTGTGGTATGTTTCTGGTAGAACTGACAGTTTTACAGTAAAGCAATTGATGAGGCTGCGGGGAATGCCCATGGGTTTGGGCTTGGGATTGGGATTGGGTTGGGTTACAATTTTGGACATATCGCCGATCTAGTAGCGTGCATTATTGGTCGCGCAGGCAGTAAGCGCTACGCGTAGCGGACTGTCCTCGTAACAGCTGGTAAATGTCAAAGATGCAGTCGAGGAAGATGTACGAACCAGACGCAAAATACTTAAGCCAATGAGGGTGGGGGGTGATGTACGTTGATTCGAGCGCGCGGCGCGGCGAGGTTGAGCTCGGGGACGCTCTCGGGATAACAAGTTAATAGATAAAGGTATGGGGGAGATAAATACGAACCACATGCGTCCGGGACCACCTAGTCGGTGTTGAAGTTTTGAGCGCCTCTTTTGCGTGCCCGCTGATGGAAATGTAGACGTTGCTGCATTGGACTTGTACTGGGGCCGGTTCGTAAGCACAAATAGCGACGGGGAAAAACGAGACATTGTCGTCACCGTCGGCGGTGGATTGCATGGGAGAGGGTCAGGAAGATGCACATATGGCAATGGGTGGTTATCCAGGACGAGGGAGGATGAGCAGGAGCAATGGCGGGAGGGGAAAAACGGACACGCACCGTGGATACACGACTCTGTCATTTGCTCGCGATCCAAATCCCGCTGTCACCAATGAGCCGCGTTTTTTACGTCCAGAGCGTTGGTAGAATATATATGGGTGGGTGGGTCAGCTTTCAGGGTGCTAGATGCCGCGAACATGGACCTACGCGTCCTTGTTGGTGGAGATCACGGAAATCACGTATTTCGGCGTTGGATGGTCATTGGTCGATGTGGGCTTCTAAGGCTGCCGATGTATTTCTATGTTGTTTCTCTGGCTTTTTCTGCGCCAGTTTCTCCAAGGATTCTGTGTAGTACACTGTACATAAGTAACTTTGAATGAAGTACATTTGCGTCCCAATTCCTTCTGGGGTGAAAATATCAAATAATTTATATGGAGGGATATGGGTGCACTGTACCCAAGCCCGGAGATCTAGAAGGACACCGTAATGGCTCCTCAGAGATGTCGTCGTGAGACGGGTCTCAGAGGATTGTCAGGGGATACTCGTTTTTTACATCATGCAGAGATCCTGGCTGATGTCCGGCGCACTGAAGCCCGGAATGGCAGGTGGGATCTCAGGCTGACATCCCCATCAAATGGCGGTGTAGGGAGGACGCCCCCGCCGAGTTCACTGCACAGCGAGTCACCGGCCGTGCTTTGCCGGCCCACCGCTACGGTGTTACCTGGGCAAATTAGGGTTCGGTGAACAACCGACACGTTAGTAACATCGGTTATTAACATGTTGTCAATGACTGTGAATAACCACTGCCTGAAGCTCAGCTGCAGAGCAAGTTTTACCCACCTTCGGTCGCGAAGACCTCTTCAGATTTGACCCATTTCTTTAAACCGCCGCTTTCAGCTATTCCTACCAAATTCGGGCTAGTGGGCAAGCGAGATCATCGGTGCATATTTTCCAAATAGTAAGATTCACGAGAGAGATCAGGGAGGTGGCCAGAAGGAAGAAGTCGATAATAAAGGCAGGGAATATGATAATAAAACGAGCGCAGCGGCGGCAAAGTCGGCGTGAAGGAACTGAGCGCCAACGAAGGCGTCGTGAGCACGAGGAACTAGCACCGCAATTTGAATGGCTACGCGGAGGCAGCTGGGGAGGAGCAAGAATGCAAAAGGGTGGTCGCGCGCGAGCGAAAACTGAAGCTAGATGCGGCGGCGCGATGATGTGGCAACTCGACACGGGGAAAGGCAGTCGTCGATGGGCCTCAGGCATGACCAGGATGCTCGGCGGGGATGGCGCGGCGACGACGCAGGGTGGTCAGCAGGGGAGAAGGCGGCGTGCGGCAACTGGGCGTGATGATACAGAGGCAGTGACGTGGCAGAGCGCGCTGTGTCGGGGGCAAACACGCTATAGCAGGGTCGGGCGGGGAGTCGAACAGGAGGCACCGCGGGTCCAAATGGGGTTCTAGCGAGCCGAGCGCGAAGGGAAAGTCTACATGGGGAGGAACGAGCTGGATATATAGAACTTCTGTCACCGAGAGACTAAACAAAGTGAAGATGTCGAAATGGCGCGATGGAGAAAAGACGAAGTGGTCGGTCTGTGGTGGAAGTTGGAAAAAAAGTGGAAGCCTGTCGGCCAGACAGGAAACACTGAAACCGAAACGCACAACAAGTCCAACAAGACCACGTTATGTATTCGAGATGAAGAGCGAGAGCTACGACAAGATGGCAAAAGGCAAGGTACGACTGGCGTATCTAAGCTACTGATCGGTCCGTACACCGGGCCAGGTTCCCGTGGGACAGTGATCGATGATGGAGGAGAAGGACCTGGGCGTGACTTCCTGTCAAGTTGTGTTTTCATGTAGGGGCCGTAACCAAGGGGGGACCACTAAAAAGATTATTAAAATCGACTGGTACTGTGGTCTACTGTTTGGTATCTGATGGCAACTGATCGGCCACACCGCCGGCATCAAATCCATCAATTCGCGTCGCGCTGGTCTACGACGTGTTCGTGGGGTGACGCGTTGAGCTGGCTGTGTTCAGGCACATAGGTAAGGTCAGTAGGTACAGTCATGTGGCACCGAGAACCCCGAAATTCAGACAAGGCCGTTAAATTACTTAGTATGCCATTTATAAAGTTATAAAAAGACAGAGAGTGAAGTTTGAGCACTTGGCATGATGCACATGCTAGAGCACTGATAGATACAACATTAATAATAGCCTGAAGGCTGCCTGAACACAGCCAGCTCAACACGTCGGCCCACGAACGCGTCGTAGACCAGCGCAACGCGAATTGATGGATTTGATGCCGGCGGTGTGGCCGATCAGTTGCCATCAAATACCAAACAGTAGACCACAGTACCAGTCGATTTTAATAATATTTTTAGTGGTCCCCCCTTGGCCGTAACTCTGAAATGCATTGAAGTTGATATTATAGTAAAATCTAGGTCAATCCGAGCACTACAGCTACTTTGCAGCATGTTTCTGCTCTCAGACAGCTCAAACCACCCCAATTCTGACCTAGTACCGGTGGTCGGATAAAAGCCAGTCCCGGACATACGTGCAGTGCCGGCAAGAGGAGGACACCACGAAGAGGCCACCCACTGTGCTGGATCGCTCGTTTGACCTACATGCCAAATAGATAATGAATCTGGAATTTCCGTCAACGCCCATGAGCCCAGAATTCCCAGTGGACGGACTTTTTCGTTTCCATCGTTGTGCCACAATGCGGTGGCGCTTCGGACTACGTAAACGCGGCATTTTATTATTCCAGACGATCTGAAAAATTGTTAATATTAGCAAGAGAGATGATTTATTTAGCTCGTAACCGCCCAAAAATAGTGCTATTCAAACGGAAAAGTAACAGGGACCTGCCCAACCAATGCGGTCCCTACTGCATCCGAGGTGGCTTCCTGATTACTGTAGCCTGTGTATGTCTTTTACTGGGTGCATTCTAGAAATCAACGCTTCGACCTCCTTCCACCGAGAGTGGTACAAACGCGCCGCGGTGGTTTCTTCGTCTTCATCATCTGAGTCTCGATCCTCCCAAAAACCCTTCATCGTGAATTCTGATTTCAGAGAGGTCCGGAAAAAGACTGAACAGAAATCGGGAGACAGTTCGCGCGTCGGAAATCGGCGACTTCGCAACGTCCGAAAGAGCAAAGCTGCTGCTGGGGGATTCTCATCTGGGGAGAGTTGTCGAGAGGTGGGACCGTGAATCCGTTGATGGTGATAGCAAGGAATTTCAGGGCTTTGCAGTGCTCTGCAAATGCGCGAAGCCCGTGAAGCGTCATGGTAGAGGGGTAATGCACCTCTTTGGCCGATTCCATACAAGTCGGACGAGGTTAGGCCACGCAGGCGCCATATCCCACGCGGCGGCGTCTCCGATGTCAAACCCAACCGGTGACACCAGGATGAGCACTGCGAGATTTGTGAACGGATAGAGCAGTGTGAGTATATGACCACTGATCACATAAATTCCGCTTGCACTTGCTAGTGGGGTTGGCGTCTCGCTCACTCCGTCGTTCAAATTGGAATATTGAGGGTTTGGAGATGCGTATGGGATAGATCACCCGCTATTGCGGCGTATAGATTTTCGGCCGTGATTTGGGTCGCTAGCACCTCGGAACCCACAACAAACTCCTCTAGATGACAACCTGTTTCTGAAAACAGGTTGGTACATTTGATGGCGAAGTCGAACGTTGTCCTCGATAATTGTATGGTGCGGAGAGCCTGAAACGAAGAGTGTGGTGTTTGCGGGATTGGGGGATAGAAATGGTCGGCCCAAATCGAGCAAATCTGGAGTATGCAAAGTCAAGGACCGGAGGGATGGAAGCTGTCCAAGGTATTCGAGGGCCGCCAGATCAAGTTTATCAAGCGCGAGGATCTCGACTCGATCTAGGTTCAATGCAATCTTAGAGGTGCTTGCACAAACACCGGGTTGGCCTGGGAAGGTTTCGATACAGAGTGTTGTCAGCTGCTGGTATCGAAGGTCAAGAGTGGGTAGCAGAAGAATGCCCGAAGCGGACATTTCAACTGAGAGAGTGATGTCTGTGAGTTGAGGACCGGCAAAAAGCGGGATAAACGATCACTCCGCATCATTGTGTGGTTCCAAACAAATGCTTCGAAGGTTCGGGAACATTACTTTTGTCGAGCGCAAGTATCCATCAGAAGCATGTGGGTCGGTGGCTCAATGTTATTTTGGCTCACCAACACTTCCCCGAGCAATGACAGAAAATAAGGTGCAGCCACCAATGAAGGAAGACACCACGAAGCCATTACTTGCATGAAGTGTGGAATAAAGATTTGGGAGCAAATCTGGACCAGAATCAGCCCGGAAAGGACGGAAGTGGTTGGTACGTTACAGCCAATGTCGGAACCGAAGGCGCGAACAAAAATCTCCTGTTTTGGACACTTTTGGAATTTCACAACCATTTTGCCCATATCTCACTCAGTTTTTGTCAGATTACCTCGAAACTTACTATCGAGCGCTGGCTAGTGGGCCACCTTAGCTTTGAGTGTCAATCCCTGGGGGCCACAAGCATACCAACATGCCCACAAACATGGGAAGCAGTGCAAGCATCCTAGGAATGGTTTGAGCATAATTTCCCGAATTTACCTCCGCGAAGGGAATAAAATATGCGCACAGCCAGAAAATTCAAAAAATATTCCATAATGTGGTTCGCTGGGGGTTTAAATTTTCTGTTCGCATGCTGGCGGATGCATTCACCCAGCTGGACTATGAATCGACCAGAAAATGAACACTCATTCCACTTCTGCACCGGGAAAAGGTAAAATAGTGCACAGCCACAAAATTCAAAAAATATTCCATAACATGGTTTGCTGGGGGTTAAATTTCCTGTGTGCGTGTTGGAGGATGCATTCATCCAGCCGGACCATGAATCAACCAGAAAATGAACACTCATCGACTGTATTGCCCATACTGCAATCCAAATGCGTGACTTTATTTCCCTCACTGCAAGCCATTGGGTTTCCAAAAAAAAAAAATCAATTTCAGCGGAGTCGCAAAACCATTTGTTGAGGCCTCCACACCAGCAATTGATAGCCCTGATCACTGCAGCCACCCAAGTCTATTCAGATTCCCCTCGGAGGCGATATTGGCCAAAAGCTTTACATTGCCAAACATGTGACTGCATCGCCCGCAATCCATCACATTTTCAACTGCGTGACTGTATTGCCCTGGCTGTGCGCATATTTCTCTGTTCCCGGTGCAGAGGTGGAATGAGTGCTCATTTTCTGGTCGATTCATGGTCTGGCTGGGTGAACGACATGCACACAGAAAATTTACAGTCGATTTGGAAAATAATGAGAATGGCATTTTTTTCCCGCGCGCTTCCCAGAAAGGTAATCCCCAAACGGGCGCATCGAAAGTTCAAATCTCGGCAACTGCCACCTTTTGCAATACCTAAAATCCTGCCTATTGAGAGGTTTATATGATAAATTCTGTAGATATTAGGTTGAATTTACTTCAGGAGCTTTGTTTTCAGTATTTCTGAGGGCTTATGAAGTGGGACTTGCTGTCTTTTACCATGGATTTTCCCTAGTTACACGAAGCTCATTGCTTGACCGTTACTACATCATGTTGCCAAGCTGTATTTGGCAGACAGAAATGTAGAACATTCAATATTTCATAAGCACAAGCCATGCACTAGGTGTACACGAATTTTTGCCTTGCCATCACTGCTGGAAAGGTGCTTGATTCCCATCTCTATGCAAAGAAGAACTTTTAAACAGGTAAAACAAACTGACTAATCATATTCCCAGTGAATATTGACGGTTCCATGCGACCAGAGCATACTGCGACAAAAAAAACAATAAAAAGAAAAATGTGCGATAGGTAGGAATTGAACTGACGAGCTTCCTGTTATGGCATTGCCAAAATGGGAAGCGCGCAGAAAAAAAAAAGTCATTCACATTATTTTCCGAATCGGCTGTAACCCCGGGCGAACCGCGTTGTGGAATATTTTTTGATTTTTGTGGGTGGCTAGCTGAAACAAAAGTAGGTGAATTTCACTCGTTTCTTCTGGAATCCATCAGCAATATCAATAGAACCCATTGGTGATATTCTTGGTGAGTTTCATGAGGTTCCGCACTCAGTGTAGGGCCGCACACAACGGCGCATTACCGCCCAACATGCATAAATCGCAAAATATTTCGCAATTGGTTCCCCGGTGTTTAAATATGTTAACTGCTCCCTTATCCCTCCTGGTCTCGGCTGAATCAAATCATTCAATGCCGAAGCACAGCATTCAAAATCCCATTACAAAGCATGTGATTCAAAATGCCATGCTGTGGCAAGGGGTTCAAAATGCGAATTAAATTGTTCAATACTGAGGCTCAGGGTTCAAAATCCCACTGCAAAGCATGTGACCCAAAAGGCCATTCAAACCTTGAATACGTTAACTTTCGGTCTCGCTAATTCCGCGCAGCGCGCGTTCATCAGCCGTACCTTCGAGAACCGCTCATCGTTGACCACCGCGACGTTCCTAGACTCCGGTGCAAGCAACCACTCTTCCGCAACCGTTCAGACTTCACCAGTTATGAGGCAGTTCCCATGCGCACCGGGAAGTCAGCTTTGTCTTCCGAGGACGATTTTGCTATTGTCGGCAGAGGCACAGTCAGTATATTGTTGATTGTTGCTGGAAAGACGGTCCGCACCACCTTCCTGAACGCACTCCATGCACCATCACTCTCCGCAAACCTTGTCTCCGTCAGCCAGTTGGACAAAGCAGGCTGTTGGTCAAGCTTTGGCGGAGGAGACGTCACCGTGCGGGAAGGGAAGGATGGCGAAGTGGTTCTGTGGAGCCCCGAAACCATCCGTGAGATGCATGCGAAGGGTCTGGTGTCGAACCTCGACATCACGGATATGTCAATTGATGGCAAATGTATTAGCCCGCAAGAGCTAGCCGTAAGTGCGGCTACTGTACCTCTTTCTACGGGTGAAACCGATTTTCGAGCGTGACTGAAACCGTGAGGTTGAAACCTGAAACGGGCTCGGTGTTATGCGTGACGCCTGAAACGGCTGCCCCATTTCAGCTCAGTATTGTGGTCGTTTCTGCGTTTTTTGACTGAAAACTGGGAGCGTGACGGGATTTTTTTTTAGAAACCGCCGCTGCGTTATGCGTTACTTAATACAAAGGGGTACAGTATAGCCATGGGGCGCCGGAATGAGACAGACTCCGACATGGCCAACAATGCTGGCTGTGAGTGTATGGCGCGTCGGGGTGGAAAGGTACGTAGGTAGGGTGGCGATGGGAGTTCTTCCGCGGGAGTATCAACCCTCTTAAACTACGATACTCCCGCGGCAAAACTCCCATCGCCACCCCACCTACGCACCTTTCCACCCCGACGCGCCATACACTCACAGCCAGCCACCGTACATACTTAGACACTCACATGTAAAGTCCGACATGGGCCCCAAGGGGCCCGCAGCACTCTGATGGAACAATGAATGAATGAATGAATGGCCAACAATGGCCTGCAATCACAGTCATCGCATACATTGATACAAGCTTACATATTTTTATGCAGGAGCGACTACATACCGTCAACGACCGAGTCCTTTGCCTCAGTCTCGTTTCTGTTCTTTCTTTGTAGTCTTCCCCTTCCCCTTCCTATCCTCCACTTTAGCCGTCGCATTGGACGACGATGCGGCAACATTGGAGGTACTTGACCCAGAACTCTTGTTGGTCTTCTTCTTTGTCGGCACAATGGAGTCTGTCTCACTCTGTGCTTCATCCTTTGAATCCCGCGGATCTGGACTGTGCAGTTCTGCTCTCCGTCTTATCTGGATTGAGGCTATGTCCTTCTCTAGGGACGCCCTCGATCTGCCTGGTTTGCCTTTTGAACCCGTAAGATCCTCCAGGAGTTTTTCCAGGTATTGCTTGTTCGTCCCCTATTTAGTACTATGTACTCAGTTTCTTCCCATGGTCACCTCCAAAAAAGGTAGCTTATGACGGATTTCAGGAAATTTAACCCAGAAGAAATCGAGGGGCGAGGGAAAAGGTTTGGCATTTCCGACCCAAACCGCGCAAATTGAATATCTGGCTGAATATCCTTTGAGGACGGACAGTGTATGCTGCACAACAGTTACGTGGGAATATATTCCTCGATACCCAGACTGTCCTTCGAGGACAGACAGCGTATGCTGCATGACAGTTATGTGGGAATATATTCCTCCATACCCAGACTGTCCTTCGAGCACAGATAGTGTATGCCACATGACAGATGCGTGGGAATATTTTTATGCCGCATGACAGTTACATGGGAATATTCTGTTTAATTCCTCCATACCCAGACTGTCCTTCGAGGATGGACAACGTATGCCAGACGACAGTTGTGTGGGAATATTTGGTTAATAGCTCCATATGCAGCATATCCTTCAAGGACAGACAGCGTATGCTGCACGACAGTTACGTGGGAATATATTCCTCCATACCCAGACTGTCCTTCAAGGAAGGACAGTGTATGCCGCACGACAGTTGCATGGGAATATTTTTATGCCGCACAACAGTTACATGGGAATATTCTGTTTAATTCCTCCAAACCCAGGCTGTCCTTCGAGGACGGACAATGTATGCTGCACGACAGTCACATGGGAATATATTCCTCCATACCCGGCCTGTCCTTTGAGGACGGACAGTGTATCCCGCACAACAGTTGCGTGGGAATATTTTTATGCCGCACGACAGTTACGTGGGAATATTCTGTTTGATTCCTCCATACCCAGGCTGTCCTTCGAGGACGGACAGCGTATGCTGCACGACAGTTACGTAGGAATATATTCCTCCATACCCAGACTGTCCTTCGAGGACAGACAGTGTAAGCCGCACGACAGTTGCGTGGGAATATTTTTATGCTGCATAAGAGCGTGCTGGGGCGCGAAGCGTCCTAGCACTTCGCCTGAATCCCGAAGTAAAAAGGTAATAAATAAGCGCTGAAGACTTTAGGGCAAATCCCGGCAAGTGGTGCCAGAGCGCAGATAGCGGAGTTTAAAAAGGCTTCGGACAGACAGGCTTAATTTTATAAAGAGAGTGACGACAGTTACGTGGGAATATTCTGGTTAATTCCTCCATACACAGACTGTCCTTCAAGGACAGACAGCGTATGCTGGGCGACAGTTGCGTGGGATATGTTGGTCAATTGTTCCGTGCGGAGCATATCCTTCAAGGATGGACAGCGTACACTGGACGACAGTTACGTGGGAATATTCTCCTTAGTTCCTCCATACACAAACTGTCCTTCAAGGACGGACAGCCTACACTGGACGACAGCTGCGTGCGAATATTCTGGTTAATTCCTCCATACGCAGACTGTCCTTCAAGGACAGACAGCGTATGCCGGACGACAGTTGCGTGGGAACATTTTGGTTAATTGCTCCATATGCAGCATGTCCTTCAAGGATGGACAGCGTATGCTGGACGACAGTTGCATGGAAATATTTTGGTTAATTGCTCTGTGTGGAGCATGTCCTTCCAGGATGGAGAGCGTATGCCGGACGACAGTTACGTACATGGAAATATTCTGGTCAATCCCTTCATACACAGAGTGTCCTTCGAGGGTGGTCGGACGACAGTTACAGGGGAATATTCTCCTTAGTTCCTTCATACACAGACTGTCCTTTGAGGATGGACAGCCTACACTGGACGACAGTTGCGTGAGAATATTTTGGTTAATTGCTCCATATGCAGCATGTCCTTCAAGGACAGACAGCACATGGTGGACGACAGTTACACGGAAATATTGTAGTTAATTGCTCCATGTGCAGCATGTCCTTCCAGGATGGACAGTGTATGCCGGACAACAGTTGAATGGGAATATTTTGGTCAATTTCTCCATAAGCAGCATGTCCTTCAAGGACAGACAGCCTACGTTGCGTAATCCTCAAACACCCATTTAATCATAGGAATCTTACTAGGGCGAGGAGATGTGGAATCAATTGAGAGTGGGTGGCTAAGCACGTAAATACAAGTGGTGGTGGGCAATCGACGGGTGAAGGTTGAAAAATAAAATATACAGATAGGCACCAAGACCACATCAGTAAGAAAGCACCCTCAAAATGGCTTTTACAACATGATGGGAGTGTTATTACTTTTGCAAACAGCTGTAAACAGGTCCGTGCATCCATTTAAACACATTTTTGCCAGATTTGGGAGGGGTTTGCCGAGCGTGGCATGTGCATAAAAAGCAATCAAAATGATTTTTTTTTCGCTCAAAATATCGAAAGTTTTGGCGGTGTCACGCCAAATTTTTGCCCGTGTCGAAATGTCGAAATGGTCCAACTGGATCACACCCGGTGTCGATTTGAACGTGATAGTACAGTAACCTGTGTAGATTTCGGAAGCTTACTGGCAGCCTATTGAACCCGGAACATTGTACTTGCGTACAAAATTGATGGAGCTTTTTCACGAGAGCCATGGTCTGCTCTGGATCCAGCTTATCTTTGGTGACAAAGACAACTCCTTTGGGCAGAAGCTGCTCTCAGCTTGACTGCTCTCAGCTCTCTCAGCTTGAGAGCCTTTTCCTGAGTCATAAATAGTGATGAAAATTCAATGTCCGAACCAATTTTGAGTCTTTGACAAGAGCCCTATCGGTCAATATTGTAAGACCGGAGGATCGTCCTGCGACATTGAACAAGTTGGATTTGAATGCACTGGACTCAGAAAGACAGAAAACTTCATGAATCTCAGTTCAAAATTGATCTCTACTGCTGAATTGCCAAGTCTCATAAGGCATAAATGTCACTAAAAGGGTGTTTGAGGATTTCACAACTGTCGTCCAGCGTAGGCTGTCCATCCTCGAAGGACATGCTGCATGGTGAGGAATTAACCAGAATATTCCCACACTACTGTCGTCCAGTCCACTGTCCGTCCTCGAAGGACAGTCTGCGTACGGAGGAATTAACCAGAATATTCCCCATAACTGTCGTCCGGCATGCACTGTCCGTCCTGGAAGGACATGCTCTGCACAGAGCAATTAACCAAAATATTTCCATGCAACTGTCGTCCGGCATACGCTGTCTGTCCTTGAAGGACATGCTGCGTATGGAGCAATTAACCAAAATATTCCCACGCAACTGCCGTCTGGCATATGCTGTCCGTCCTTGAAGGACATGCTGTGTATGGAGCAATTGACCAAAATATTCCCATGCAACCGTCATGTGGCATACGCTGTCCGTCCTCGAAGGACAGTCCGGGTATGGAGGAATTAAACAGAATATTCCCACGTAATTTTCGTCACTCTCTTTATAAAATTAAGCCTGTCTGTCCGAAGCCTTTTTAAACTCCGCTATCTGCGCTCTGGCACCACTTGCCGGGATTTGCCCTAAAGTCTTCAGCGCTTATTTATTACCTTTTTACTTCGGGATTCAGGCGAAGTGCTGGGACGCTTCGCGCCCCAGCACGCTCTTATGCAGCATAAAAATATTCCCACGCAACTGTCGTGCGGCTTACACTGTCTGTCCTCGAAGGACAGTCTGGGTATGGAGGAATATATTCCTACGTAACTGTCGTGCAGCATACGCTGTCCGTCCTCGAAGGACAGCCTGGGTATGGAGGAATTAAACAGAATATTCCCATGTAACTGTCGTGCGGCATAAAAATGTTCCCACGCAACTGTTGTGCGGAATACACTGTCCGTCCTCGAAGGACAGGCTGGGTATGGAGGAATATATTCCCACGTGACGGGTCTCCCCCGCGTAAGGTGCTCACCATTAACTCAACGCAAAAATGAAATCTCACATAAACAATTACTTCAAAAGGAAAAATATTATGTGAATGCAAAAACTGCTTGAAATTTCGCTGGCTATCACCCCAGCATGTCAGATTCAAAACCGTCTTTGAAATGAGCCTACACGAGCGAATTTGGCACATGACATGCAGCAAAAGCTCGCAGTACCTCGTAGTCCACTGTTGGACTAATTCCGTCCCAACAGAGAACGAAAATGGGAATTGAGGGTAAACACAACCTCAGTCTTTATCTCCTCAATCTGAATCCCTCCGCAAGACATAACTGGCTTCGTTGTGGAATTCAGCGGAGATCGACATGGGTCCCGCTTCATTCAGAATCACTGCATTCAGGCCCTTCCTCGGCCCATGCTGCGTCCGAGGCGCCTCGGCTCAGCTCGGTGGACCCAAGGTCGGCAGAGTCTGCCGAGCTGCACCTACCTAGCTAGAAATTCGGAAATTCTTCGCTATCCCTCACAGTTGCTTCAGAGATTGCGTGATATGATTCTGGAATGCCATACTTTGTTGTTGGCTGCAACTCAGCCCTTACGGCGGCCATCAATTGCCGAGATCTAGGCGCTAAAGGGCGCTACCGTAATGATCTGTACAGCCCTCACCTAAGGCTTCTCCCGTCAAATGCCAACTTACGGTATCGCAGCGCTAGGTTCTCCGGAGCACTCGGGATGTATGGGGTACATTTCTACAGCACAGACAAGCTTCAGAAATGTTGTGCTGACATTTTACAAAATCTGCAGGTGCAGGTAGGGCATGATCGGCAGGGTCTGCCGACCCCGCCTCGACTGATGGCGATATAGCGCGACGTATGTCTGCCGACATCATCACGGCAGACTCTGTCGCGACGCCTCGGCTCAGCGCGCCTCATGGCGGTGCAGCTCGGCAAGCTGAGCCGAGGAAGGGCCTGAATGCAGTGAATGAGTTGTCCACCGCCTCTAGCAAAGAGAGACAAAGTGTATTCGATGAAATTGTCTCTGACAATACCTTACAACTATTAGTGTTGCTTTGGTTCCGATCCCGATCGGAAATCCAGTTGGCTTTTCCGGCTACTTATAGCTCAATCGGTGTCATCACAGATTATTTTAGCGCGTTTTTGGTCCGTTTTCAAAGATATTCTCAACGTTTTTCCCGGAGAGTAGGCTCAAACGATTGGGAAAAGTAAAGCGGAGGGCAGAGCGATGGGGTTGTCCTTGCCACTTCGGGATCATTTTCTGGGTCAAATTCGTCTCCGGGACTGCTGTACAAAGTGCGCGCGCTCGCGGTGGGATTTTTTCTGAGCACATAAAGATCATTCACTGGATCAAATTCGGCTGTTTTCGGCCGTCAGACAGGGATAAGAAAAGCACCTGGAGAATTTAAGCTTTTACCATCAAATTGTTGCTGTGGACTCCCCGCGAGCGAGGATATCAGAGCCAGGCAAATGCACTATTTCCAGGATTTATTTTACGACCTAAGGGTTTGTGGGCAGAAGTGTGAGACCTCATACCTCAAGTTCAATTGTCATATCCAATGCCAAATCAACTGTAGATTAAGAATCCGTCCAGAGGAATGGGCAAAACCTGAGTTATGTGCCCGTGTAACCAAATTTCCGGTTACTTTTTGTGACGACGAGTATCAATACCTAGTGGTTTGAGCTCACAATGGCAGTCAGAAAATGGTCATTTTCAGCAAAATTGGGTCAAAATCAGCGAAAATGGCCATCTGAGGGCGATTGTGAGCTCAAAATTCCACATAATGACACAATCCAAAGTCGTATTCTACACTACTCAATGAGTACTAATCGGTCACCAGATTTTCAACTCATATATAGGAGCAAGTGATAACCACTGCACCATGCAGCCGATGGAAAGTGGCTGAAAAGCATGCATATGTTCATGTGTGAAAGACAGGTCACCTATCACTCGTATTTTTGAGGCTGAATATCAATATATTTTGAATATATCTGAACAAGTTGACCCCACGCGGTTCGAATGTGTCACTCAAACTGACTCAGATTCACTAGGATGGGTAGATGGCAAAGTCAAGTATCTGTCGCATACAGCTGGCCCTCCAACTAGATTTCGAGTCACCCCCAGAATTCTACCATAACGATGGTCAATTAACAAACCGTAGGAAGTATTAAACCTCTACGGAAACACTGCAGTGATCCATGGCTTTAGCCTCGTCCAGGGCCAGGGAATTGAACATGCCCGAGATCCCCGATCGCAGAGAGCGAAGAAATCCCTGATGCAGCCCGTCCTGGTTGAACCAAGAGCAGCAGGAATGGGATGGCCGATTTAGGATACAAAATTAGAATAGTTTCTAAGGACCAATCGAGGTTGGATGTTTGCTGCCCAACAAACTGATGTGTCTTGAACATAGGATGTGGGTCAACAGGAAAGTCGGACTGAATCAATGCATAATTATATCAAGTCCTGGACTCACTGGGAAGAACACGCAGTCGAATGAAAGACTGTATTCAACCCTCTGGACTTATTGAAGCCTGTCGTAGCTCACTCCCACCGAGAAGTGTAAAGAGCAAGGAGAGGTGAAGGCAAAGGTGGAGGGAGGGAGGAAAGAGGGAGAAGGGAGAAGGGAGAGGGAGAAACGAGTGTGGGTCCACCAACATTGTCTGTGTTTGGTCTGATGCACACGGACCATCTATGCTCGATTTCCATTTACCGTTGTCTACTGATATGTCGTCGGCTAGCGTCGGCTAGACCGACGCTCCACACTGCTCCGCCATGTCCAAACTATATTCGCCTTTCTGCGACCACCCAGGGGCACCAATGAATGTATTTTTGCATGGGGAGTGGTTATTATTCAAGAGTGTGTGTTTGGAAGGGCCACTGTACGGATAACCCGCTGTATAAACATTGCTGAGTGAGATGCAGCAGCAAACAAATCTAAGCAAAAATCGAGTAGCACCACTTCATCAAAACCCGTATACTTTTTTGAAAACGGCTGTAAGCAAGAGGGAAAATGTGAGCAATGGAACGGCGTGGGTAACGGACCGAGAAGGCTACTTAACAACGACGAGACCACATAAAAAAATTGGCTGGCCCCATCCAACCACAAAAAAAATGGAATTGGTTGCAGAGGATATTATGAAGGTCTATTGATTCCTCCAGCTCAACGACTGCTCATTTAATTTGACCAAAGGAATATGCGCGCTACACCTATTCAGTTCCCCAGTCGGGATTCTCCCAGTGGTCAAACATCACGATAGCCATGCGCGCCAAGCGAGAGAGCAGGCGGAAAGCAGTTCTGACCTACTCGATTGCCCTAATCATAAAATACTCAAGATCAAGTTCTAATGAATTAGAGGAAGAGGGGGCCCGATGGTTCCTCGACACCAAGGGATCCCGTGTTGAATGGACTTTCAGCGATTCCTTCTCAGCTAGGCTCATCAGTCTCGCGTTTCAGGTGATCGAAGATCTGCCTGAGGCCATGAAACAGACATGCTACAGTCCGATCTTGATTGGAACACTCATAACTCTGTTTTTAGAAAGAGAGGCCCTTGTACATACGTCCCCGCGGACGGCGCCTCGAGGGACCCGCCAGAAAGCTTCTCCTTTATGGTCTGCAGTCGTCGAATTTCCTCCTCCAGGCTGGCGATGCGATCCTGCAGCGCCTTGGACTCGGACTCGAGGACGGCGATGTGGCTCGTAGCTATGCAAAAAAAGAAGAATCAATTCGGCGTTGGCGACAACTCTACGAAAAGCGCACCTCTGTCCAGCAGCGAGACTTTGCTGCTTTTCTGGGTCGAGACAGGCAGCACGTCCTTGAGCTTCGCGTACCTGTCCCGCAGCTCGTCCCTCCGCCGTTGCTCGGCCTCTATCCGCTGCCTCCGCATTGCCTCCTTCCTGTTCTGGGCCAGGTCCGTTTCCGTGTCGAGCAAGTTCATCTCTTCGTCGTCAGAATCCGGAGACCGGCCGCGGCGGTGTCGGTCGGGGGAGCTGGTCGGGGAGGGGGTGAGTTTGTAGCGCACCTGCCGCTGCACAAGACTGTTTGTCGGCGACGAGGAGGGGGAGTTGGCGCCGCTGCTGTTTGACTGGTAGAGCCCATCGGCAGAGGTGTCGGATCCGGAGAGCGGGGGAGAGAGTGGATGGAACGTGTGAGGAGCCGGAGGCAGAGCTGAGGCAGGAATGGCAATGGGAACATAAGGCGGTGACGAGGGAGGGTGCGTGGGGCCTTCGTACTGATGCGACGAAATGAGCTGAGTGGTGTACTGATGGAGCGAATACTGCTGCTGGTCGAGGCCTGGAGAAAAGAACAATGTCAATCGGGCCACAACGAGGCAGGGAACGCCGCACGCACGCGCTTGTTGTTCTTGGCCGCCGGGCTGCTGCATTGGAACCTGATACGGCGGGTGGCGAGAGGCCACGGCATAGGGCTGCTCTTGCATGGGCGCGTAGAAGCCATAGAAATCGGCAGCCATGGTAGGATCGGGACCCATCTCGGCGTCATGCTGGTGGTGGTCCATTTCTTGTTTGCACTAGTATCACGTGGATTAAAAGCGATCAACATACACGTGATTCGCAACATGAATAAGCATTGACAAGTCGTGCCGCACTTCAAGTTCTGGAATTCCGCCGCCAGGGGCTGTCCAAAAAAGGCGATGGTGATGGCGGCACAACGGCAATTGTTTCAAGCTCCGCTGCGTGTGCCGTCCTTACGCCGTTCCAAGTTTGTTTGGTCAATACATGTACACAACGCGCTCTTCCTCTACCACCATGCATGTCTCCCGTTCCAGTGCTTCCACATCAGCCGTGGCTTCCCGCCCCCTCGCTCAACGCATATACTACTGTCCTCAAGACCGCTGTGGTCGGAAGCTCCAACGATGCAAGGCTCAAAGCGGACGGAATAAAGGTCGTGAATATATACATGTGCGTCCCCCGCCTATCTCGCCATGGGCCAAATCCTTACCCTTGCCTCAAGTGTGATGCTCCCGTGCATATCAAGGAATTTTGGCGATTTTTCCCGCGTGAAGAGCCCCATGAACCCGCCACCACCTTTCCAAATGCTTCAAGCAGCTCAATGCAGCCTTCGACAGGTGAGAGATAGAGAGTAAAAGTAAAAAACATACAGGGGAAACTTAGATTTCAAAGTACCCCCGACACCACCGAGGTACATTTTCAACTGGGGTGGATTTTCCGCGATTGCATGGTTCGCAACAAGGTGGTTCGATGGTCAGAGGTGCGAGTTAGCTCTTGGATTTATTTAATCACCACGGACTCTCTACCGACCTTATTTAATACTTACCTCCTACTGTTGACTAGGTATGTCGGGCTCTGGTGGCGCTCGAGTACGCTTTGCAGCTATTCCGGTCGGTGTTGCGGGCTCCACAAATCATTTTGTTAGTGACGCTCGGCATGGCGCACGGTGAACCCACTTTCATATAAGTATACCGTTAATATTCTTACTCGATGTGGTCTGGAACTGCAACATCAATGACGGTACAATTCTCAGCGCTGTTCAATCGTCAGCCACTTAATATTCAAAGTATTACGTAGCATACGAGCGTGAAGAGAAGTTCTGCAAGCTGATGGATATATTGAAGGAGCCTGGATATTATTTCAAGATGCAGAGGGAGGCGGCTCAGTGGCTTTCAGCAGCAATAAATCCTTCGCCCCGCCGCTCATTGATACGGGCCTGCTGGCAAGTGAATTCGACGTGCTTGCACTTATCGACGGCATCAAGGCTGCTCTCAAGTTTGTCAGCGCACCTGTCTGGGATGGCTATCTCCGGTCTCCGACGCAAAATCGAGCGTCGATGAGCCTCACCGAGCTGAGAACCACCATCCGCGCCAGCGCCGAGCCCGGGCTTCATGCCGACTCTCCGCCGTTTGCTCTTCCCAATTGCTTTCCATGTCACATTTGTCACTGAATTTGGTGAACTCGCAAGCCAGTCGACGTCCACTCGGTTACAAGACAGAGCAGGCGGAGCGACAAAATAGGAAGGAGGGTAAATAGAGACAACATCAGCACAAATAATGATGAGGCTCATTGCAGCGGTTTGGATTGGCATGAAGCACCTTCAGGCCTCCTGAAAAAGGAGCAGAGCACTAAAAAAAAATCTAAGGAGATAGTTCGAACTGAAATTTCGACTCCAGCAATTTACTGGTTCGCTGCGAAATCTCGGCATGCAGTGGAACGCGCGCAGAAAAAAAAACTTATTCTCATTACTTTCCGGATCGGCTGTAAATACTGGAAGGAATGAAGACAACCCAAACCGAGAATTGCCCGAAAACCCATCAGTCAATCATTTTTTCCACTTGGTGTAACAATGTTCATTCTGTGATCAGGGACAGTTTGATGGTGTTTGTGCCGACAAACGTCGTACAAAACAACCAAGCCGACAGAGAAGCTGCCAGCGCAAGACTCGGCGTGGGCTTGGACGAGTTCGCCATAGTTTCGGGGGGAGAGTGTCCCAACCCAGATCATATCCGGGGCGAGGCGCCTTTGGGTTCCCGCAGTGGTACATACAAACGTTTGAAAACGGCTCCAAGCGGAACTGGCCTGACCTCTCTCAAATCTGGCTTTTGGTTCTCGATTCAAATCCCATTTGTGGTAAGTGCCTAATTAATTTTCTGCTCAGATCTGGTCGGGCATTTCGGTCAAAATGTATTTTCACGATTGACGTGAATTTAGCCTCATGTTGCCTTTCTCAAAACAACGCCGGGATCGAAGATAACACAAGTAAGCTCTGATTCTTAAATCATTCCCATCCCAAGTTGTGATTTTATTTTCCCATTTTCTGGGAAAATCTACATCGATCTCAAAACACAATGGTTTAATTCGCATTTTGAAGCACATGCCTCGAAATGGCATTTTGAATCACATGCTTCATAATGCCATTTTGAACACAATTGAATGGTTTAATTCGCATTTTGAAGCATATGCCTCGCAAAGGCATTTTGAATCACATGCTCTTATAGATTTATGATTACATTTTTTCACCGCATCTATAAGGCCCTCAATAACCTTACAGTTGCAACGAGAAAATGTAACAATACATCTATAAGGCCCTCAGTGGCCTTATAGACGCAAGCCCCAATTCATCTACAGTCACGGCAAAATTAGTTGCAGGACCCCATTTGGGCAGCCGCCGCTTGTGTCGCTTAGGCCGTAAATTCTCATGTCCGTCAGGCTGATAACGCACAGTCACACTTGTTAATTTTTCTCCTCACCGTGCGCTACGATGCCCTCGCTCTTTCTCGCTGCTCCCGACGTACTAAGACGGCCCAGATTTAGAGTATGTTATAGATACGAATAATGCTGTACGAAATTGTGCGCTCGGCAAACTTGCATTTCAACGCCCAAAAAAAAAGCTAGAACCACAAATTAACCATACCCCTCAGGACCTCCAGACCTGTGAAGGTATACCAAAGGTTTGGGAGGTTTCAAAATGTCTTGACCTCTACCTCTACCTTCTTGTACCTTACCTCTGACCTTTGGAGGTATACCTTTACCCCTGGGGATCCTTAGTCTTGCCCCGATGAATGCATAGAACCAGGGGAATACATGCTGGCACTTCATTTCATCTTCGGAGCTCTTCTCGGATGAATTTGAAGTGATATTCGATAGGTTGACCGATACTCGGTGAGGAATAAATAAGTTATACAAGATATGCCTCGCTTCGCTTCGGCATGTGTGCATGGCATAAGATAACCAGTCAGTGGCTCAGAGCACAGCAAAGTATTCCTGCGCTCGTATCATTGATGGTACGGTGAATATAAATCGAGCTAGCTAGGTATTACAAACGTACATGATGTCAGATCTAATAAATAAGTAAATGGAGGACAAAGCAGACCGTTGAATAAATGGAAAAGCAGACTGTATGGGAGTAGAGAGCATTTGATTTGCTCTCCATACCAAGTCACGCTTTTCTGGGCGTGAGAAAACGGCTATATTTGGCAGGGATAAGCAGGCACTCGACCGATTTAAGCTTTCTGCTTTAAACCTTAACTGCGAGCCAGAATATCCCAGCCAGGGTTCAAATTGGTGCGGTGGAGTGTGTGCGAGCGAGAATATCACAGGTTTGATCTGACCCGTGACTCCTGCACAGCCATGCCCGATATGGAGAGTTCCAGGAGGTCTGGTTTAACAATCAGCGCAGTACAGGCGATTTCAAACAGACAGAACCGCTCAGAACACAGATCCGCATATGTCCGCAACACTGTGTGGACAGTGCCCCCCTCCGGGAAGATCGGTGTTCGACAGACAGGGCATTGGCGAGAGCCCGACATACCGAGTCGGAACATCCTTTACACATAACTTAGACTCGTGAACCAGTTGACCCTAGCTGATTGATAGGCAGAGACGGCCGGACATAAGACTGAATCGGGAAGATCAGGAAACCAAGCCAACAATCAGACAAAGAGAACCACAACACAACGATCAACCGCTAGCGGACTGGACCATCTCGGCGCTGTTTTGGCTGATGGAAAATCCCCCGACATTTGAAGGGCTCGGACTTAATCGTATAATCTCAAGAAATCGACCCCCAACAAAGTATGTTAGATGTGAATAGTTTTCAATTCTCTATCGAATGAGCCCAACTTGTTTTTCGGGTGAAATATGGGGTGGTCATCATCGTCGACGACGGTGACGACGACAAATGCATGTTTTGAGAAAAATGAATGCGTAGTATGTATCAACAAAATATGGGGCGTCGATTGGTGGGCTCCAAGTTCATGGAACAGGCTCCACGGTTGGGAACAATAATTGGAGGTGTTCTGGGAGGTCAAAATTTTTCTAAGGTCCGAGCCCTTCAAATGGCGGGGAGATTTCCATCAGCCAAAAGTGTGCCGAGAGGGCCCAGCCGGTATTCAGCATTGCGAGCCTTGGCGAGTGAAGGGTTTGCATCTGTTGTGCTGAATACCGGATGGGGACGAGCCTACACATAGCTAAATGGCTGTGAAGAAAAAGCCCGATCAGATACCTAGACAGCTATAAAACAACAACAAAACCATACCTGCAGGCAATGGTTGCCATTTTGGGTTCCTCCTCCAGACAAATGACACACTTCCCCCAGGCGTTCGAGGTGCGACGCCATGGCCTGCACCGTTCCAGGAGGAACGAAGGAGCTAGATGCTGCTACGGAGGCCTCACCAGAAGACATGGACTCGGAGTTCATGGCGAGGAGCATTTCCAGACTTGGAGGAATCGTCGGGGCCACGGAGGCAGCATGAGCTCGGAGCGGGGTATCATCGTTATTAGCGTGACAGAGATGATCATGAAATCTGGGCTCGAGTTGGAGGAGTACTCGCTGACAAGAAAAGTAATTGCGCTTGGTGGTTATCGGTATCCTGGGTACCGAATCACTCCAGAAGTGGACTGAAAATATGAGTGAATAGAAGATATTTGGGTATGTTCAGATAATTCTAAAAATAGAAATTCTGGAGGTATAGCGCGTTTTTGCTCAGAGTCTGAAACTGGCTTTTTTTTGAGGCAGTTTGAGTAAAATTTGATTGGACAGTCTGAAAGTACTCGTCGACTAGTGCAGAATACCACTTTGAATCATATTAATACCCAGTGATTCGAGCTCACAATCGCCCTTAGAAGATGGTCAAAATAGGCAATTTTGAGCAAAAATGGCAAAAATAGCACTTTTCTGAGGGCAATTCTGAGCTCAAATCACTAGGTATTTATATTATTCAAAGTGGTATTCTGCACTACTCAACGAGTACTTTCAGATTGTGCAATCAAATTTTACTCAAACTGCCTCAAAAAAAAGCTGGTTTCAGATTCTGAGCAAAAACGCGCTATACCTCCAGAATTTCTATTTTGAGACTTACGTATCTGAACATACCCAAATATCTTCTATTCACTCATATTTTCAGTCCACAAGTTGTTTGGAGTGATTCGGTACCCAGGATACCGAGAACCACCACGGGCAATTACTTTTTTCGTTAGCTAGCGAGTATATGCCCAAGGCTTATAATGACGCATCAAGTGGGCATGTTCAGAAGTCTGGCATCGAATTGCCATGGAGGAATTTGGAGAACTATGACCTACTCCTCTCGAGCTGTTGGATTGCTCGAGACTGTCGTCACTAAGGACAACTCGGCTGAGTTGCCCTCCGATAACGTTGTATGTCTTCCGGGGATCGGTAGGACGTGGGGATGAGTTTTGGGAAAAGAGAAGAGGACTATGTTCCCAATGATCACTGCCACTGAGGGTGAAGGACCTTGGATATGAAATTTGCGGACCTCCACCGTCCTAGTCCGCACCACTGACGATGAATTGACTGATGTTCCCTCCGATAATGTTATATGTCGCCCTAGAATTGGTGGAAGAGGGCAGTAGATTTTGGGAAGGTTGTGAATTTTGGGTTGGTCCTAGGTTAGACTAAAAGTGGGACGAGGAGCGTATGCCGGGGGATTTTCAGAGTGTGTGACCCTCCAGGTCTCTTCGCCCACCCGGAGCCGTTCTTGGCGGCGAACGGGGTTAATGCCCTGGTAGAGTGGGTCAGTCGGCGCCGGCGCAGTGGAGCCACCCTGCGCTCCAGGCAGAGTCAAGTTGTCATGAGCATTGAGATTTTGTGATGATGATCCCACAGGCTCTGGACCCTGGCACAACCCTGAGCTTGCAGCAAGGGGTAGGTCGTGAGGCTGGTGATAGAGATGAGAGCTAGAAGGGGTTTGAAAATAGGATGGTGTCGTGGTTGGGTGCTCCTGGGACCCCTTAGCTCAAAATACTGTACGAACGATAAATCTGTTCTGCTGCGTGAGGTCAATATTCCTAGTATGATTTTTTGGGTCATACCGCCGTGGTAGACATTGAACTGAGGTGGCCCGCCGAAAATTGGTCAATCAACGCCAGTCAACTTCAATGTGACAGCTGGAAGAGCGAGACAACAAAGTGCGCGAGAGTTCTAGATAATATATAACTCAGTCTTCGCGCACAGTGAATAGCGGAAGTCTAATATTCACCTAGATAATATATAACTAGGTACGAGTTAGTAACGAGTAAAGAAGTAAGTATGAGAGTGGGCTCACCTCAGTCTTCGCGCACAGAGAATAGCGGAAGTCTGAGGGAGACGACTCGAGTACAAATGAATATATACTGGAGACGAGTTCCTGAGTATAACTAAATGGATAAGTAGAGTACCTTACTATAACTAAAAGGAAAAGATAAAATCTATGACACAATTCCGTCGACCCTACAAACCGTGTTCGCCGTTTACCCTGCAGGTACTTGCACTGCTTGTGTGGCTTACACAAGGTACCCGTTGAACCTGGTTGCCATATTCCAACACTCCCCCTCAAGCCGAGCGAAGCCCGAGGGCGGAAGGGAAGTGCTTGACCTTGGCAGATGGCAACGCCTTCGTGAGAATGTCGGCGACCATGTCGTCGGTAGGACAATACACAAAGCGTGAAGAGCCCTGCTCGCTTTGGCTCTGGTGCCGCTGTTGGTGCGCCTGCTGCTCCTCGCCGCCGTCGCTCAAGTTGGGCGAGCTGTAGTTGTACGAGCCCCGGTGGCGGTCGGGCGCGGGGCCCACGGGGACGGGTCCAGACATGTAGTCGCTATCGTGGAACATCAGCAGCCCACCGCCGGCCTGGGGGGCGTCGTACTCGGCGGGGTCGTACCCGTCACGCGCCTGCTGCTGACCGGGCTCGTCATCAAACAGCGCGAATGAGTCCTGCGTGGGATCGGCGGAGAAGCTGAGCTCGGAGTGGTTTGAGGAGTTTGTGGATCAAAATAAACAAAGGCCAAATAAAGGATATGTCATTTTCGCCTACTCATTCTTCCTCCGTCACTTGCCGACAACTTGCCGATTTCAAACTTCACGCTTTCACACCGACCTGAGTCAAATTCCGACTCATGAATGTTCGCATCAGGAATTGGAAGAGCAGGCTAAAATGAGACGGTACCGGTCATTGAAGTGCACTGTTATAATATGGGATTGGGGAGGTGAACTATTTTCTAAGAGTGCGATAGAGAGAAAGGGAGAAAAAGTGGACCATGTGGCGAAAGTCGGAGAGTTGAGGATTCGGAGTAGTGATTAAGAGGAGTGTGTAGATGGGAGTGTAAGGTACGTACAGTATGATTAGGAGGAAGGTGATTCGAGCAAGAGATGATTAGGAAGTGAGTAAATTAAAAGAAAGCAACGTGTCAGGAAAGAAAGGAATATATAAGATAATTTTCGAAGGGGCCGAATAGGAGGATCGATCCCCACTGCACACAATAAATTTCTTTCGTCAAAAGACATGGATCAAGGTTTGACCGAGTACAGCCAATTTCACGCTTAAAGATCTCTAAAATCAATTGGCCCCTCCTTCTGCAATGCCCTGTGTGCCTCGACCAAGGCCCTCTCCTCAGCTGAGTCATCTAGTTCGACGATTTCATTTTCTTCTGCTTTGCCCTTCTCGATCGCATCGGGCTTGCGTTGTTCCTTCGGTCTGGCCCACGAGCAAGAAGAAGTCCGACGGAATTGCACTCACGACGATCGTTCAATTTCTCATCATGGTGCTCCTCTGGAGGCGAAGATCAAACTGGCACCCGCCATGGAAGATGTTATTAGACCCGGTAATTTGGTGAGACTGTAGAATAGAACAGATTGTATTAATGTGCTACCAATTACAAGCTTTTATACTCTACCAGATAACTCAAGCCGGCAGGCCAAGTAGTCTCCCCGCGAGATATAAGGAAGAAGAATTTCCTGGCCGTCGGGCTAGCAATGTTTGACCCACTTCTCTCGCGCCCGCGGCCCTCAATCTACTACCTGTCCTCAAATTAAGACCGGAACTGCAACCATTCTTTCTGGTATTTCCGCCTCAAGTTTCTGGGCATCGCTCTCTATTCTTGGTGACATCAAGCCCGCTCTGTCGATTCTGGAGCATTCTCCCGCTGGCCCTGTGGTAATCAGCATCGTCTCCTCAACTAAATTCTCTCGCGGCCAAAGATTCTCACCTCTTGATTTCTCTCGTTGGATAGCGAAGATCAATCGCATTTCGCTCTTCAAACCATGGGTCTGAAATACTGCCCGACTACATTTCCGGGCGCGTTCCATCGATGCTCCCGCTCGGACATCTTTCTGACTGAAGTCATTCCATTGCTCTAGAAACCGTCGTGTCATCAATTAGCAACGAAAGGTCTGCAATATGACTGTCCCTCAATGTATCTGTCGTTCAATTTATTGGTCTCAAATGCTGGACCCCATCTCTCTTGGTTCCCGATCACCAGGTGAATGCCTTTTTGGAGGTCTGCCTACATGAATTTCTTCTGATATTCTTCCTCGGCCCCGGTTTCATTCGTGGCTCTATACATTTCGCTGAACACTGCAGATTTCTCCTTTTCCGCGCACTGTAATTCCGCGTGGGTTCGTTCCGTTGGATACCTCGCTCTACCCTTGATTGTTTATTCATTCATCAATTGTTTATCTACCCGACATGTACTACTTACTGTGTTGTAATTGTGATCAAGCAACCCCCTTATCATTTGCCGCACCTTCCGGAGCGAAGCGGAGGTACGTCTTGTTTTATAAAGAGAGAGACGAAAGTGGAGATTGAAAGGATTGAAGCGCCGGAGCAAGTACGCTGCGCGATCTGTCGATCAGTTCCCAAAGTTCGGGCCAAAGTTGCCCAGAGCGGAGTTTAAAGGAGAAGAGAAGAGAAGAGACGACTCAATACGAAGCTCATCTCTCTGATTTTAATCACGGCCCTGGGCGTCTATCATTCACTCCGTTTCGAGTTCTTCACCAATCGTAATAGATTCCGACGCATGGCTCCTCGATGCGCCCTTGGTTGTAAAATCCACAGAGGGGGGCGACCGTTTGCGTTCCCTGTAAATCATCATTTGGTATATTCTGTTCAACCACACTTTTATCTGTCGCAAATTTAGGCTGATCCTTACCAGACAGGCCCCTGAATCTTGGGGACGGGCACCGCCCGATTGATCCATGGAAGATTTGTCTTTGTTTGTTCTCAAGTAAAATTCTGATTTCCATGTTCCATCGCGTTGTGGCTTACTCACTCATTTTACCGGCTAACTTTGGCTGGCAAAAATGTTCCTGTGTGTTCATAGTATATGGTTCCGAGCAACCTTTCATGAATTATCTTGACCTCTGTGTGGTCCGAAAACTACACCGAAATAATGAGGCCTCCTGGAGGCAAGAGTTGAAAAAAAAAGTCTGGGAGCATGACCAGGTCTAGAACATCTATTTCCGCACCCAATTCAGATGGCCACCCATGGATTTGTGCTGTAAAACACCTCATTGAGCAATATTTTCTATGAAATGGAAGATTTTTCTGGAAATGAAGTAGGCTCAATCATCTCGGTATGTTACAGGAGTAGTTATAAAGGATTCCTCACAGTTTGATGTATGCTGGGCGGAAGATTGCTGTACGCACGACGTTTGAACTGGGTTGAATCGAGGAGTCACGAGCGTGACAGTGTCACATTTGAGGTTGCGCTCCCTGCATTTGAGACCTGTAGGGCATGGGACTCTGTATTTTTTCCCAGTGAAGCATGGATAAATAATTTTTCAAGGCATTTCATTCCTCAAACAAAAGCATTGGAGGTGTAATCACCTCTCAAAACCATGTTTGATGTGTACTCAATGGGCCCCATCAATCGGTACGGGTTGGAAGACGTGTGTCAAAAGTAAAAAAACCAACAAAACAGTTTCATTCCTCGGATAATTTTTCCTTGGCTGCAAGAGAACCAAAGCTGTTGCGGAGACGCTATCAACTTTGGAAGTTCTGCCTCGGATCAGTGCGATCAAAGCTGATTCACAGCCAAATACAGGACATCTTGCAGACTTAATAACATTGAAACAGTGCCGCGGATTGCTTAGCTTTCGCGGGTAAGGTTATAGGGAATCAATCCTAAAATAAAGCTACGTAGCCGTTTCCTCAATATTATGTTTAAGATGTCTTGCTGTGGCTCAAACAGTCAAAAACAGTATACTCATTCTGTGCATGAAAGGTTTTTATCCGATATCGCTACGTACCTTTATTCAATGCCTGATTTCGAACAACACTTACCATATAATCACATACTGAAAGTGGACGCGAGGAAAGTTATAAACCCGCCAAAGTTGGAACCGACCCTCTCCGCGAACCAAACACGAACAAAGCTGCCATGGATCAATCGGGTGATGCCCGTCCCCACCCTGATTCGTGACGTCATGCGCGGAGCGATTCATAAAAGGGACGCAGTCATTCCCACTGCGCAAAACCATTCTAACCTCCGCGATGGATGGAAAGACGACCGCGATACCTCAATACATCCCTGTCTCGGGCCCATACACTCAGGAGCCCAGATACGCAAATAAACGCCGGCTTCTGAAAGCCCTCGGCCTCTCCGCCCTGGTCATCTGGGCCGGAGCGCGCTATATTCATTGCGACCGCTCGGGAACCTCAGTCGTAAGCGCCACCCAAAGACTTGCATATCACCCACCAGACATTTCAGGACTGGCCCATCCCCCCCGACGTCTCCGTCGAGCGATGTGCGGCGTGGGCTGCCGGCGACGTCCCGTCTTCTGCACGGGCGAGCTTCCAGCTTCCGCTGGATTCTGACGCCCTGTTCTTGGTCTCACGCAGCAATTTGGAAAGCCAGGTTGACGGGTTTTGGACGGGCGACGTAACCCACATGCAGTCCGCGGAGGTCTCCGATCAGGTCCAGGTCGCAATCATCGCGCATGTCTGGCGCGAGGAGCAGCTGGATCACATCAAAGCCTGTCTTCTCAAGCGGGAGGAGACCCAGAACGGTGTGGGGATTTTCGTATGTGTCGGCGTGTCTCAGATGTCGGTTTGCTAAAATCAGCGTGATCAATCTCAGATGAAATGGATGGGAGCACGACCCAAGGATGGACCCAAATTGCGCTTTGAGGTCACTGTAACCTTCCCGTAGACGTCGGGACAGGTCTCCACTACCCATCGCCAACCTGTCGTCGGACATCGAGAGCTTTTCGCAGACATTTCGGGATACGCGCAATATCACGTTCAAATCTTTGTCCATCCAAAGTGCGGTGGGAGGGATAGACGCAGAGGTGACTTCACTTTTCCTTTCTTTTACGCGTAAGGCTGAGAGCGTGGGATCTCAGCACCTTAAGTAATCTTGATGGCATCCGCCATCAATCAATTCCACGGCTAAATCTGCCGGTTCGCAAAATAATAAAAATTGTATAGGGCCGGGGCAGGTCTAGAGATACTAAGCAACTAAAAAAAACTATATTACACCAAGTTTGCAGCCACAATAGAGGCCTTAATCTCTGCAATCATTGAGGGAGGTAAGATGCAATGACTACGATACGGCTTCTTGATCCAAATCAAGTCACCTCCTGTCAAGCCTTGTGCGTAGGCGGAAATAAAGCGGGCAGCACGATTGGCATACCTAAGTAAATGCTAATCAGTAACTGTATTCTCTGGTGAGTCAAGACACATACCGAATAATTTGAAGTTTAGGAACATCATCGAGACAGTTCTTGACATTCTGCTCCATAGCATCAATGTTTGCTGTCAAGGCTGTTGTACGGTAGCGGAATTTTGCAGCTCCCCAATACATCTCAATAAAATTGAGCTCGCAATGATACTTTGGGTAGAAGTCACAATGTGGCCTCGGGATTCGACAAGCTCTTCCAGCGCAGATATCTGATTGACAAAATTAGGCTGGCAAAAAATAATTCGGCAGCAGCAACAGTCAGTTCGACCAGCCTCGCATTTGAAACCAGGACATTGAGCCAACAGTCCATCTTTCCAAAGATTACGTTCACGGATGATTATTTCCATTCCCTTGAACCACCCTGGCATTGTGGGATGATCTTCGTCAAAATAAAATGACTGAGTTCCACCAGAAGGAAGGGTTCCATTCCGCATTCTTGGGCCAGTGTCAAGCTTTGGTGACTTCACCATCTTCCTGGCAGACAGTGCATCTGCAGCTCGCTTCTGGTGACTAGGAGCATTATCGAACTCGAATAGTCCCACAGCAAATCCTTTGGTCTTAGCCTCAAAGATATCAACGGCTCGGTCAACCTGGGCAAGCAGGTCTTCAGAAGAAAAATAGCCATCTCGATTCTTGCCAGCACGAAATAGTATACGTGCTTCCCTGCAAAACAAAAGAGAAAACATGAGCACCTCAAAAATTAAAATAAAGCCAGCATACTTGTCTTCATGAATCAACCTTCCCCATTCTAGAGTCAAGAAGTCAGAGACCATTATTGACTCCCCCTCTCCCTTTCACTTTGGTTTTCCTTTGTCCGATACATGCCCCCAACCTACGTCCCGGCGGTCATTTGAGTAGAATGTTGATTCATCATGTGTGACAAGGATCATTAGAAATGGCTGGCCATGATATTTCCCCTGGAGAACATAACCCTCTGGTTCCTTTTTCACAGATGGCTAGAGTCAGAACAGCCTCTGTCATTGCAAGAGATCCCAGTGGCCTCATCAGCATGAGAAGAGATAGAATCCCCCTCATCAGGGACCTCTTCTACAGTGGTTCGTTGAGCTTCCACAGCTTTTAGAGCATTAGCCTGGCGAGATTGCTTGCTTTTAGACTTCCGGCCCATGTTTCCCTAGTCAGAGAGCCCCAGAGAAGGTTGCTGATGTTGCTGGATGGCGGTAGAGGTCAAGGCGTGTGTGATGGGATCAAATCAGTGGCTGTGTGGCACCGCCAACCGGCGAAATTCCGGGCGACTTTTTCTCAAGAACGTTCCCAGGCACCGGGGATGTGTGAAAGAAGTCAAAAATACAAATTTCCTTATTTGGTCAATAACTTCACAACGATTGCAGATTTTCCGGATTTCAATCATACAGAGTGTTCTACAATACTCTATCTGAGGTTTCTCTAAAAGAAAATTATATAAATATTTGCTCAGGCTGAGATTTTGAGCTCATTGTCGGCTGTGATGGCGCATCATTGATTGTTACATAAGGGTGCTGAGATCCCACGCTCTCAGCCTTACAACAGGCTGATATGTTTTCAAGACTCTGTTCACTGTGAACTCTACCATCAAAACGGCCGTTGGGTCGATTCGACTCCAGGTGAGGGTCCCCGGGTTCGACAAAAGTGCCGAAACCGATGAATATACAGACCCTGATCGCGGAAAATGCTTATGTCGAAACTGTCGTGGGACAAGTTGAGGGCACGTCCAACTCGTCGAGGAGACTCAATCTCGCTGGCCAGATAGATGCCAATATTAATCTCTCCAACCACGAGCAAGGGCAAGCGGCGCAGCTCCAGCTGGATGCAACCTACGGGTGGGCTAAATCCATCAGAACCGTCGTACAGTACCATTGTCTGATGCTATAGCGCCTGCAGAAACATACAAGCCAACATCAATCTCGAGTCCTCGAAGGACTCGGGTGCAGCGTTTGACATTACGGCTCACAGCACGAGCGCGGGCCTAAGGCTGGACGTCCTCTGCGCCCCGCTCGACTCCAAAGTCACTCTCCGCGCCACGACATTCATCGGCGCAGTGGCTGTCAAGCTGCCGGCCACGTACGAGGGCGCCTTCTCAGCTACAACCTCCGGATCTCAGGTCGACGTGAAGTTCGACAAGAATGCGGAGGATCCGGCTCGGCGGGAGCGGAGGCGCAGGCTGGACTTCGAGCGCCCGCGCCAGGGGGCTGTGTCCGGCAACGTCGGGTGGTCGGAGGAAGGCAGGACGCGTGGGTTGGTGGACGTTGCGACGTCGATGTCGCCGGTCAGGTTGGAGTTTTGAGCCCGATGATTTTCTGTATTTTGCAAACCGGATCGACTATGTTCATGTAAAGTGGACCGGGTAAGTAGTGAATGTAGGTGACTCAACCGGGATTGCTCTCTGCCACCTAAATTCAACTGGCCCCTGGTCATTCAAGATTTGGTCTCGGCGATTTCCGGGCCGCAAGTCCGTATAACAATTGTAGCGCGCTTTGCGGCAGAGCCCACTAACTGGGGCATAGGCTCGGCAGGATCGCGGGTATGATCGGGTTTAAGTTTCACGGAAGGCAAAGGCCATCGGACCAACGTCAATGCCTAACGCCGCTCGCGGATGACTCCCAAGCCCGACACCGTGTGCGCGCGATAATCGGGGGATGAACAGATGGTGCGCTGATCTGTCACGTACGCCCCCTGCTGACCTAGCCTTTCTAGTTCTCCTCTCTGCTGGTGCACGCCACGTGCTGTGAGCGCGTGCAGGATCCGCGGCAAAATTCCAAGGCGGCCATTGGAGGTGGTCAGCTATACCGTTGATAAATAAAATGCAACCACACCCGCAATTGGGCAGGATAAATACCTCCGGGACTAGTGTTGCCAGGGGGGCGAGGCCGCGCCGATTCATAGTACAAATGTGAGGTGTTTCCGCGGGTACCTCATCGTTTGAAGATGCTGGAATGCTGACTGATGCTGAGTGATAACCGAGCTTGTATTTGTGATCCGGCCGAATGGCCGAGTCATCCCCGAGGATTGAACAGGAATATTCTAGATAATTTAGCTACAGTATAAATACCAGTAGGATGAGGCACAGAGCCTCATCAGCTTGTAAAATCTGGTCTAACAACCAATTGTGCAATCTTAACTGGATAAATAACAACAGTACCTCTCGACGTTTCCTTGTAGCTGGGCTCCAGCAGCCGCGTGCGTCGTTCACAAGCTATGTGCCTCGCATGTTACTGTGCGCATCTGCCGGACTGAGTGGACATAGGCTGAGCGCGGATGGGAGGAGAATGGCCAAGGTGACGCTATGACGGTTATTTATCGTCAAAAATTATCTACCCACTTTCATGAACATTGTACCGTGCACATGGCACATCTTTAGGGCACTTTCAACCGTAAAATGTACGTTTCTACCGCAAATTGTACATTTCTCCGGGCATAACTACCCAACAAATTGAACATTTAAAGCCCGGCCTGCGTCCTGCACCACGGACAGACTGCCGAACACGACTTAACAGAATGCTAATCTTCCCGCCAACACTTGATCGTATCAAAAGAAGATAAAAACCCCGCTTACTCAAGTACTGATCCGTGCAACTGATCTTTGAACCCAAGGTACCAGAGAGGATGCGGTTTCAACATCAGACTATGAGAAGTGGTCCAAGTATGCAAGTGTATTTGGATCATTTCAATGAAGTTTAGATTCAAACCTTTCGAACCATGCATGCATACATTGAAATCCCTCCGAAAAGAGGGTCGCAATCATTGACTCTCCGAAGGAAATGAAATATTTATTGAAGGACCACCTGGAGTCCCAAATCGGCTTATCTTGCCGCAATCAAGGCATCTGACGATCAATGTTCATCCGATGTTCACCGTTGAAAGTACCATGTTCATTCATAAATGTACACCGTGAGAAGTTGTTCACCACTTCAACGAGTCCACATATTTTTTTGACGAAAAAAGCTTTTATATGACGCGGTGCCCGGAGGAATACGGCTTGTGCCTCAACCGAGATCCCTCGAGCATTTCTGGGTTAAATTTTCTGCAAACTCACGGGGGGCTTCCTTTTAAGGCTATGAATGAGTCGATTCCTTCCCAAAATATGTGGAATATGCAGGAGGTGCCGAATGTTGTGGACGAGGTTGAACTTGTATTCTTTCCCACGCCGCCACATTTCTCATCCCAGCCCAGTCGAGGCGTGGCGCAGTTTACAAACCGGAAGTGATAGTTTTCACGGCGCAATATACCACGCAGAAGTGTGAATGCAAAAATAAGTCACGCAACGCCACGCGTGCCTATAAAAAAGACTACAGTCCATAATTAATATTGAATGTTTTTTTCAGTAGGTTTTGGACTCAACTTCACAGCATCAAAATGTTTTACCGCTTCTTTGTCAGTACTCCTTTTTCAATCATCTCAGAAATATGTCAAAACCCCACGAAAAAGACGACGACTGCTATGAATCAATAGAAGGCATCGAATTCTTTTACACGTTCAACCAACGCAAATTCAACAACTCCAACATTACGTATTTTCTACCATCTGACGAAGAGGAAATTCAAGTACACCAGTTTTGAATCAAACATCTACATAAATTGATTATAACACACTGTTAGAGATACAGGTCGCTTCACAATGGTGGACGCACAGGGGAGCTTCACTCAAGCAGGATATGAAGGTTTCTCGAGAGCGCCTTATACGGTGTTCGTCTTCGCTGAGCTCTCCCGAGTCGAGAGCCCCTTCCGGCACCTCAGCATCGACTCCTCGAGATGCCCCGTCGCTCACTCCCCCTCCATTCATTCCGTTCTTGGAGCGCGACGGCATCCGTCAGCATGCCGATCCCCTTCTCTTCCTCCCACACTTCACTGATCGGCATCCCCACGTTACGGGACCCCAGCACCCTTACGCGCTATCTACTTGTTGCGCTGAAGGCTTCGTAGGGCCTTTCGAGCTACGATGTCCTGAACTCCGCTCCCCGTGTGAGTTTGGACTTGCGACCGTAGCGCCCGCTCCAGCTTCAAAACCTTGGTTTTCCGACTCTCGGTTCGCGGGTTCCTTTCTTCCTTATGTTCTTGTGCTATTAGATTAGCCTTCACTCGCGCATCAAAGGCCGGGGATCATGAAGAGATCGAGATCGTCGAGTCCTTCGAGTCTTCAGAGCAGGACAGCATCGGCCAGACATTCCAATTCACCTTTGGCACCCAACTGGACCCTGACGCTGCATTGACTCACCAACTCGTCACAAAGCGGGTATGACATCGCCATCACAGATGATTTGAATCATCCAGTTCCATCGACCCCCCGACTGGGACCTGCTCATCGCCAACCGGCTACTCGTATCCCAGATCGACACGACCCCGTGTGGCCTCGCCTTCCGATTTCAGCTGCGCGCATACACACTCCCCGCACGTCTCACCCAATATTTCCGACTCAGAGGCGCCACATAAACCTTCGCCGTCTCCGGGCAGCGACCAGTCGAGTATTTCCGAGGTGATGTCCAAAATCAAAAGCTGTAGAAAATTCCAGAAACGCATTCTTTCAACGCCGCCCCACTAGCCCAGAGAAGAAGAAGAAGCCAAAAGTTGCTGAGAAATCGTCGATTCGAGCAGCTATGGAGGAAGGAAAAGGTAGTCTATTCAAATTTTTCAACAAACTCGCGACGGAGGATGATAAAAAGATGACGCTGGCATTGTGGCGGGAAGGACGGAAGGATACATTCACTCAGGGACATGGATTCGGCAAACCCTCGGATGCCGTCAACGATGCGAAGCACGAGCATAAGAAGGAGCTTGCTCGAGCACGGAAGCCGAGGGAGTCTGAAGAGAACAGTCTGCAGTGACCCTGAACTCTTGACATCTCTTCTTGATCCCTGGGTTCAGGACGACGACCTAGCACGGCGCCATCCACGATAAATGGTCTCTCCCACCTCCTGGTACCTCGAACAAATCCCGGCCTCATCTCGAGTGGCTTAATTCCGGCTATCTCTATAGCGAACTACCGGGTGTTGCGATGGGCCTTGAACAATGCAAGTGTAATTGGAATAGCCACTAATGTGTCCTCTTCAATTGCATTCTGTGGTCGCCTTAATCCCACCCATTCTACCTGCTTTAGAAGGGCAATAATCTAGTATGCATACCCCTTAGATATATGGCTCAAGTGTGTAAGTACAGTCATGTATATTCATCTTCTGGACAACATGGAATACACTGGGGTGGATAATACGAGCACCAATGAATGATTTGGCGGGGTGGCCGTTTAGGCCGTTTATCGCCGAAACAAATTCAGAAAGTGACGAAATCGTCATACATAAATTCAGGTAAAGGGCTGCCAATCGCGCATTTCGACCCGTTGACCATCCATATTCTTTCATCCCTCCTCTTCCCTCTCTCGCCAAAGCACGACGAAAACCTGTACTCCTTCAGCAATTAGATAGGTTGCGCAACAGCCATTCGAGCCATCTGATGGCTGATTTGCGTGCGCAACTCAATGGCTGGTTAGCTCGAGTGGCCGATGAAAAAAATGGTGAGGGATTTTGTTTTCCGTGCTAGAATGCCCCCTAATTGAGATGAATCTCATGAAGCCACTGTCAGGTCATGCTTTTGAAAATGCCCGTCATTTGAATGCACCTCAGATCACACTTTTCAAAATGCCAGCCATTTGAATGCACTCCGATTGTGTCAGGTCATGCTTTTCAAAATGCCCGCCATTTGAATGCACCTCAGATCACACTTTTCAAAATGCCAGCCATTTGAATGCACTCCGATTGTGTCAGGTCATGCTTTTCAAATGCCCACCATGAGTCTGAAGTGCATCCCCGAATACACATTTTGAGATGTGGAGGCAGATTTGAGGACAGAAAAGTGTGCGGAAGAGCCGAGCCGGCGAGGACAGGAATCAAGCTGCGCCGGAGGCAGTAGCAACTGTGCGGACCTACGACGTGTCGAGAAAAGACTGTGTGTGGTTCAGCTGGCGACTGAAAGGAAGAGGCAGTGTCGGTAAAGCCCGGAAAATCAAAGATGGAAGGGGTTAAACAGAGACGAAGAGCAGAGGAAGAACAAAAGGAGCATGGATATATGGGGAAATAGCACAGCCGAGGAGCCATTTGCTTAAAGAACGGTTAATGTGTTCGCTTCGGTGCAATGATTGCCTCATCGGTATTGTGATGCGTCTGGGTTCGATTCTTTTGGGCGCAATCCTTTTTTTTCTTACTTTCTTCTGTTCCTTCCCCGCCCCGACTGCCTATATCTGTTGTACGTCGCCCGGTATGTAATCAAATGGATATATCAGTTGCTTTATTTCACCGCATCTCTCAATGGCCAGTACAGTGCACACAGCTCAGCCCAGCCTGCACAATAATGGCCAAGGCCTTGCCCTACCTTAAAGCTGTGATTTCTTGTTTATCCAGCTGAAACTAAAATTTGGGCTACATACTGTTTACTACCTCTGTGCCAGAACATTCAGCTCCCTTCATCTTTTCCAGTAATTTTGTTATAAATGCCCTAGAACATGTATTGACAGAGGAAAAACGGACTCAAAACATCAAATAATTTATTTGAGATCCTCCATCCCCTCTCAGAGGGCATATATACCGATAGATAGTCGAGGAGTCCGCAGGGCTCGTCCATTCGTTGTTTGATGGCACCTTCCTTTTTGGGAAGGCGTAGTGGGGGAGGCCAAGGACATTTCGTTGGGGCACTCTTGTCACTGGTCGCTTCGACGGTGATGGTTCGTAATCAAAAGGGAGGTGTTTGGCATTATGTACCTACGAAACAATTATACATACTGATGGCCAGCGAAGAGAGGTGGTTAGGGGGAAAGTCCGTGAGCGGGCCCATTCCACCCTTCCACACGGCGCTTCGAGTGGCGTCGGTTTCGGGTATTACCCCATTTAGTTTAAACTTGCCAGCAGGTCACAAGCGCTTCTTGGGTCCTCCCACCACGATCCTAGGTATTTTTTCCTCTTCGTCTCGAATCGGCTACTGATAACCTACAAGCCTGTTACATTGATCACGCTGTAATGCTGCTCTTAATCCTCGTCGTTCACCTCACAAGAAAATGGAGCCCTGTGCAGGGACACATCCTCGACTCGCGAGGGACGACAGATGACCCCTGCGATAACATCAACAGCTGCAGGACACTCTTTCAGGTTGTGTTGGGTTGTCTCGCCACCATCTTTGCTTGCACCTGGGTCTCAGTGCACCAGAACGTCCCCCCTCCTGGCATGGGAAGGGTTTCCCTCCTTCTGCGAAAAGCTGCGGATGATGCTCATCGCAGTCATTGCTCCAGAACTTATCGTAACTTTTGCCGCCAGGCAGCGTATTAATGCACGATACATTTCAAAAAGTGGGGTATTATTTCTCGTGTCTGTCCAGTGCTCATTGACCATTCGTCGTAGAATTTGATGTTTCAAGACCCCATGCGTTTTTCTGCTGCATGGGTGATTCGTTTCGGGAGGACGGCTATCCCATTGCAGAAATGAAACAACTGCCCCGAATATGTTGCCGCCATAAAACGAATCAAAGAGGAGGAAATCGTAGACAAAGCAAGGGGGATGCGCTGTCCAAAGGTCTAGCTCTTATACAGGGGCTGTGGTTCACGACGCAATGCATCGCCCGCGTCTTTCAACGTCTTCCGGTGACCGAGCTGGAGGTAGCGACAGCCGCCTTTGCCGTTGTCAACATTTTGATCTGGTGGCTCTGGTGGTCGAAGCCGCTCGATGTTCGGCAGCCTATCGTAGTCCACAAATCTACGCGTTCCGAATCCGAGCGAATGCTGGTTGCGCCCGCCCCTATCGCCGTTACTGCGCTTCGCGAGTTCCGCGCCGCAGTCCTTTGGGACTATCTGGATTACGACCCGCTGTTATCTACTTCGGTTCCCGCATTCTGGTCCATGGTGGATGACGACGGACCTTATCGCGACTACTATCTGCTTGTTGTTACAGAGATTTCTGTGGGCATCGTTTTCGGTGGTATCCACTGCGCCGCGTGGAACGCAGCCTTCCCATCCACCGCAGAAAAATGGCTCTGGAGGTTGAGCTCCGTATTCATTGCTGGATGTCCTGCATTCCTAGGATGTTGTTGGCAATTGTTTCTCGCTTCTAAGAGCGACGATGACACCTTTTGGACGACTTTCCTCATTGCACTGGGAATTGGAGCTCCAATCTACACCATCTGCCGAGTTCTTCTCATCATCCTACCCCTCATCGCTCTTCGCGCCGTACCAGTCCGCGCCTTTGTGGACGTGGACTGGAGTGTGTATATCCCACATCTCTAGGCCAGCTACTCGTACATATCCTCTGCCACTGCTTTGATTACAGTAACATGCGCTTCTTTATGTACATACAAGCGCTCGCCGGCGCTTCGCGCCGGCTCCCACTTCTGCCAGAATGATAGATTAAAAGCGGAGTTTAAAAAGCTTCGGACAGACGGACAGGCTTAATTTTATAAATAGGGGAGATGGTCAGCCCTGTGAACGCGCGAGGCCCAAGTTTGCTTTTTCTCCGAATTTCTCGGTTGCCATGGGCGCTTGTTCCGGACATGTGTTCTCGATTAGACACCAGATTACCATCTTTCACCTCTCATTGCGAGTGCACTAAAAACGAGACGTATATTGAGCCCAAACTTTGTGGTAGTGTACATGTAATTAAAATGCTAACCCACGGGAGTGATGATCGGCATACTCATCAACATAAAAGGCTGCAAAAAAGGTCGAGAGAACGGGTATACTTAAAATAACGGGGAACGGGGTCGTCGCCGTAAATGGGAATAAGATGGCCAGTACCGAGAATAGAGTCTAGATGGATGACGGACATCTCGCGCTCACCGCCCCATCCAAATCTGACTCCACCATCCACATGCCGACGTCCGGGCATGGCTCGTCCCCGATAGCAGAGAACCACGTAATGAGCGCGCAGAGATATATGAAGTTGATATGAAGCCAGAAACTTTCAGCGACATGAAGGCCTGCGTGCAGGCGACGGAAACCCAGCGTCCTGCCCGACAAAGATACAATCATACCGGGCGGCACCGCCGCGCCAGGAGCGGACGCCCGCATACGTTCGCGGTACATCCCAGCGATGCCAGACAGGGCGCTGGTTGCTTAAAAGATCGCGATAGCGGAGGGGTAGACACAGACATTGCCCCTCACACCGGAAAATGAATAATTTCACAGCACATGATCCACTGAGCCTGTAACTGAAGTTCTGACATTCAGCCCCATCATTCGTGAAACTGTAAATGAATTTCTAAAGTCAAGAGACTTTCAGAGATTCAGTTACACACTCCCATTGCACGTGACCCTGTGAAATTATTTATTTTCCGGTGTGCCTGTAGGATCGGCAGTCTTCTGGTGGCACGTCATTACTATTCGTCTCTCTTCTCTCACTCTTGTCTCACTCGTATTATTACTATACATTACTCAAACCACCATCATCTCGATTTCGAAGTTCGCCGTTAGCACGCCAGACACCCTGCAGTGGTGCCGCTACATGAGCCCTTCTTTCGCAGATAGATGCCTGGGTACATAGACGAAAAACATGCCCCAGAAATTGAATGCCCAAATGAAAAGGAAAAAAAAACGACATCCGCTTCCTTTGTCCAGGATCCAGCTCAGTCTTGGACCCCAGAGCGTCATTCTAGCACAGTTAAACAACATCTGGGTAGATTCCTCGCAATGGACACTATTTCACCTGAAACTCTCTGTTGCTCTTGGTCTTCGCCGCCGACGCGCACCTCAGTAAGCTCAGCGACCTCATTGCTGAGTCAGCGTGCACTGCGACCACGGCAATCAATTGCCGCCCGTTCTCGCCCGTTGCACGACTTGAGCTCACCAACCTCGCTCCCTCGGAAGAGTTAAGTCAACCCTGGGTGACGTCTCCCTGAGTGAATGATTCAGAGTGGTAACCGTAATACCAATGAGCAACACGCCCCGCTCACTGATGGTAGTCTGGCTGGGTTACTTGTCATGCCCCTGGAGCCAAACGACAACGTGATTTTGACTCCACAATGCAAAACCAATGGCCTCCGGGAAGTGCAGTACACAATTGTTGCCGTGCTAACCACCAACACCGAGTTCATATGCTGGGAGCAGTTGTAGAGTCAAAAGGCATTAATAAAAACCGTACAGAGAATAATCCTCTTCAAGGATCATTATGGCATAAAGGCAAGCAAAACTTGGGAAATTGCGAAGATACTGTTTGATCTACACTGGATACGATGTACCTGGCAGGCTGGATCCACACAATGCGCGGCTGTGACCTCAGCCCCGAGGTGGACTTGAATCCAGTCAGATTTACATGACAGATCGAGCAACATTTGCACCCTCGTTAACGGAAACTGGTTTAGTACTGCTGCATTTTTGGCCAGTCATATGAGCACATACAATCACAGAGTACTAACTAATTCCTTTTTATGCTCCAGTTACCTTGGCTTTTGATAGACGTTCTGATAGCGAATAGCTCGTCAAGTTGAGGGGTTGGAGTCCAAAACGAAGGCACGAGAGGCTTGTGCGTGCTGGGATACTTTTGGGAACACAGTGTTCAGTGTTTGGACCATGCTGTGTATAAAATTACTACTACTACTACTACTATTATTACCCTTATATTAAGCGGATCCCTTGAATCAGATTGTCCCTGTTTGTTCTCGCACGCCACCGCTGATTCCTGAGGATACAGCTGTTTGTTTTCGACGGAGCGCTCATCAAGCGCCCTCCTTTATCTCTCGGCATCATATTTTGGCTCTTCCGTATGTCGCCCGTTCGCCTTAATCCCAGTCTCTAATCTCCATCCCTATCAATGGCTAGTACCACATCCGTCATCCGCCCCCACCGAGTCTCCAGCCTCGCCGCTACCACTCGTCTTTGGCTCCACCACTCGCTCGCGCTTCCCTATGCTTTGCACGCCCCGGATTCCTGCTCCTAGTGCCCCTGTCTTTGGCCCACCGTCGCCGACGCTCGCCGACTTCGGCCCACGCCCCTCGTCACTCCGTCGACTAGGCTCCTTAAGCATCGCAGATTCGCCGTGGCCTTGCCGGACGTGCAGCCACCCAAGCCCGCCAACGACGAGTACGGTACGGTGTGAGCGCACATGGTCTACACTGAGCGAGAGATCGAATCGAGAAGTCAAGTGCATCGTGTGCGTTTTGACTCGCTGCGAATTTTTTTGGTCTCGTTTTGGTGAGTCGTCCCCCCCCAATCCCTTTCCTCCCCCTCAGCTGAGGCTGTCGCAACCCTGGCTGCACACACGCAGCCCGGGTCAGCTCCTCTTCCCTCGCCCATTTCCATCCCCGTCCTAATCGTACCGCCGACACGCCCTCCCGCCCCCGTCCACCTCGGCCAATCGCACCTCCACGCGTCGGTCTTCGCCGCATCGCACCCGCTTTCTCCAAGTTTCCCGTGTCGCGCAACTGCGCGCCGAGACGCGGCTCCGCGTCACTGACCAGCACCACCTGCGTGTCGATCTCTGCCACCCACGCTGTGCCTTCCCCGGGCTACACAACCACTCGACACGGGCCTCACCGCCGTCCGCGCCGCACAACCTCTTGTGCCTCTTGCCGCCACTGTACACGCCGTTACCATTACCTTCCAGGAAGCGCCTCTTTCCGCCCACGCCACTCCACGCTGCACACCACCGACGCGAGTAGCAATCCCCGCGCTCTACCACCTCTGATGCTCCACAGGTGCCCTCGCCCCCTCGCCTGCCCCTCGTACCCTCCCCTTCCTATCCGCCTTCCCGTCAGCTTACGACTCCGGTAATCCCACCCTTCGCCGCGTCATCGCCCATCCTAAGATCCTGAGCGCTGTAGCGGCATGAACCCATCTACCACACCTTCCGCCTCCGCCTGCCCGGGCCTCGCTCCGCTATCTGCGCCGCTGTGGACGCCATTCCTCGCACCCTCTCCATATGCATCCGCATCCCCCACCCGCACCGCAAGCCGCGGGACATATCTGTGCAGTCCCATCCTGCCGAGGCGCGCGGACGAGCCGCGTGCATCCCGCGCTGTCCCACGTTCCAGGCGCATCCCTTGCGATCACATTTGCCGCTGAGGAAGTCAGGGAACTCTATCTCCGACGATCCATTGTACCCCTGCTTATCCACTTATTCTCAGGTCATTTTGCCTCCCAATCCCTCCCCTCCTCCCATTACCGTACAAACGATACCTCCTCCGCTGTATGCATGTACTCCATCGCCCTGCTGGCCTCGCCTAATATTATTCCCATTTCATCGAGTGCATTGCCATCCTCACACGTCATCAATGCAGCTTGAACGACTCTCAATCGCCTGTTTTAACTGCTGCCGAGGATGCCTATGGAGTCTGGGGTCAAGGATAGCTGCGAAGGTAAGTTCGAGACTTGACGCAAAATCGAAACTGACGTTGCATGCGTCAAACGCCAGTGTCGCCTCAAATTCAACTGACTCACTGCACTCTGGAGTTTGGACATCTTCAAGAGTCATGTTCGCAACCGTTCAACACTTTCTTCTGCTTTAAATGAACATCGCAATCTCAATCCTCGCGTCCATCTTCTCTGGGAGCAGGGTTGTGAGCTACAGCGCGCTCCGGGTTGCTGTCACTTGTGTTCTCAACTTTCTCCGGCCTCTTTCGAGTTGCGACCATCACCATCGAAATATAGGTGGGGGGGACACACCTTTTACATCGCGGATTGCTCACTTGCAATAGCCAACTAGCATGGCCCATTGACAGGTTTGCCTAAACTGCGGAACACCCCCGAACCTCGTATCCGTCCTGGAGGAGCAGCCACTGGCCCCTTCCCTTGATTTTACGCACCTCCTAACAAGTAACGAGCCCCTCTTGACTCTGAGGTCCTACTCATCCGAGATACCATCTCCGACAGCCAGAGTCGAATCGGTCCTCTGGATGCACACCTCGAGGCCTTGCAAGCGCAGATCAGAAATTTAGAGACCACCCGGGTGCTATCAATCCCCCCATTAAATTCTCCCATGCACAGTTCCAATGTTACCCAGTGCGGAATGACCAACGTGATGTGGTCGGGCGAAATTCGTAAATACTCAGATCGTTCCTTCCCAACGCTTCTCACTGCTGAGCCTCTCAAGCACCATAGGCAATAGTAAGAAGCTCCCAGTTTGCCCACCCAACCCACCTTATTGACTCCCTTGTGAGCTCTTGAATAGTCTGGATGCCAACATGCCTGCCGGTGCGAGCCTTGCCGCCGGGACATTCAACATCTCAATTCTGTGGTCCGTCGCAGAGCCGGCGGGTGTCTGATACAAGTCGCGCCAGTACTGTATAGCTTTTCCATTCAGGGCAAGGCCTCTTATTGGCTTTCGATTTCGGAGTGTCCTCCACAATCAGTAAGTGCTTCGTCGTCCAGTCGAGCGGTACGTCATTCGTATCCGTTCCGTGCGGCATCTCAGACGAGCCACATCTCACCATACTTTCAGACGATACCTCCTGCCTGCCCTCTTCGGAATAAGAGCTCTATACTCACGATATCACATTCGATCAGAATTTAGTGAGTTCCCGTTGAAGTGTGCGTGAATGATACACACGTGAAAACGTTGCTCCCCCGAGCAATTTTGCGAATTTTACAAATATATGTTATTGGGGCGGAATACAGTGGCGCTTGTATGTTCTGCACGCGGCAGTTTGGGCCCATTTCTGGGTCGATTGTCTTCAAATAAAATTTTGCCATCAATGTTGAGTGATTTCAAGCTCGTACGCACAATTGAAACCATACCATACCTGTTTGGATGGCCCGGAATAAAATAATTTGGTGTATTCTGAAAATTCGACTTTGCGGAATCACATGCTACTCGTATCAAAAAAATGGTCATGGTAGCATGAAAGTACTTGAAAATGAATGATACTCACATTTTACTTCATTGGAATCCATTGAGATTTGGGCTTACAATGCCCGCTGCAAGTCGGCCATTTTGAGTGAAAATCAGTGAAAAGTGACAAAAATGGACAAAATGGCCAACTTGGGACGGGCATTGCAAGCCCAAATCCCAATGGATTCCAATGAAATAAAATGCGAGTATCATTCATTTTTCAAGTACTTTCATGCTACCATGACCATTCTTTGATAGCATGTGATTCTGCAAAGTCGAATTTTCAGAATACACCAAATTATTTTATTCCGGGCCATCCAAACAGGTATGGTATGGTTTCAATTGTGCGTACGAGCTTGAAATCACTCAACATTGATGGCAAAATTTTATTTGAAGACAATCGACCCAGAAATGGGCCCAAACTGCCGCGTGCAGAACATACAAGCGCCACTGTATATGGTAATGGGAGGAACACCGTAACTGGGAGATACAAGCCCAAGGATAACATTTGGAAACGTACCTGTGCTATGGTATCCTGCAGGACAGCCCTGCATAGCCCTCAAAGGAACAATGAGGATGGATGGAACGGACAATGGGAACAATGGTGAAATTGAACAGTCCACGTGACCGCTCGATCGCGTCAATTGTCAAGCTCAAACTATCAAGCGACACGTCGTAGGTGTCTCGGGGACGCGTTTGAAGGCGACCGTAACGAAGGGGATGAGATGGCAGTGTTCAAGGAGAGGATACTGGCCAAAAGAAACTCCAGAACAATGGGATTCATTGTTTCAAAAGCAATTACCTGGAGTTTCATCAACACATTACCAATAAATCCTCACCAGATATAGGAGGTTTCACGGTTAAAGGGAGTAGACTCCCGTAGCAACGAGCAGTTGGGACTTGAAGATTGCGAAGGTGTACCGGTATTTGTAGAAGACAAAATAGTAAGGGTATAAAAAGGCTTGTAAATTTGTAGTAGGGACAGAATACACCTCGCCCAGGTACCCACCTGTGATTTGTTTGGCTCTAAACGGGACTCTACGGTTTTAACGGAACGATAACGGAACACTACGGAATTTAACGGAACGGATTTTACGGGAACGCTTAACGGAACGGGACTTTGTTGAACAAATACGCTACGGACACTTTGATTTTTAAAACTTCGCTTCGCTTCGCTCACACTCGACCCACTTCGATTATTTGAATTCGCATTCGTGGTTTCTTCCACGCGAACCCCCGAACACATACACACAAGATACGGAGTTTTGTTTGGTTGTTGTTGTTAAAGTTCTCTGGTAGAACTTTTCACGCCACCACCGACTTCGAACCTTTCACCGTGTTTGTGGAAATTAACAATCCACCGTGCCTTCATGCTAAGGCTTGCGTTACGGCTGTTCAAAATTTTATTATCATTTGCTCCTCATGGGTCTGTAGGCTGCCGAGCACCACTCATAGATGGTCAAAGCTGTGTGCGTTTGGTCCTGGTTCGAATCTCGGAGACTCGTCGGTTTCGAGGTGAGCGTGGAAGATGGTGTAAGAGAAGAGCGAGAGTAGGTGTTGCACGCGTAGGCGGTGCGCATCTGCTTCAGCCACAGCACTAATAGCTTTCCCATATGTTCGTTTATTACTAGGCACACTAGCTGTTCAAAGTAATACAAACTTATACGATGTTTATGAGAGACAGCCGAGCACGAAAGGACCAATCACACTCCGAAGGTCTATACGGCTCGCAGTGCTTCTCATTGGCGTCGAAAAGAAGATGTCCGTATTTATCCTACACTTGACACTGTAGATTTAACACGTCACAGCCCATTTTGTTTGAATGTGCGCAAAATAGCCTTGCCATAATTCGAAAGGCCGTCTCATGGGCGTCAACCTATGCGCCGCCTTGCCGTCGACGCTGCTGCTTCGCAGAACACATCCATGCGCCCTCGCAACGAGCTCCTCACACACCGGCCCGCGCGCAGAGAGACCTAGAGCGCCCTCCCCACCTTCGCCATCGCCCACGCCACAGCCCACGCGTCCGGCTCGTGGCCCTGCGCCATGCGAGAGCGGCGTGAACCACGACTGTAAGCGAAACGGGTTGTACGCGGGTTACTAGTAGAAGGCGTAACACGTGTACAAGTGTGAATGAATATAATTGAGTTCAGGAACCCTTATATAATCAGTCAACCGAGACGAGGGGAACTTAATTGATAGCTTCAAGTAAGTTCAAAGACCGTAAATCTATTTACTAACTCAAGTCTAGCAACCTGAAAGTACGAATAGATGAATAACTGTGTCAGGTCCAAAGCGCTGAGAGATGGCCACCCCTGCATCCTCTGTGTCGCTGATTCGCAGGCGGCGTTACGCGGATCCTATCTACCGCGCCGAGGTCGGGGACAACATAGTGGAGGTGGCCTAGGACAAGCTCGTGCGCAACGCAATGGTCGCGCGCCCCCATCTCACCATCCTAAACATGTGGACCCCGGCGCACATCGGGACCGTAGGAAACGAGCTGGCGGACGTACGGGCATGGGAGGCAACTACTCTCGACCCCGACCCATCACTCTTCGTTTCACTAACAACAGTACGACGCCTCATTCACCTCCAGACCCTCGCCTCCTGGGATGACCGCTGGAAACATTCCAAATCCGGCGGCGCCCTACGCTACATGGACAAGTCGCCCCCGTCCCTCCAACCATCCCCCTCTACTTGTCCATGACCCTCCCCCGTCGAACGTCCTCCGCCATTTCCCAAACTCCGCACCGGCCCTGGCTTCCTCAACGCCCACCACTTCAAGTCGGGCTTCATAGGGTCGCCAGCCTGCGACGCATGTAGTGCCTCTTACGAAACACGCGCCCACTTCGTCCTGGAATTCCCGCCTCCACCAGCCTCTCCACGCCGCAGCGAGAACTGCACCTTCCACTCTCTCCTCGTCATCCACATCATCTTTTACAGCTCTTTGCGGTACAACAGGCGCGGACAGTTTTTTTTTGCCGTTTTTGGGCGTTTTTTGATCGTTTTTTTTCGAACACTCCTTCCGATCGCAATTCCCATCCGTTTCCCTTCAGAGTAGGTTCATTCGAACGGGATTGAAAATGCGCAGATAACGGCGTCCTTCGATTTTTTGTTCAGCTGATAATATTCTTTTGCAAGCCAGAAGGATGAATTTGGCTGTATTTCGGCATCGGACACCCGTAGAATGGTTTGTAGTGACCCGAATCCCCTAGTATCTTGGTACGATTGACCTCGGACTATTACCCCGCGAATGACATACTCGGATAGTGAATTGAGTGCCCAGTTCAAATCCAATGCACGATGCCGCCTGTCCAACGTGTTTGATTTCAATTGTCACTTAGCACACTTGTTCTGCTGCATCCCTTGGCCATATAAGCATATGCTCGGACAAAGATACACCCCAACATATTCACACCGGGCCCACGCGTTTGAATACGTGAAAAACGACCTCTATCATCTTGCACGACGCGTCCGACCACATCAGTCACAATTCACGTGTCAGGACAAAAGTCACTCTTTTTCTTCCTTACGACCATGCCTCGCAAAAAGCCCGCCACCCCGATCCCGAACCACTACTCGAAGGACCTCAAGCGAGGGTCATCTACCAAGCCTTCACCCTCCGCAAAGGCAGCAAAGAGATTGCTCATGACCTCAATATGCCTTTGCACGTCGTGCAGCGCGTCATGCAGATGTGGACAGAAATCGGCGAAGTTTCCCGTGATCGCAGGCACAAAGGGCGTGCTCCCCTCATCTCTCCCAGAAATTGCCAGGTATACCCTCCTTCCTTCCTTATATCCGTCCATATCTTGCCCTTGATCTTGACCCTTCTATGCAGTTTATGCTCGCACTTCTTGATCACACTCCAGACATGTTCCTCGACGAGATTCAAGAGGCGCTCTTCATCGAGCACAACATCGACGTGTCCCTCGCCACAATATGTCGTACACTCCACCGGCTTGGGATTTCCTCGAAGAGGGTATGTATTTCGGTGGTCGACCTTGACAGCTTTTGAACCGGCGCCATAGTTGTCGCGCCAAGCGGCGGAACGCTGCGAGCATGCACGCCGTGATTTTGTCATGGAGATAGGTGACGAGCCCGCAGATCGCATCGTCCTGCGCAGATGAATCTGCTGTCAACATCTTAACATCGTACTGCCGGAATGGCCGAGCGATGAGAGGGGTACGGGCGCGCAAGCGCTGTCGCTTTTTGCGAGGGACACGGTTAACACCCAATTACAGTTCAGGGTGTAGTCTAACAAGTTTACAAGCTATTCGATGCTGCCGGCAATCACAACCGACGGGATTATCTTCAGTCATGTCAAAGTTGGGGGCTACAACGGAGACCAGTTCATGCTCTGGCTGGAGGGTCTGCTGAAGGTAATGAATCTGTATCCTGCGAAGCACAGCATCCTCGTTTTGGATAATTGCCGTATCCATCATGTTGAGGGCGTTGAAGAGATGTGTACGGAAGCGTACGCGGTTTCTCTACCTTTGTGCGTCCTAACTGACTGTCTTCGAAGCGGTATCAAGCTTGTGTTTCTCCCGTCTTACTCCCCGGACCTCAACCCGATTGAGGAATGCTTCTCATACATCAAGGCGTACATTTCTCGGCACGGCGACACGTTCCGGAACCTTGTCGAGGTTGGAGATGAGGCTGATCCGTTTTTGTTTTTGTACGCTGCCTTGGAAACTGTGACTGCGGATGCGGCGAAAGCGTGGTTTTATCATTCTGGATACTACATGTGCTCGTAATAATAGCCATAGTTTGAACGAATACATGGCGGGACTATATTGAATAACGAATGAATAAGATGTAGTAATAGGATGAACGATGGGTAGGAATAATGTAGACGGAGTATAGTAGCTACGTCAAGTACTTAGGCGAGGGTTTTACGGTAACGATCAACCCTCTTGATCTCATTCTTCACCTGTGCCATGAGGTAGGTCGCATTTCCGTGAGTTATATTGGCGACCCGAACTAGACTCGTAACCAGCCTGCCTACGGCATTCTAACAAGGCGAGCTTGTTGCCGTAGGCAGCAACAAGCTCGCCTTGTTAGAACGCCGTAGGCAGGCTGGTTACGAGCCTAGACCCGAACAAGCTCCTCGGCCGTCCCGAGTCTGTGGACCTCGTCAATGTTGTAATAGTCAAGTGCAGCAAATGCCGGGATATAATCCAGCATGTTTCGGCGTGGGTCATAGCCGTCCAGTTGATGGAGGAAATCCGAGATCTCTGGATACGGGTTAAGCGCACCCATGTCCAGAGGATCGCTCGACGGAATCACCGCGGGAAGCGCAGATGTCGAAGCGTGTGGAGCATGTGAAACGGGAGAGGCAGCAGATGCAATCGGCTGCATCGAAGGCATGTGAGGATGCCCCGGAAGCCCCCAAGGCATGTAAGGATAGCCCATCATGTGGGGCGGCATCATACCAGATAACAGATTTTGCATCGGCGGTCCCGGCACGGCTTCTGGGAGCATGCTTTTGAAGAACATGCCGAACAAGTTCTTGACCTGCAACGTCGTGCGGAGGAGTTCTGAGTGTCACACCGTTTTTTCTGAGAGCCTAACAGGGATGTATCAGTAACTGAACGAGGGCAGAGGTGGGCACAAAACCAGAGCCTGAGCCCATGCGCGTCTCTGAATATTCGACAGATGATGATGCGTGCCGGCAACAGTAATCTTACAAATTTGGTTGGTCCGCACGCCTGGCAATGACCGTAATGATCGTCGAGCTCCTGCATAGACTTGAGTTCTTGATCCATGGTCCCCAAACCCACGTCAAAGTCATCGTCGCCTGACTCAGCATGGTCCAAATCCAACACCGGCACCTTCTTGCCTCGCCCCTTCCCACTCGGCAACTTAGCCTTGCCTCGCTTGGCAGACAGTGAATTAAGGTACTGCTCAAGTAGTTGAATTAGCATCGACGACCGTGGTTTCAGAGACTTACCTGCTCAGTGACCAGAATCATGACAGGAATAACGGTACCAGCCTTCTTTGCATTCTCAGCCTGCCGCACATCCTCTAAGCATCCTGTCCAATCACTATCCGTGCTCAGACACATTTCAGGAACGCTTTTGGTAGCATTCGACAACTTGTACGTCAAGACGGGCTTCCGTGCAACATCTGTACATCCCACGGTCGTGTGGATCGCGGCCAGCGCGTCGCTAAAATCGGTTGCATGTGTGAACGTAATGCGCTGGTTGCCAGGCTCTGAAGCCCGCGGAACGCTCAAAATGAGTTCTCGGGGATGCGAAAGGAATAAGCCGTGGAAGAATCATTGAATAGGCAGATACGCACTACGCTGATCATTACGCAACTCTGGCTCTCTGCCCTTGTCTTTCTTCCTCTTCTTCGGTGGCGGCACGATAGAACCGTCCGAATCACTGCCGAGAGTGTCGTCTGAGGATATGACAGTTTCCGCCACGGCCTTTTTGGCAGCCTTCTTAGCGGCCTTCCTAGAAGCTTCCTTTGGGGCTTTTGTCTGTGCCTTGCGTTTGACAGGGGGTGGGGGGGGTAATACTGGATGAGCTGTTGTCATCTTGGAGAGGTAAGATCTGATTTTCAGGAAGCGTAGAGAACTCGGTGCTGGGAGAAAGATCGTAATTGCTGCCAGAAACGGTGTTACGGTCCGGAGAAGACAGTTGTTGTGCATCGGGTTCGGGGGTGGGCCCTTGTGCATTGGCCTTCGCAAGTCTCCTGGACTTCTACGGGCTGAAGCGCCGTTGTGGTCGCCCATGGTACAAGTATGAAAGAAAAAGAGAAGTGACTTTTGTCCTGACACGTGAATTGTGACTGATGTGGTCGGACGCGTCGTGCAAGATGATAGAGGTCGTTTTTCACGTATTCAAACGCGTGGGCCCGGTGTGAATATGTTGGGGTGTATCTTTGTCCGAGCATATGCTTATATGGCCAAGGGATGCAGCAGAACAAGTGTGCTAAGTGACAATTGAAATCAAAACACGTTGGACAGGCGGCATCGTGCATTGGATTTGAACTGGGCACTCAATTCACTATCCGAGTATGTCATTCGCGGGGTAATAGTCCGAGGTCAATCTTACCAAGATACTAGGGGATTCGGGTCACTACAAACCATTCTACGGGTGTCCGATGCCGAAATACAGCCAAATTCATCCTTCTGGCTTGCAAAAGAATATTATCAGCTGAACAAAAAATCGAAGGACGCCGTTATCTGCGCATTTTCAATCCCGTTCGAATGAACCTACTCTGAAGGGAAACGGATGGGAATTGCGATCGGAAGGAGTGTTCGAAAAAAAAACGATCAAAAAACGCCCAAAACGGCAAAAAAAACTGTCCGCGCCTGTTGTACCGCAAAGAGCTGTAAACAATCTGGAGTGAAAAAAGTTTGAAATTTTACCAAAAGATTTTCACCCATATTTTCACTCGGAAACTCGAGAACTGTAAGCGTAAAAAAGTTTTAATTTCCCACTGGTTTTTCACTTGAAAACTTGAAACGCTCGTCTATTCTTCAGAATGAGGGCCTAAAAAGTGTTGAATAACTTGTTTTTGTGTTTCCAATTTCACATTATCACAACCTTACTTGGAATACTCCGCCGAGCATAGTCAAACAATGAATCGATGGGCTAAACAAGTAGTTGGCAGGGAATGGCTGGGGCGCGAGGAAATTGAGGTTGGAAAGGTTATTGATCGTCCCAATCATGGGGATTGTTGCGTAGACAAGGTTAGGCCGGTTTGTAGAAAGTTCGATCGTAATTGTATTGGTTGGATCCATCCATGAAATACTGAGAATCGAGGGGGAGGAGGCTATCCGGGAGCGCGCGAATGATGGAGGATGGGAAAAATGGTGATCTAGGTCGGTTTTGGTGAGCCCTTTTTTTGCGCTCAGCCCGACGGACAGTCTCGCCAAAGTCTGTGAGCGTAGATTCTGCCTTCTCGCGTTCCTTCTTTGTCAGCTTCAGCTTTTCGTCTTCTGCGGGGATTGTTTCGACGGTGAGATGAACGAAGAGAGGTAGTTCCACGCCGGAAGGAAGAGGCGGTGCACGGAAAGAGAGTTGAGTGTTATCACGGGCGGCGTACAAGGAGCAGAGAAGACGACGTTGAGCGGTAATGCAGTCGAGGGGGTTGTTTCGGGCGGAGGGTTCTGGTAGATGCGGTTGAGTGTCGCATGTAACACTGGCTACTATAAATTTACGTCAAGGGAAATATCTCCAGAAGAAAAGAGAAATTGATCCATAGAAATCACTGCAGAAAAGTTCATGAAGGAGAATCGGCGCAATGAAAACCAAGAAGGAAAGAGCGCAAGGAAACCGCTGGAGAAAGGTTTGTTGAGGGCTTTTATGTTTGGCACTTCGCCGCAACAATTTGGCCTGCGACGACATTCAAGCTGGAATTGTGGATCCTGCCCTAAACCAATGACCTTTCTGGACTCTTCCATGTTGTTTTGCAAACCCGACAGGAATTTCGACGCTTATTCTTTTTGACGGAGGGCAAGAAAGTCTGAGCTTTGACCAAGTCCGGATTCTGGCATTTAACTCTAAGTTTGTGCCTAAACCGATTACATAACGGTTCCTAATCACCTGCGTCCCAATTTATAAATTACGACAAGATCAGCCTTCGCTACTCTCCGGCAGGCATGGGTGCTTGGATTTCATCCGGCAGTGCAGCCGGGCTGTGGAAGTTGAAGAGCCGATGATTTATTTTCGAGCTCGAGGTCTACATATCTACAATTAATTGCTGTAGCTCCGGCTCCGGCCCGCTCCCACTTCCACGTGTACCTTCTTCCCTTGTTGGATCCCAGGTGACCCCACGACGTGCGCCTGATTTCGCGGGAGACCCGGTCTGCACAACTTCCAACATGCATGCCCGGTGCGTCCTGTGGAATTTACGATTAGCAGATCACATTGTCTTTTTTTAGATCGCTTATTACTATGTGCAACACGTTCACCGCGGTGTTGAAGGAAGACCAAGGGGTCTGGCGTGCACCATGTATGAACCAATCAGCGGTACAACCTAGGAGCGAGCCCGCTCGATTTAACAGTATGAATGTGAAAAACATATCGTGTGGGAACGGAGAACGCGAGAGCAGCGCGCGGCGCACTCATGTGGCTCTCAGCAACTATATTTCGAACGTATTCAGCAGATACCAAAAATGTATACTCTCAATCTGGTCGCTTTGCCTTTACCATTAGCGGTGGTCCCCACGGTAGTTTCGCCATGGAATTAGCTTGCTCTATTCTCAACTCTTACCATGGATGTCTGCATGGCACTGGAATGGAAAACTGGTGTCCATGAATGGTCTCGGATTGCATCCCCACAAATGGCCTTGATCGCTAATGTCTGTTTAATTTTAGTGGAATTTAAGTGGACCTCATCGCCCGATCTTAGCATCCCTTCCCACTCTCCAGGGTCTTCTCCGAGGGCGAGATAACGACTAGTGGAGAATAAATATGGGTGCTCAGTGAAGAAAAAGAACAGCATACCATCGTAGTGGTGGATGATCGAGTTGGGGACCGACATAGCAAACGAGTTGACCTGGATGGTGACAGGGGTCCCGTCGGTGGAGAAGGGAAAGTACATGGGACGTCGGCGAAGTGATGAGACGATGGGAAAGAGGTCGTGCGGACAAGGGAACGGAGCAGGAGACCGAAAAGGCGAGAAAAAAAATCCGGGAACGTACCCGTTGATGTCATAGGCAATCTGAACTCAATATACGCCCCCGTGGACGCGCCAGTGGCCAGTATACCGATTTAAGGTCTACTGAAAAAGCAAAATGAGTGTCGCACTGATGGCATGCGATACAGACCTACGGGACTCATGACACGTCGGGGTTGTAGGATCATCTCGAAGAAACCAGAGGGAAAATATAATGACCTAAAGGCCGCTTGTCAGCTGGGGAATAGGGCGCCAGATAGCATAGAATAGTTTGAAGTAAAATTGGATTCCGAGGGTAGGGAGATTTTCCGGAGGCCTCTGCGCCAATCGGATACGGCACTCGCGGCTCCGCCGCGTCCATTCTATTTTGCACTGCCATCTCGGCACTAGCGGCTCCGCCGCGTCCATTCTATTTGGCACCGCCATCTCGGCACTTGCGGCTCCGCCGCGTCCATTCTATTTGGCACCGCCATCTCCCCTATTTCCGGGTCAGTTGACCTCGTCGCCCCGTTTCATCGCCATATCTCTGACTCGGTGCTATTGTTTTAGCGGAGGCCGAGTCGGAGGAGGTATATATATGGTGGTGAAATTCACCTTGTGCTGTTATCGGCTTCGCCTTTTACCACCCAGCACAAGGTAAGCGCTTCGCGCTAGCAGCCACGGCGCTCCTCATTTTGCTCTCCAGATTTTGCGGTTCACCATCGGCTTCGCCGTCTTGAATTCACTACGCAAAATTTGGTCTCAGTAAGCGGGCGCCGCCGGCTCTTACTTGAGCGTAGCAAAGCTAATATTTGCACCAGGCTTTCATAGCTTGTGCATTTTCCCGTCACCCACCCTCCTCTCCCACGGACATTTTATGCTACTCAGTTTCTCTAAATACTACGATACCATTTTCTTATGTAGTTGTAAAGCCCATATCTCCGAGCCCAATCCATTCGGGGTCCGCTTCGGCGGACTTGCGTTGACTGCTACAAACCACAGCGTTTTCGGAGCGCTGCAGAGGGTACCATTAGAGGTAACTGTTTGTGGATTCAAGCCACTTTCCGGACCCTATGGGCAACGAGTATACGCGTATGACACAGGCTCCCAGTCCCGGATAGACCGAATATACATAAAACGTAGCCTAATGGAACAGGCATATGAGTGGGAAATAGAATCCGTAGGAATCAAGACTGACCATCGAATGGTCACGGTGAAACTAACCACTGAGAAGGCACCGACGTTAGGACACGGGAGATGGGTTTGCCCACTGTATATAATACAACACCCGGCCTTCAAAAAATTCGCTCATGAGAAAGGACTAGTGCTGGTACAAAGACTTGAGGCGGTCGCTATCTGGGAAATCCGTGACGAAGGACAAAATGCACAAACTATCTGAAGAGCTGGAAAAGACGAGGTGTACGATGAGGCACGTCACCTAGCTAAGATTGTAGTACCCAAGATGAACAAGGAGATGGCCGAAACAGAGGCAAAGCTGAAAACAATTCTAGAGGACCCCACACTATCAGAGGAAGAGATCAAACTATCCGGGGTGGTACTCACAGACAAACTGGCTGCCCTACACAGGAAACGGTTCCGGGAGGCCAGAATGACAGCGCAAGTACGCAACAGACTCGAAGGCGAGGTCATAGGGAAGTACTGGTCTATGATAAATAGACCGAAGAAACCGAGAGATATAATACACCGCCTACTGAAAGGCACGGCCGACCGTGATCCAGCGCAATACACCTATGAGACCAACTCCAAGAAGATGGCGACACTAGCAAGGAACTACCACAACAAAATTCAGAAGGACAGGAGGGAGACCGCACCCGATATCCGAGACCACACAATAGAAGTGGTGTTGGCAAGGACGGCTCGCCGAGTCACCGCATCCCAGAGACAGACTCTTAGTAAAAGACTGACACGCGACGATATCAAGCAGGCGCTTAAATTATCCGCTAATAACAAGGCGCCGGGCCTCAACGGGTTCACGTACGAGTTCTGGAAAACTCTAGACGCAAGATATGAAACCGCGGTGTCACTAGAACAACCTGGGTTCGACATTCTGAGAGCGCTCCAGCTAGTGTACAACGACATTGAAGTCCACGGTATGATACAGGGTACCGCTTTTTCCGAAAGCTGGATGTGCCCCCGTACAAGAAAAATGACAGGTCGAACATCGCGAACTACCGACCCATATCATTACTTAACACAGACTATAAGATCTTCACGAAAGCTCTCAATGTGAAGCTGGCGGAGATTGCACCAGACCTAATACACCCGAACCAAGCAGGATTCGTGCCAGGACGCCACATCTACGACCAGATCTGGCTCACAAAGCGAATTATTGAACTGGCGGAAGCGACGGAGACGAACGGCTTAATAGTGGCATTGGATCAAGAGAAGGCCTACGATAAAATCGAGCACGACTACTTGTAGAAAGCGCTCAAGAGTTACGACATACCAGACGAGTTTATTAACACGGTCAAATCCCTCTACAGTGACGCCTTCACATATGTGGTGGTAAATGGCGAGAAGAGCCAGCACCCCTTCCGTGTATCACGAGGAGTACGGCAAGGGGACCCACTGTCTTGCCTCTTGTTTGACCTGGCCATCGAGCCACTGGCGGAATCCCTACGCAAGTCCAACCTCAGTGGGATAAAAATCAAGGGCAAAGACGAACCCTTAATCGCGACACTGTTTGCAGACGATACCATGGTATATTTGGACTCCAGTGACGACTTTGGAACACTTACCAAAGTGCTCGACGAATGGTGCACGGCGTCGGGGGCTAAATTTAATATCGGGAAGACAGAAATGATACCGATAGGTTCGATAACCCATCGGGATAGAGTTCGAGCGAACCGTTTCGTCAACGGTATCGACGGCACAGCCATTCCTGAACATATAAAAATTGCAAAGGAGAAAGAGCCAATACGAACCCTAGGGGCTTGGGTTGGCAACGGAATTGACCAGGTCGGAACTTGTGCACGCACAATTGAGAAAATTGACAACTCCCTAGAGCAATGGGAGCAAGGGAACCCGACGATGGAAGGCCGACGCCTCATCATCCTCATGGTGGTAGGCGGCATGACCCAGTACATGGCGAAAGTCCAAGGGATGCCGAAAGAGGTTGAGGCCCGATTGGGGAAGAGGATCCGGAAATTCCTATGGGCAGAAAAAAACCAGTGTCACCGTTAATCAGGAGACTGTCTACGCACCCGCTGACCAAGGCGGAAAGGGCCTACTCTGCGTGGCGCTCATCTTATTCCTGTGTTCGGTAGTACGCATATTCCAGTTGGATTTTCGTATAAATATTTCCTCGATGCATTCAAAGCCTTCCATGTAAACAAGTATATAGATCATCATGCAAATGAGATAGCTTTTTGAATTTTGAATCCCTGTAACAAAATGACCGAAGTGTGCATTTCTGAGACGAGCCTACAAAGTGGCGATTCAGTTAGGAAATGCCGAGAATCAGAAAATCTGGTGCGTTATGAGACATCTGGCACTTGTGGGGAGGATCTGATGTGGCGACCCCATTCGCGACCAACATATAACGGTCCCCTGCAGGAAATTCATACGTTTTCAGATGAGAATATGCTCGACATGATTCTGCTTACCACAAGCTGATGGGCCGTTCTCCTCGTCCAATCCGCTGCATGAGTCGAAGAAATCCACAAGCCAAGTCTTGAGAATGGGATAGAAATGGTCTAGTTCCTGGCAAAGTGCAGGCAAGAACAAGAAAAGAGAGTGAAAAAACACCGATTTGTGGGTTATGAGTGGACGTAAAGAACAGATGCACCCCAGAATGTTGTCCCAGGATAGATCCAACACAATGTGAGTTTGAAGCAATTGATTGGGATAGCTATTGATTAGATAGCTTAGATCGGGAGCAAGCAGTCTTCCGGCATGGAAGATGCGGACTAAGTCGGGATACTGGGACAAAAGCTCCCGACAGGTTGTTACTATGGCCTGAAGTTCACCCGTCATCCGAGAATGAAAAGCATATATTGTACTGAGGGACGGGGCCAAAATGTCGATATCATCGCTTTCTAGATGCCGGCCAACACGTTCTTCGAGTAGATTGTCCGCGATTTGACCTTGGCAATCATCATACCAGAGAACAAAATGATAATCTTTCCAGCGTCGAATTAGAGCTTCAGGAATAGGGTAAATTTCCTGCTCAACTGAGTTCACTTGAAACAATAAGGGTAGAAAGACGCACCTTGAGCCGAACCAGGAAACGTTCTACATTCCCTCGGCCATCGGAGAAGAAGACAAAGTCCGGATTGACCATCTGAACGAGGGGCACCAAATCCACAGAAGGTGAAAAGGAAGTGATATATTCAATCCAATTTGGGAAACATTCTGAGAGGTCCCTTACATATTGTAGAATTAGGATAGGCTCAGAATGGGAATGCACCTCCACCTACCAGTAGAGCCCAAGATCTGTCAGGTTTTTCGATGGATCATCATATGTGTATGCAAGTACTTTGAGCATCAAGTGTGCCAATTTTGCCTGGTGCTCTGCGGAACCAACATAGAAACCTAATGACCGTGCTTCATCCTTCAAAAAGTCAAGAAATGAGGCATGGTGCACCCCTATGCCACACCCGACTTCCGAGATTCGCAGCACGGAATGCAGCGGACGGAGAATTAACTCAACACTACCAAGCCAGGTCAAGTATGGCTCAAAGTGTTTACATTCTCAGGAAATTCATAAAAGTTCATCTCAGAATTTTATTTGGCGTGATTGGTCTACAGACGAGCCCACACGATGCCAGCAATTCTTTTTGCCGCCACTATACCGCAACAGGGCCCAATCGTCTCAGATCAAAGAGTGGACATGAAGTATTCGAATTCTGAGGATTTTTGGGACATCATGCCATGTACACAATTTTTTGATCAGACATGGTCTCAAAAAAAGTTGTCAAAATTAAATGCTCCAAAAATTATTTTCGGCGGAATTACTATATATGGCAACAGGGTAAGCGTCCCAAAAATCCTCAGAATTCGAATACTTCATGTCCCCGTGGAAAATCCCAGCCGTCCGGCAAACTCCCGTCACCAACACTTTTAAACTACTACGTCTCGGAATTTTACAGCTGCCCCACACAGACACTGCGTTCCGCCCTCGGCTAGAGCGTGACATGTCGAGGCGCATGGAACCGTTGCCGAGGTGCCGCGAGTTTTGTATAGCCGGCATCACGGATCTAGAACATCGGTTTCTCGCTTAGCTAGACGGAGCCTTGGCGAGGCGCACCGATGGCCGCAACGGCTTCATAGATGTCAGTCGTCTAGGCAGCTGCACATACCTCGGCACGTTCTCCGTCTACCCGAGCTAGCTTACGTCTTTGATGTGGAGGTGCGTCTAGGCGCCTCGTCACGCCTGGTCATTGATGTGACTAGCCGGCTAGATGCGGCTAGACACCGCCTCCGGCTAGGCGCTGGCTAGGCCTCTCGAAACGGTGTCCTCTACCAGGGGGCGGAATGCAGTGAGACTCACAGGAAATTGCCAATCCTGTCGCGCGAATGCTCCGCAAAAAGTCGACGGCATGGACGATCCGCTCACGTCATTATTCGTTCTTTAATGAGATGGTAGAAATGCAGTGCAATATCCCCGAATGATCTTACTCCTTTGGTCTTTCTTTCATTTTCCTACATTGTTCCTACATGCTCAGGCTCAGTCGCTTGGCTTCGTCTCACGGTGGCCGAGATCGGACTGCGCATCAACTTCGCATGAAAGTCGTTTGTCTCGTTAAGTTCCGTCTGGCAATAAGGTGCTCAATTCTTATCTCGCGTGTCCCGTCAATGTCCCGTCCCGTCAAATTTATTTATTTACCGTTTCTTTAACGAAATGACCGGCTTTTGTTTGTATTTCTTTGTGTGCACCCCCATTAAGGCTATCCCCTTTTCCCTTTCTCTCGTCCTCTGTTCACTTTCAACATCAAATAGCCCACACTTTGAACAGCGGATGAATCGCCCTAGCCAGATTTGTGTAATCTTTCCCATCATCCCCAAAATTCCAGATCTCCAGGCAGCGGAATCAGACCAGATTTCGGCTAATCCCGTGCAGGTTGAACAGCCCTTCGGAGCTTTTAATCTGCGCGATGAGCTGCGCCAGAATCCATCTAGCCAAAGCTGTGCAGTCGTTCCCACTAACCCCGTAATTCCAGATCTCAAAGCTGTCGAATCAACCCCGGATTCGGACACTTGAGGAAGAGAAACAGACCTCGTGAAAGAACAGCCTTCGGAGCTTGACGCTGCGGCCACGTAAATATATGTCACATAAAAGCCAGACTGCTTAGATGTTTCAGTCCTTCCTTCCTTCACCCGTCTCCTAATTCCTCCCCTATTCAACCATCATTTATCGGGTTATCGCAGCCAATATCGAACATAATCAAAGGGGACAGACTATGGGATCTTCACATTTGACTCGACTCGGAACACGGAGGTTCTTCGCACTTGATTCTATTGAGAATATTTATCTGCCGCGGCGATGACGGCGCTGCAAAACCTACTCAATCCGGGAGGATTCTGAGGCTTCAACGCAAATTATCGCTCGTCGAGACACTGCAAGACCTCAAGCCGAACCGGTGACTCTCCAGAAATTCCAAGATAGCTCAAGCCCTCCCCATTCTTCGAGTTCCCCTGCAACGGCATTCGATCCCAGGACTACCTTCTCAATCTCGGTAGCTCTACCAAGCGTACATTCTCTTCGGTGTGATCACGATGTTTCAAGTCTGTCTGTCTTTGCCCATCCCATTCCTCAACCCACAAAAAATTGTACATCGATACGAATCCCGTGGCCTCTGATATTTAATAGGAGCATCAACACCAGGTGAGCATGGTTACTCCGTGAGTCCTCTTCTGCGCTCATGCGATCCTAGGCTGCTTTTCCACCCAGCGGCATTTGCATGTTTCTTCTCCAATTCTGGCGATTCATGTGAGTCACCGCTTTTCTCGACGTTGTAGATTTCAATTCCGAATTTGATGTGTAGCTTTCTCCCTTCCCGTATTTACACATATCCATCACTGTCCCCTGTATATTTCTCACTCGTTTAACGCGGGCTGCTCGACGGATTTTGGGCATGCTGGTATAGGCTTTCGCTCATCTATTCTTCCTCCAACCCACTTCTGATATTTCTTTTGAGCCAGCGTGGTGCAAACATACACATCTGACGTCGTGCTCCAGTCAAGCGATCTGTTCCACGTACACGTCTGCTCTTGATGCGCAACTGGTATGTTTAATTTGCTGATGCTGCTGACCCAGGCCCGAGAGCCTTACAGCGTCGGCATGACCCGGGACGGCTCATCTAATTCCATCCGTGGTCCCAGATGCATACCAATGCCTCTGTGGCCCCGGCTATTTACATTTTGTGTTCGAGCGAGCCTCAACGACGCGTCCCCTGATAGGTCTTTAACATCTCTGCGCATCGAGTTTTGAATCAAATTTTCGTCATCTGTATTGCCACTGAGATTTCACTCAGGTCTTCCTCAGGCCTCAGTCGTTCCAACCTCTGATTGAAGTCCGGACTTCAGATACAATAACGGTGTGATACCACATATGTTTCACTCTCCCACATGAGGGCTCACCAACGCCTTCCAGCTCCATGAGACGGCAAGTTTACATCAACACCTCAATTGTTGTTTAATTTTTGAAAGTCTCGCGAGCGACGGAAACCTGAGTATTGCGGAGATGTTGCATGAACGAAGGAGTTGAATAGAGATTCCGCACAGTTTACAAGTCAAAGCGAGGGCACTTCGAGTCGTCAACGTCAAACTTCAATATATCCCCTGTAAATTAGTAATTTTCAGCAATCCCACACATAAAAAGTTTCGCCATGTTCGCTTCTCCGCCGGAGCGAAGCGAAGGCATGTCTTGTGTGGAGTTATCGATCTATGAATCTGTGTCCCGTTTGGGAATCAATGTAATTCTTCCGATTTCACGATACATCAGGCTTCAGAGTACCTCCAACCTGTATAGGAACATTCAAAGCCAATTAGAATTTTTTATTTGTGCCCATAATGATCACCACCTGCAACGTTTGATGTGTTTTAATGCCTTCTTGATCGCGGATCACGACACCTTTGATCCGTCTGCCGTGACAGTCGTGTTGAGAGAGTCTCTACCATCCGACCCATATTTTGTTTTGCATTGAAATGTGGTTTCATCATCTCGAAAAAGCCAAATTATCAATTTCATGAATATGCCAACACTTATTTTGACCACGAGTATTCGTGAACGTATTCGGAGTCTCTCGCAGCCTGTTGTCAATGTCATCTCATTCATCCCATGTTTTGACCGACTGAGGAGCTTCATACCCGCCCCCCAACCTGTATAGGAACATTCAAAGCCAATTAGAATTTTTTATTTGTGCCCATAATGATCACCACCTGCAACGTTTGATGTGTTTTAATGCCTTCTTGATCGCGGATCACGACACCTTTGATCCGTCTGCCGTGACAGTCGTGTTGAGAGAGTCTCTACCATCCGACCCATATTTGTTTTGCATTGAAATGTGGTTTTCATCATCTCGAAAAAGCCAAATTATCAATTTCATGAATATGCCAACACTTATTTTGACCACGAGTATTCGTGAACGTATTCGGAGTCTCTCGCAGCCTGTTGTCAATGTCATCTCATTCATCCCATGTTTTGACCGACTGAGGAGCTTCATACCCGCCCCCGTACCAGCGCTCGAGCAGCGGCTGATCCCGTTAACCCAGATCATCAACGCACCACCGGGCACACAGGCCATGGTGCCAATGGAGGCCTCACCATTCTTGACTTCAAGACCAAGCAAGCACTGCATTTTCTCTAGAGGAACACTCACAGGGTAATTCATCGATGTCGAGGGTTACTTAAATATTTGACCTCTCAGTCATTTAGACACCTTGTTCGGCATGTTCAATGCAACGGTGTTCTTGCTGATGTTCTTTTCAACGAACCCTGTATTCGTTATTATCTTTGAGAAAGTAAGTCAACTCTCCTCGAAGCAACAATCTTGATAGCTATAGGTTTAGTTTCTGCTAACTAGGCACTGTTCCAACACTGCCGTAAAGTGAATGCGAGAAAGTGAATGCGAGACGATTATAGATCGCTGAGTGGCTAGTAGGATGGAATGGCCCGAATGCGATACAGGGTCAGATAGAAATCGACTCAGTCAGCCTGAATCCAAGTTGTGGATCGCTGAATGGCGCGAACGGGTCTGGCGATTTTGATCCTATCAAAAGATAAACTTTGCATCATTTTTGACGAGATACTGTCGCACTTGATGCGCGACCGACTCACGCTCTACCATCTTGATCGGCTCGATATTCTTGGATGTTGCTTTGTCTTGGACATGACTGCTTCCATCCCCTTCCATCTTGACACACATCCATCCTCTCGCCATTTCCTCGATGTACGTTATTCCGTCGTTACGATTTCTATTTCCTATTTTGGACATTACCTTTCGGGCTGGTCTGCATTCGTTCGCTTTCTTCAGTAGATTGCGCTCCTGGGTTCAATCTAGTGGGGAGAGTGTAACGATTGCAACCCACCCTCTCCGCTCACAAGTTTGATCGACTGTCATCAAATGTCGAGTTGGAGCGGGTAGTTCGAGCTTAGGTCAGGATAAATGGAAAGTCACCCAATATAAATACACAGAACTACACAGGGATTTCACAAAATTTAACCCCAAAAAAACTCTCGCAACGGTCAGTGCCAAAAAGGCAACGAGTTCGGCGGCGCTTCCCGAAAGGCCCAACCATTCTACAAATTTTGTGAGGCCCTCGAATCCGACGGCTGCATTGTCAGAAGACTGTCCGGAGATTTCACGAAATTTAACCCGGAAGAACTCTCGCACTGATTCTGCTGTCCAGGTACATCATCGAAACATTCCGTGAGAAATGTTGTTTGACCATTGGACAAGCATATATTGTACATCTGCCATTATGTTCCAAAAATATCCGCGGAATCGTTTGAAAAACAATTGACCCGAATGGTGAGTTCCAACGTTGTGTGAAGGTTTGTATGTGATATTTGTGAAATATGTACTCTACAGTGCATGCCGGCTGCTCAAAAACCTCAGTCCCCCCAGGTCTGCGACTAGAACTGATGGAATCGTGTAAACTACAATCAAACATTATTCAGAGCACCACTGTACATATATCAAGAATTGTGAAAGAATTGAAGTTGTTGTGAATTCATCAAGAACTGGTTGTCGACTGCACGATTTCCAACACCATACGTTGGCGCAGATCAGGGACGTCATTTTGGTTGAATGGGAAGGAGCGAGCCGAGCGAACAAGGTAGCGGATAATTTGACAGGCAAAAACTCCACAATCATAGTCATTTGTCTGACTCGGTGTCTTCCCAGGGTGCTCAGTAATCAACTCGAAGATCTTGATTCTCGCTCACCAATGCGCTTAAATCCTGCCAATCTTTGAAGTCAAAGCCAATGTTGTGCTTATTCCGATGTTCAAGATCGATGTACTCGCGCAGTTGCTATGTCAAACAGTGAGCCAGATGTCTGATAGCAAACTACTGGGAAGTTACCCGAAATACATGGGGATGTTCCCCGTGCGCACTATCGTACTAGACACAGGGGTCCGTCTACCTTCGTCTACGGGGGTAGACAGACCCTCTGTCTACATGGGGTGGGAACGCAGTGTATCGGAATATCGATGGCCATTTATACATGATCGGGGACCATTGTTTACCATTCGGTCAGTGGTATCAGTTCAAGGATATTTTCGACTCTTGATTGCAACCGGTCATCCTAGAGTCCCCATAGCCTGGCATTCCAGCACACAGGTCGCGCACACGCCAAGGATCGGGCCGAATACGCCAAACCAACTTCTTCCCACACCATTCGTGTATGGTTTGGACCTCCGACATGTATCAGGAACTTTAATAGCCTTTATTCCAAGGAATAGAGACACAAATTCGGGGCGGAACCACCGAAATTTCACATCAACTTCTGGTAAGCGGCCAATTTCTAGGTATAACATTCCTATACTATGTTAATGATACTGTCACCATCGGGGTAGGATTATCACTAATACTTGAAGCACTATTACTCAACATCTCCACCGGGATGTCATCATTCTCCGAGAGGGGTCACAGCTGGCAACAGTCCATTATCACTGAACATCCCTATATACGGCTTGAGGGAAGGAACTCACCTTGCGAACAATCCATATATTCTTGAACGAGTGCCAGAAGTAAACCGGGAAGAGCGAGTTGGCGTCGACGAATAAGTCTGTAGCGAAATCAGCGAAATCAGGAGGGGGGGCGGGGGAGGGGGATCACCAAAGCCTGTTTGCAAGGGAGAATATCACAGTTTTGATCTGACCCGTGACTCCTGCACAGCCATGCCCGATATGGAGAGTTCCAGGAGGAGTGGTTTAACAATCAGAGCAGTACGGGCGATTTCAAACAGACAGAACTGCTCAGAACAGTGCTGGGCATCATCTGCCAGTTCACAGCATTTGATTTGCTCTCCATACCAAGTCACGCTTTTCTGGGCGTGAGAAAACAGCTATATTTGGCAGGGATAAGCAGGCACTCGACCGATTTAAACTTTCTGCTTCAAACCTTAATTGCGAGCCAGAGTATCCCAGCCAGGGCTCAAATTGGTGTGGTGGAGAGTCCACGAGCCAGAATATCCCAGCCAGGGCTCAAATTGGTGCGGTGGAGTGTATGCGAGGGAGAGGAGCAGAGGTGTACTTGCGGGCCCAAGGGCATGCAGAGAACACGATGCAGATGATCAATAGCCACCCAAAGATGTTTATTGAATTAAGATGGTAAAAAAATATTGATCACTCCGACTTTTTGCGGGATCAGTTTGGGTATGCAGCGCGAGTGCACCCATAAAATCTCAAGCCAATCGGCCCAACTGTCGTGTAGATAGCAAATCTCAAACTACTACATATCGTGGGAATAACAGCTGATGATTTGATCGCGCACACCCCCCTTGGCCGACGGATGATTGATCCAGACTCTCATGACAGGGTTTCCGGAACGGGATCCGCCGACTCAGACATCTCATGAAAGCCCCCGCAATATGAAGCGTCGGCGGCGCGCTCAGACAGATCTTGCACCCATGGAAGGAGAATTGGATGTCGAGGAGGTGATGGAGGATGCCGCAGACCACGGTACTCGCAGATTGGAGCGCTTGCAAAAGGCGAATTCGCGTTTGATTGCCGGAGGATCGCCACAAAATGATCGCCGTCCAGTGACAGCCTCTACTGCTTCCTTTCCTTCCTCCCCTGTCCGTCGTCGCAGGATTCTGAAAACCTCGTCGATGGAACCCAGCCTCACTTCATCACGCAAAAGAGGATCAGGGAGCGATGTCGAATTGCCTCCCCTCAAGCGCCGCCGTGGCGACGAGTTAAACGGAGATAAATGACGCCGGTAAGGATGAAAACCTCGGAAATTTCCTCAATTAATCTCTGAAATTCTTTGAGATTCCATGCCAAGGCCTAAAAGCTCTCGGAAATCCCTCCGAATATTCTTTGGCATTCTTTTAGATTCTATGCCAAGGCAGGGTCTAATATAAAAAAGCGAAGCTACGGTCGTCCTGCATTCAGTTCGCCCTTCCACTCCCTTTGCATCCATCTACCACTAGCTGCTCTTTGACTTCCCAACCATGAGCTCGATCACCTTGCGCCACTGCAGTGTTGACCGGAAAACTGGAAAAAACAATGTACGATCGCTTCCTCGAGGAAGCGCAGGCCATGGGAGATGCCATCTTGTCTGCCCACGAGATCGACGTCTCTTTCTTTCGCGACAAACCCAATGCCAGGGGCAACATCTACTACCACACATCCGAGGGCACCCCGTTTTGGCAAACTTCATCGCCGAGATTGGGTCTGAAGCCCAGGGAACTTGGATGGCTTCGTATCACAAGAAAACACCCCCTCCCTTATAAACTGGTAGGCTTTCAATGAGCTTGAGTTATATATCTCACTGATCGCTTGACAGCCTTACACCGACGCGAATTCCAGGTCCCATAGGATGGTCCTCGCGCTTCGCTGCCCCACCGGCGCACCCGAGGGCTTGTGTTCCATGTTTCAGAATGGAGCAGCAGTCTATGATGCTCTGCGTGTATCTGATGAGACAGAGGAAGCGAAGAACGGCGAGGTGCGTAGTTATGACTTCGCAATACCTTATCCCACGTATTTATTTATTTTTTCAACGCAGAACTTTGAGCTCACGGAGTGCGTGGAATGCTCTGGCGACTCTGTGGAAGACATTGTTGTGCTGGCGCGGTTGGAGGCCGACTTATGAGGTTTGTATATCATCTCTCAGCACGCAAGTTTCACTAAGATGGTTCTAGATTCCGTACACAAACAACTCTGCTTTGTCCGCCCCTCGTACTCCTCGCAGGAGAATTACCAAGGTGGGCTCAACCACGGGAACATCCGAGAGTGCGTCGGACGTCGATATGGCGCAAACTGTTGGTATGATTGATCGATATTCAATTTTTTTTCTGGACAATTTCGCTGACCATATCTTAGAGCGGAAGGTTGGCGACACTTATCCCCCAAGCGTTCTTTCGGACCATCGGGGGCCCTGCTTTGCACACGACAAGGCGGTGGTCACCCAGCGCGACTACACCGACGCAGAAGGAAACTTGATTGCACCAGCTGAGCTCTACAGCACGCTCGTCGAGGGCACTCTTGTTCTCGTCACTGTATATTTTGCTACCTACATCATGAAGGACCAGAAAAACAACAGGCCATTTTCCTGGATGAAATATATACTTATATCGACCGGATACCAATGATTTGAAACCTAGGATAAGATTAAATTGATTCGCGAGCATAGCCGGGAAGACATGTTGGGTCCCAGCAGCGTAGAAGGTAAACACAGTTAACAGTCCGCTATTGACCGAGATAGCAGCAGGGTAGCTGTTCTAGTGAAAACTTGCGAAAACAGAAAGAAAAAAAAAAAAACAGACCGCGCCTGTTGTACCGCAAAGAGCTGTAAAGGCAAGAAGCATTGCGCTGGCATCAGCGGAGTTTGAACAACTTACAGCTCTTTGCGGTACAACAGGTGCGGTCGGTTTTTTTTTTTTTTTTCTGTTTTTGGCAAATTTTCATGAGAACAGCTGGCCTGAGCTCAATTCTCAACCGTTTCCCCTCAAAATAGGCTCATTCGATTCGCATTGAAAATCCACAGCCAATGGGATGCCACCTCTTTGTTAACATCGTACCAACTTCTTGTATACTCCTTGGCCTTTGAATTTGACTTAAAAAAATGTCATAGCGTACTATCCTTGGTACTATCCCTCTAATATTATTTGAATCGGGTCTTGATCAAAGCCGGTAGCGGGCCATGCCGCTCGCCGGCCTTACCGCTTTATAATCTCGAGTTATGCATAAGGGCCTGATCGTGTGCACTAGATTCGCATTAGAATTGTGTTAGATTCTAAGAATAGAATCGGCCAAGTAAGATCCGAGCGGAGGCCCCCGATCACCCGTGCTAGGCTATATAAGTATGGAATAATAGAGTGTACCAGCGCTGCATTTCATGCGGGATCGCAGCGCGAATGTCGCCTGAGTACCATCGCAGTATCGATCGATGATGGGGTTTTGCGATCCGACTTGCGGCATCGGCATCCACAGGTAGTCATCCTGCTGCCGGGGCTGATCCGATAGAATGTAGCCCATTCTATAATTGGATTCCAATGTGATTCTAGTGGGATGCAGGCCGAGGCAAACCCTCCAGGTCTGCTTGAATACCTCCTCGTAATTAGCAGAATTAATGATCAAGACACAACCAATTTCTGTGCCCGCGGCAGAAGAACTCACTGCAACGGCACCCGGTTGACGGTGTGGACTAGGTCCCGCCCCATTTCATCATCCGAGTGGAATGTGTGGCCCGTCCTCCCGCAGGTACCGAAATTGGTTGTATCTTGGTCATCCATTCGCTCATTCTGCTAGTTATGAGATATTCTATCATAGTGGGCCTGGAGGGTTTGCATCAGCCCCCATCCCACTGGAATTGCATTAGAATCCAATTATAGAATGGGCCATTCTATCGGATCAGCCCCAGCAGACGAATGATTGCCGGAGGATGCCGATGCCGCAAATCAGATCGCAATCCCCATCATTGATCAATGCTGCGATGGTACTCGGGCGACATTCGCGCCGCGATCCCGCATGAAATGCCGTGCCGTGTTCTTTAAGATTTTGCTCACTCGGCAGTGCTCTTGCCCCATATATCCAGTCTCCTTTTGCTTTCTCTCTGCTCCTCCTCTTGTGATAACCCTTCTATCGTCAACTTTCCGTGCTTCAGAACATAGCCGTTTCGTTCCAGGGGAGACAGCTGACTAGTGCGCAGTCTCTTCTTGACGGGGCGCAGGAGATCGCAGCTGCTGCTGCCTATGGCGCAGCGTAAACTGATTTATCCAGCCGCAAAGCCGCGTAGTCTTCTTGACACATAAAAGCGGCGCTATGGTCGGTTGGAATATTTCACTGTCGAATGATTAAATTCGCATTTTGAACCCCCTGTCTCAGAATGCCATTTGAATCACATGCTTTGTAATGCCATTTTGAACCCTGTGCCTCACTATCAAATGATTAAATTCGCATTTTGGACCCCCTGCCTCAGGGGTTTGCCATCATTTCGTTCCCACGCTCCTGATCAGCTCAAAACCTTCGTTCGCCTGATGCACACTGGTAGTGGGCCTCGGAGACCACTCGGCACGATGGATTAGAATTCAATACACTATACTAGACTGCTCTATGCTATTTACAATGATTCTACAATTTATTCATAAAAATCTCGCTCCGAGTCGTACCCATCCTCCCCCTCCAAGTCATCAAGTGTAATTTTCTCCGCTCACATCCTCCTCCATACGTAAAAACGCGCTTTCCGAGTGTTTGTGGCCGATGAGGACTGGTGATTAATGCATCAGTAACACTTGGTAAATACATTCATTTGTAACTGTCGGAGGATTTTTCTCTGCGTGAAAAGAGAGGCGAGATATTGAGGCGGGCGGCCGGGCCACATGTCTGATCTCCGGAACGCGGCCAGTTCTGCAAAATTCCTCCGACAGTTACAAATGAATGAATATTTGGAGCATATCTAGCGAAATTCCGAGATCAAATCCTCGCTGTGCGCAAAATATGGCGATCACGGTCAGCTGCAGCAATGGAATCCGACCCCTGTGTACCGAAAAATCGTCTAGGAAATGGTCGAGGGATGCACCGAGACGTTCCGAGATCCAGTGCAGAGCCTCGGCGAAGAGGTTGAAGGTAAACGGCGATGAGCGAGAGCCGAAGGGCAGGCGGAGTATCGTAACTCAAATCGACCGGTCTGTCTATCGACAGTTTCATAGACAGACAGTCACCGGTCTAATTGGAAATTCAAACTCAGATCGACCAGCCTGTCTATCGACACAACGAAGTTTCGATAGACAGGCTGGATTCGAGTCTAACCGCGGCTCAGCGGATCCTTTATACTGAAAAGGGTCAATAGAAATCACGTGATGATTCAGTATGACTTAGTGCAATTTTCGCAAATTCCGCCGACCCGCTTTTCCTCAACTCATCGCGCTTGTTCCAGGCAAAAAAAAGACGACGAGGATAAAGATGACCAGGCCGGTGGCGACGGCGAGCCTACCCTGAAGCAGAAGCGCGGTCGTTCGCCCAAGGTACCCGTCGCACCTGTTCTCCGCGTCGCACGCTCATCCACATAAAAAGCAGGCCGACAAAGATGATGAGCCCACGCCGAAGCGGAAGCGCGGCCGTCAGTCCAGGCCCGCCGTCCCCGCCCACCCCAACGCAGTGCCCAAAAAGAGAGGCCGGCCACCGAAGAAAGGGAAACAATCTGCCTACACTGTGTGTGTCAAAGCTCATGAAATTCACAAGAAATGTCATGGCGAATATGGATAGAGTCCAGGGACATTGTTAATGAAATCCACTGGATTTGAGTGAAACTCACGAACTTTTGTTTCAGCTAGTTTTTTCATGTTCTTTTGCTGTGAAATTTGTTGACTCCAAGAGTGAACAACATCGACTTATAGGTCGAAAATGACTGATATTCACACATAAAATTCATGAAAACAATTATAATTACGTATGAATACATCCGTTGTACCGTACGGTTTAATCACACCCTCCTACGCTTCTTCGCCATCCCCTCCTGCGGTGCCGCCCGCTTCTTTCCCCTGGGGCCCTCCTCTTCGTCGCTGTCATCGTTGTCGTCCTCGCCATCATTGTCGTCCTCCCCGTTGTCCTCCCCGTTGTCGTCCTCCCCGTCGCCATCGTCCTCGCCGTCGCCGTCGTACTGCCAAAGTCAATCAAGTCGTTGTCTTCCTCGGCATCCGAACTTGTGACGCCACGCGGTCGTGGGCCTGCAACCGGGGAGGTGGGCTTTCCAGTGAGACGGATGGGAGTGGTAATCGAATCACGGTGGCGACGAGCTACCGCGCGCCGACCGTGGTAAGTCGAAGGGTCGCGGACGCAGTTTTGGTAGCTCTTGCGGTTACTCCAGCTCTGCTTTGCGATACGATCAATGCCCCACTGGCCTTCGCAGCGACGAAGCACGGGGAACTTCTCCTCAATCTGAGAACTAGGTTACTGACAGGAAAGATGACAACGGGATAGAGCACGCACCGCATTATAAGCCTTCGCAAATTTATCTGGCTTCTGCGCCTTCCAGTTACGATCGTAGTCTGGGCGGGCAGCCGCCAGAGCGTCGCGGGTGCAAGTCTGCAAAACCATGAGTAGCCGATAGACAGACGGAATGAAGGACGACACATACATGGATGGAGTTCCATGTAACATCATCAATGCCGAGTATCGTTTGAAGGTCCCCCATTTTAACCCTCGATGCGTTGGATGGGCGAGGAATGAAGTCGTCGGCGGCTGGGACAGGGCGTTGATTCGGCAGAGGAGGCTGAACGCGCTCTGCACGAAGAGCATTGTTTGCCTGCTTCATCTCCTCCAGCGCCGCTGTCAAATATAAGCACGGAGATTGTGAATATGTGTAGATATAACGCACCTTCTAAGCGTGCGATGCGGTCAGCGTCAGCTTCAGCCTCGGTATTGGCAGTACCGAGGGGGGCACGCAGTGTTGGGTTGGCCGCAGCGGCAGCCTGGGGGCGCTTGCGACGAGAGCGCTGGGCGTTGTCATTCTCCTTGTCTTTTGCCGGACAATTGTTTGTAGATTTTTTCTGGGCCATATTAATACGGGGGAGAGAAAAGAGCGGCATTAAATACCGCACGCTAGTCTAAGCGAGTTGGGGTGGTGGAGCAGAGCGGGGCCGCTTTTCCCCGGGGCAATGGCGGCGCAGGGCTAATGTGCGAAGATGATGGGAGTGCTGGGAGCGCGAGTACGAGGCTCCGAGCGGGGTGACTTTGCATTGTGTTGGTAGCGGCTGGAGGAGGGTCAGGAAGCCAGAGGTGGTCGAGGAAGACTCCGAAGAGTGATTGCGAGCGTGAAGTCACAGTGACATCACATTGACATCACACACCCCCACGGTCACCACTCTGATCATTGATGTGAACGCGTTAGTGTTCGGACTTGGTCGCGAACGCACACTGCACTTTGCAGCTACGACCACCACTGCTACCCACCCAAATATTATTACATGGTCTACTGTACTTGTTGCGGCCAACAACTGTCTTCGAGGATACGGCGGAATCACCTCAGCGGAAACGGCCCGCAACTACTCAAGATTCAACAGCAGCCGTGAATCTCACCTCGCGGCTGCTCGATAAATTTAAGAGGAAGAGGAAAAGGTCCCCTGAGGATGGATCTGCTGTACCGCAAAAATTGGCCCGAAATGGTGAGTGCTCGGATTGGATAGGACTCACGCTGTGGCTGACATTGGTGCTGTCAGATTCAACATCTTCCGCCTCAGCCCATCGCATCTCCGAGTCGTCCACTCCCGAGGTTGACAATTCTCAAAGCATGGACCTTGATTTTGGTGATCGTGGCCCGGCACCACCCGAGTTATTGCCAACGACTCGACCGCGAGTATTGGATGAAGACGACACGAGCAACGAGAGCAGCGACTCTTCTGAATCCGAAGATCTGCCGCTTCTTTTTGATGCCAACGACGATGACAACTGGGGCACGGACAAGCCTACCCAGGATCTCAATCCCGAACCGGAGCTTGATGATGAGTTGCTCGAGCGTGTTGAGCTTTCGGCGTGGGAACTGCTTGAGGGCGAATTTGAGGGGGAAGAGTTGCGGCGTGGTACCAATTTCTTCTGGTACCAACTAGAAAATTCTAACGGGTTCTCAGAGGTTCGATTGACCGATAAAGCCCTCAATGCGATTCGTGCCCATAATCTCAAAGTGAACATCGACTTGGGCACGCGTGCATACCAAAAAATCACACGAGCTTTTCCTCAGCTTCGGGACCTTCCTTCACTATACGAGCTCCAGTCCCAAATAGCGTTCCTTTCCGGGATCAAACCTGTAAAGTATGACTGCTGCAAAAATTCGTGCTGCTGCTTTGTCGGTCCGTACACGGACCTCGATGCATGCCCATACTGCGAGGAACCGCGGTTTGATGCACGTCACCGTCCTCGCGCCACTTTCGATTATCTGCCGCTCATCCCTCGTCTCAAAGCACTCTTCTCTGACCCGAAGATGTGTGACGAGCTTTCGTACCGCGCACGCTATAAACCGGGACCACCAGCATTTCGGATATCTTCGACTCCCTCGAGTATCGGCGACTTCTTGAACGGCATGTCCGCGTCAGGGACCAGATTTTTTCCCACAAACATTTCGACCAGGAGACCGATATTGCCCTCGGTCTGAGCACCGATGGCGTCTGTCCCTTCAAGAATCGGAAGTCGACATGCTGGCCAATTATTGGGGTTTTATAAAGCCTCAAACCGGAGCTTCGGTTCCTCCTCGACTATGTCTTATGTTTCGGTGTCATCCCCGGTCCGCATCCACCAAAGGACATGGATTCTTTTCTCATTCTCCTCCGCGACGAGCTGTGGGAACTTTCGCGGGGTGTGGCTGCATTTGATGCTCTGCACCACCGGGTATTCACTCTTCGTGCATTCCTCATCCGTGTCTTCGGTGATATGCCTGCTATGGCAAAACTGATGCGAATGAAGGGCCCGAACGCGGTTTACCCGTGCCGTGCATGTAAAATCCGCGGTGTTCGCGATGCGGAAGGTGGGGGTAGAACTAACTACGTCCCTCTACATCGTGACGAGGGGATTCATATGATCCCCTGGACCTCCCGAGGCGTACTCACGACGAGTTTATTCAAGAAGCGGTGCACGTGGATATGGCTTCGACAGATGCAGAAGCTGAACGTCGCTCGAAGGCCACCGGTATCAATGGCCTCCCCATTCTCGCCACCCTCTCCAGCCTTTCATTTCCTGCCTCCTTCCCCCACGATCTCATGCATCTCATCCCGGAAAATGTGGTGAAAAATCTCCTTGCGCTATGGACCAGCAATTTCAAGGGACTTGATACAGCCGATGAGGACTATCGGCTCAAGCCAACGGTCATCGAGGCGATTGGAGCTGCCTGTGTTACCGCAGGTGACACTACGCCGGCCCGCCTTTGGGGCGCGCGTTCCCAACATCGCCACACAGATGCATTACTTTACAGTTGAGTCGTACACTCTGTGGACCACCCTGCTTGGTCCCGTGGTCCTTCGTAACCGCTTCACACGGCCGAAATACTTCAACCACTTCATTGAACTTGTTCGAATTTTCAACGACTGCCTCAAAATATCGATCGACCGTGAATATGTTGATACGGCGCTTCGGCAACGTACTGCGGAGTGGGTTCAAAATTTCGAGAAGTAATTCTCCTTTTGCTTCCCATTCGTACAGCTAACTCGGTGCTCGCTCGTCTCCAGATATTATTACCAATATGATCCCGCCTATCTTCCCGTTTGCACGTTAACCATCCACGCCATTCTTCACATCCCCGACGATATTCTCAATGCTGGTCCAATGTGGTGCTATTGGAACTACGTCACAGAGCGCTTTGTTGGCTTTCTGGTACGTTCCAGCAAGAGCCGGTGTAATCCATATGCCAGCTTTGCTCGGCGCCTTCGTGAGATTGCGCAAAACAGCATAATCAAGTTCAAATACAACTTGCATCGGGAGCTTGATCTTTCGGACCGACTCGACGACGAGCTCAAAGGCCATGGTTTAGTTGAATGTGATTCCACCGTTTAACTCAATGCAATTCACGGACTGAGCTGTTTTTGAGATCCTGATATCCGTGTCTTACAGCCACGTACAACCGGGCCCCTGACTCGCAATCTTCGCAAGGCAGTATGCAACTATCTGCTGCGTGCCTTTGATGTATCAGAGGGCGACGTCGATAGGTGTGTACCTGAGAGTGTCTCACACTGGGGAAGAATTTCATTTCTGGGTGGCGGAGACCTCATCCGCGGCGCAGACCTTGTTTATCAATCCGAGTACTACATGACTCGCGATGCATCTTACATCAAGGTATCCTCCTTCATTCCAATGACAGGAACTCCATTAATCAGCCCACAGTACTCCCACGATGTCGACAAAAACCGCAACCATCGACGGCTTCCAGTTGTCTTGGACCGTCGAGTCGCGTACGGTCAGCTCTTGCGGGTGATCGAGTTTTTTGCAGATATCCCCCTCTTGGAAGCCGACGGTGATAGACTCCGAGAGCAGGCTCGCAATGTGCTTCTAGCAGTCGTGAGACCGGTGAAGTTGCACAAAAAGAACCATCTCGACACCCCGTACTATAAAGACGGCCAATTCTCACCGATTGAAGTCATAGATGTTGATGATATTAGCTGTCTAATTGCGCGAATACCGGATTCCGACCCGGGAGCCCGATTTTGGGCACTCTGCGAACGGCCGTATGCTATGGAAATGACAGAAGGGCCTTCAAGTTAATCCTATATTACACTCTGTAATTTTCACTCTGTTTCTCAATGACCGAATTCAGCTACTTCGATCGTGAAATTCATGCACTCATAACTGACTCCGAGAAGTATATGAAACAGGTACATGAAATTTGAAGTGCATGAAAGTCTTGTCACACGCTTTGTCCATGAATCTTGTATTTCATGGATCAGGCCCGTGAATTTCATTAACTTTGACACTCACAGTGCTAGTTCGAGTCCGCTCCGCGTGCAGTTTACTTACATACCAATGTATCAAAGTAGAGCGTTTAAAGAACTCTATAACTTTCGTTGAAGTTGGGTTGAGCCACTGTTAAGCGGTTTGTTGCATTGGATAATTAGAGAGTTTGTCAGGAGCCATTCGAGCCATTGGGTGGCTTTCGATTTCGCGCTATGTCCGAATAAAGGCCCTCCCTAGCATCAATTTAGTGTACCAAGTCCTTGCCGAGGCAATTCCCTCTGTTTGAGAAATTAACCAGGTGAATCCGCAATCCAGCGGCTCAATAGGATTCAACAGCTGTGGTGATCCAACTAACCCCTGCACCCTTCTGAGCAAAGGGTGTTTCTGGCATTTCGAGTGCATTTCAGCTCCTTCCAGGAGTCCCTCTTCTCATGACTTCATTCAGCCGCTGACCGACGGGATGATATCGCTGTCCAAACCATTAACAATGACTGTTTACTTGCGCAATCCTGAACTGGTGGCGGTGGCCATATGGATCTTTAGATTCAACTCGTTGAACTAGCGGTTGGTTCAATTTATTGACCCATCTCTCCGGATCCCGCTCACTTGGCTATATTTGGACCCTCATATTTTTCGAGGCCCCGGAGTGGGTCGTGATGAGGGTTGAATGCAATGCAAAAAAAAAATTTAAAAAATCGCCATCATTAAGATGTAATTAAGACTTACTTAGGCGGCGCGGAGATCCTTGTTAAGGGCTAATATTAAGGGCAAGCTCGTTTCATGGTAACAACCGACTGAATCTGATCTATCCATATTTCAGTGGATGCAAACGTGCGCGCACCTTATTGAAAGCGGGAATGATGCGCGAGGGCTATCAAACAATGCTTCCAAGTGTCTGGCCACATATATTCCGCCCGTGTCGTCGCGCTGGGCTGGACGGAGGTCGAACCTATTCAAATGTTATGTCTTAATTTGGATACTTATGACGATCTTCTCAGTGGTCAATTTCCGCCTTCCAAACAGCAACGGAACCCGATGACAGCATGCCGACTTTCGGCTCGGCCTCCTCGGTCGACTACGAGCCAATCGGCGCTAGCTTCCCAAGTGACATCTCGCTGTCGGGGGGCCCTTCAGAGCACGAGTCGCACCCCGGCGGGGAAATCGTGAGCGATAGAACGCGATCCCTGTCAGACTGATCTGATGATTCTTCCTCTTCTTCTTCCCCGCACAATGACACCCAGAAAACAGAATACTGCCAGTGCATTGAACTGAACTGAAACAGTCCTCACTTTTAATATATCATTACATCCATTCGGACCTCGGGGCAGCACCTAAGGGTGGCACCCCACCTGAGGGAATTTATCCTCAGATTGCAGTTTTTCCTTATTTGACCCCGGAGGGTTGGCCTGGGTATGCGGGGATTCCGGGATCGGCCACGATATTTTCATAACCCCCCTACGCGGGCTGCGCCTACCCACAGTATTTATTCGACGTTATGTAACAAGCTATTTGTATTCTTTTTCTCCGAATGCTGCTGAGAAATTACGGCTTTGGGGTGGCGGAAGTGCCACGAAGTGGTGCTCCGCTACAAGCGGGGGAGCCGCGCCGAGGCCGTGGTTCCGAAGCGGCAGGAGGGAAAAAGCGAAGCGTGGGAAAGTGGAAGCGTGGGAAACCTACGTCATCTTGGCGGCGTGAGTTTGACCTCCAATCTGCAGATTCGGGACTCGCGGTGAAGGAGGCATAATTTCAGGTAAAAGCTTTCAGTTCGAAAAAATATGACTCCCTCCATCGTGTTCCGGAGAAAATGGTGTGTTTATTCTATCAATAATGGAGCCCTAGGCACTCCCTTAAATCTAATACACTGCATATATACCTCGGAACCCTCGAAACGGTGGGTTTCCGCGGAGGTGGCCAATTTGAGAAGTTGAACAGAATTGATCTCCCTCATTTCGAAGTTTTAGCGAAATCCCTCCAGAGGAAATGTTCCTCTCATCAAAAGATGCATTTCTACAAGAGGAATAAAAAATTGTGGAAAGGTTGGGCCAGATCTATTCAATGGACAAAAGTAGCGGTGACTAAGCCGTTAGCACCATACAGTGTATGTGCGAGGCCCAGATTGGTTTCGCAGAATAACGGAGTGTTGAGTTCAACGGCGACGGAGATCAAGGCCCGGGGCCCGGATATACCCGTCACCACTAATATTAGACCCATAAACAATCAAGACCCATAGCCCCAACACAGATGCATAACATATCCAGGAATTAGGGCCAGTACTCACAGTGCTACAGTGTTTCTGCTCAAAGCCATATTTTTTCGGAAGAAATTTCATTATGTAATCAGATCAGAAAAGCCGGTGTTCGGTCGCCTGCGTATTTGCAGCGCGATTCTAACGCGCCTATTCCCAAGGGATTCTGACAAAAACTGACCCCACAGTGACTGTTCTAGTGGAAAGTTCAAAAAACAAAAACAAAAAAAAAGGTGCCGCACCTGTTGTACCGCAAAGAGCTGTAAGGTGGTCTGTGCGCGAGTACGAGTCATTCTTTCTGACTCGGTACGAGTCATTTCCATTTCCGGGTTCCCCGAGCCTCGATGATGTGTCCGAGTGCTTCAATTCCAACATTAATCACAACAAAATGATCCCTCCGCACCCCGCCATAGCGCGCATCACCGGGTGGAATAGAACAAGGCCGTTGTTCCCTCAGACAGTGGTTGGAGTGCCCTGAAGGTCAGCAAACACAAGTTCACCACCACTATATCCAAATACATAGTGAGCAAAAGCGTGAACTGTCTTGCTCTGTTTGTCCTCGGATCCTTGAGCCTTGCGATCCAAGATGGAAGTGAATGAAATCACAACTGATGCACACTTACTTTCCACAAGCCAAGTCATTCCTCCAGCTTCCTCATCAAATACTTCGAGGCCTGAGGCTGCACTTGGATGCTGGTGACACTATGCAATCAGATTTTTCCCACACTTCCTGTGTGAAAAGTCAGTTTCGACTTCTGAGCAAGATTGGCTTATTTTACTAGAATTGCCTTTTCTGGAAAGGAGTCAGCAAACCCAAATGTCTTCATTTCACCCATCTTTTGAATCTACAACTCGGTTGGGACGATTTGGTGGGCCTGACATGGAGAACCACCCCAGCACAGTTACTTTATTCGTTTGCGAGTAATGGGATTAAATGTTGAACTACAATACTCGGTATTACCAAAAGTAACCGGGCACTCCGGAACAGGCGCCCGTACCTTGCGTATTAAGAGCGAAATTGTCTGCGGTTCATGGAAGGATATTCCCAAACATATCTATCTCAAAAAGGACGCCCCTCATATTTCTAATACCACCAGGCTCATGCCTTCAAGTAACTTAGATCTCATTGATTCGACGCGTCCATCTCTCCTGCCTCTTAGCGTTGATCACTACACTTCGTGTTCTCGACGCACCATTGCGGGCGACAGATGGGGCGAAAATTGGATCGAACGTAATTGGTTGGGCAGAATCTTCAGCGGACAGCCAGCCGAGTTTGCCACAGAAGGATTTGCGTCAGACTCTTATCCTGCTGTCATGAACCCTCGGGCAATATCGCTCTACTTTGAGGATCGCGTTCTCATCTGTGCCCAATTTCTTCAGGGTCACGCTTGCTTTCAACTCGGACGTCATTCCCGACTGTGATGCCTGCGCTCGCTCCGTTTCTCATGTCTACTCCGTTTCTGTTTCGCATCCACAGAAGAAAGAACAAGCGATACTGAATTCCTCGCAGCTCAAGGTGAGTTTAGTCCGGAATGTGCACTTTGGCACCTTGGATAGGCCCTCTCAGAGCCCGGAGACCGTCAGCCTTCTCGGTGGAGCGGGTGACTCTCCGCAAAAGTGCGACTCATGTTATGGAGGCCTATCCATCAGAATGGGTCTCGTCCAGCGGCAACAAGAGCAAAGGTATTTGGCGCCGAATGGTTCACATGCATCAAAGATGTGTCTCTCTGTCCTGCCCACGTTTGAAATCGAAATTCTCAGCTGGGATGTGAGTCCAGCGCCAACGCCTCACTGGTATGCGAACCCGATCTGAATTATTTCCAGTATGCCTTGCGGCCCCTTGCCAACCGCCGCGAAGATGAGGACCTCATTATAGTCCATAGTCCCCGTCGCACGCGCACGTCCGCATTGCCTCGCTTACACTTATCTCTTTCCCCAACTGCTCTCAAATTTTCTTCCTTCTCTCTCTTACACATCAGTTAAATATGTGTACCCCATAGCCCGTTCGTTTATCTCTACATACTCCCTAGTCAGTCTAACCTGAATGTCTTTGATTTCAGACTCGGCGTGAGAGAATGGCCAGAATCCAGTTCTGCCAGGATAGAATGAGGAGGGGATCATTTAAAAGGAGGCTTTATCCACCTTTGGAATATCCTTGACATAGGTTTTCGCAGAGGAAAAATTTACAGGTTCGGTCCGCGTTCGAACGCGTTGGTTGGAACGCCGAACGCAGGTTCAGGTTCGGGGTTCAAGAAAACACCCGAACCGAACCCAAGTTCAACTTCGGCGTTCGGAGAAAAAGGTCCCGAACCTGAACCGAACCGAACTTTGGGAACACTAGAGTACCATTTGAGATATCGGGTGGCTCTGAGCAAATTCTCATTCAATAATTCTCCTGGGGTCTCCCTTGATCTGACCTGACAGAAACATCATCCACTCTGCTTTCTTTCCCAGGTTGTATAGAGAAAGTTGCTCCATATTTCATTTTGAATTGATAGAGCACTGTTTATTTTTGGCCAAAATGGGAAACAAGTTTGTCTCATTCAACTCAGAATTGAAAACTATCCATCTTTGACTATACAACTTTTTACACTTTTCCTGAAGGTTCGGGAGGTCGAGAATACCAAGTCTGAAATCTCATTTGGCGGCACCAGCCAAAATCACGACCAGTTATCCCATGGTGGCCGCGTTATTACATAATCATCTGAGTTTGAAACTGTATAAGCCATGTGTGTGGACGAGGCTTCGTGGCGAAGATGCGGGTCGAATATACTTGTAAGATTTGAATTGATCCCACGTGATATTCGCATTTTGAACCACATGCCTCGAAATGGCATTTTGAATCACATGCTTCGTAATGTCATTTTGAACACAATTGAATGGTTTAATTCACATTTTGAACCACATGCCTCGAAATGCCATTTTGAATCACATGCTTCGTAATGCCATTTTGAACACAATTGAATGGTTCAATTCGCATTTTGAACCACATGCCTCAAAATGCCATTTTGAATCACATGCTTCGTAATACCATTTTGAACCCTGTGCCTCACTATTGAATGGTTTAATTCAGCTGAGAGCAGGAGGGATAAGGGAGCACTAGACATATTTAAGGTTTGAATTGATCCCGCGTGATATTCGCATTTTGAACCACATGCCCTGAAATGCCATTTTGAATCATATGCTTCGTAATGCCATTTTGAACACAATTGAATGGTTTAATTCACATTTTGAACCACATGCCTCGAAATGGCATTTTGAATCACATGCTTCATAATGGCATTTTGAACCCTACTAGAGGTGCCCTTCAAATGGAGGACATGGTTGATATGCCTGTAATAGCGCAAAGGCGTACCATCGTTAGAGAGCAATTTTGTGAGTACTGAAGAAGGGAGCGGCGAAAGGGGAGAGTGAATTGTTGCCGGGAATCAAATCGCAATCGAGATGGGATCAACTGATGTATCTGCAGTTAGTTACTCCGAAAGAACCATGGGAGGGTGTGATCGAATTTGTAACATCAAGTTCATCAGTTCCTGAAACAGAAATTCGGTTGGGAAGAAGCCCCGGAACTCACTTGTTGCGCTACTCTAACTATTCTGACTGAGCATCCTACCAGTGGTTTGCACCAAAAAAGAAAGAACATCAGAAATTGACTCTCGGAGAGATTTCTGCCTCAGGGGATAATTGTCATCGGTCCACCAAGTCGATCGGCAACAGATATTCGGAGCGGAAAAACGGATCCAGGGGAACTCCGCTGTTAGTTACTCCGAAAGAACACCATGCGGGAGGGGGCGATCGAATTTTCAACTCCAAGTTCATCAGTTCCTGAAACAGAAATTCGATTGGGGAAACCAAGTTGAAGCCCCAGAAGTCGCTTTCTGTGCTACTCTGACCGTTCTGACTGAACTTTGTACCAGTGGTTTGCACCAAAACAGAAAGAACGTCTGAAATTCTCTAGAAATGATTTCTGCCTCAGGGGAGAATTATCATTGCTCCAGACAGATGCGAAGTCGATCGACGACGGATATTCGGAGCAGAAAAACGGATCCAGGGGAACTCCGCAGTTAGTTACTCGGAAAGAACACCATGCGGGAGGGTGCGATCGAATTTTCAATTCCAAGTTCATCAGTTCCTGAAACAGAAATTCAATTGGGAAGTCGCTTTCTGTGCTACTCTAACCGTTCTGACTGAGTTTCCTACCAGTGGTTTGCACCAAAACAGAAAGAACGTCAGAAATTCGCTCTAACACAATTTAATGGTTTAGTTCGCATTTTGAACCACATGCCTCGAAATGCCATTTTGAATCACATGCTTCATAATGCCATTTTGAACCCTGTGCCTCACTATCAAATAGTTTAATTCAGCCGAGAGCAGGAGGGATAAGGGAGCACTAGACATTTTAAGGTTTGAATTGATCCCGCAAGATATTCGCATTTTGAACCACATGCCCCAAAATGGCATTTTGAATCACATGCTTCGTAATGCCATTTTGAACACAATTGAATGGTTTAATTTGCATTTTGAACCACATGCCTCGAAATGCCATTCTGAATCACATGCTTTGTAATGCCATTTTGAACACAATTGAATGGTTTAATTTGCATTTTGAACCACATGCCTCGAAATGGCATTTGAATTGCATGCTTCGTAATGCCATTTTGAACCCTGTGCCTCACTATCAAATGGTTTAATTCAGCCAAGAGCAGGGATCATTTCAAACCTTAAATATGTCTAGTGCTCCCTTATCCCTCCTGCTCTCAGCTGAATTAAACCATTTGATAGTGAGGCACACCCTTTTGATCATCTACGTACACACGTACGAACCTCCACTTCGTGTCCCTACCTCGAACCAAACTTAATGAGGTTATGTAGAGTCGCTGAGAACGTCGAAGCTTGCCTGCGTCACGAGTTGAAGAGCACATTCATTTTTTGTCATACCGTATTGTTTCCAGGCATCTGTCCGTACGATATCGATCGGAATACTTATGGCTGGTTTGGATTCAGATATTTAATCGCAGGTGGTAAGGTAGAGAATAGAACCGTAATGATGCCAGGAAGAAGTGCAAAAGTTATGAAGAGGCCATCGTCCCAGACGGCATTGGCGATGTTTAAAATTTGGGCGCGTGTATTATCGTCGGAGTAAGCAATGGTTTCCCCTTTGGATGATGATAGCCGATCTAAAAGGACCAACATTAATTGAAATTGATTCGACTTGGCAGAGAAGCCACGGGCGACGGCTGGAAGCGGCACGGCAAAGCTGTTGCCGATCTAGCTCGATATATTCCTGGATCCTTCGACCGCCCGCCCCGTAACATTGCCGAGAAGCTGAATAGCGGGTACAAGGCCTGAGAATTCTAGATTTATTTCTATGGCGCCGGCCCAATGGCATTTTGCCGCTAAAGTATTATATGAATTATTGCAAGGCCGTCCGTAGCATCCGCCTAGTTTAGCAGGACGAGATCACCACAGACGAACTCGTCGAGGCGCACCAGAAATATTCCGAGTTCTCTGACGAGTTCGAAAACATCTACATCCAACGCCGTGCCGATCGGATCCACTTTGTACGCCCGGTTGTCCACAGCCGGGTGAAACTTTTCACCAGGGACCGGGTGAACTCTACTCGCAATATCCCATGGAGCGAACAATAGGGAATTTGGGGGAGGAGTTCAAACAGCACTCAGACCCCTACGCAAATCTGTCGCAACGTGCTATACGCCGCTGTCAAGTGAATGCCCTCAAGGCTATCCTCCCGGACCTCCAGCTTGAACCAAACAAGGTACCGCTGGGCTCGGTGAATGTTGGTCAAGGTTATTTGCTGCTTCGAGCCCAAGATTCCTGCAGCCGGAAAGTTCGCCCTGTCGAGGAAGCCGCAATAGCGAATACCTCGACGACGAATTTGGGCCCGATACAGCGGAAGTATGGCCACCCTCGATCGTACGATGGGCGCGCGTTCGGCCGCCAAATAAATAAATCGTCCGATCCCTGTGGAAGGAGCAATACAAAGCTCAGCTACGTACAGCAAGACACGTCAAGGTATGTATCCATCTCACTCCCGTAACAGTTGTTCTGCTGAAATTTCTTCTCAGGTCCGTGAAGACAATGACCTGCAATTTGCCGAGATCTTGTATTTTATGATCTTGACTGTTGCGGGTGAGGAGGACGAGGAGGATAGATATGTGGCTGTCGCATCTTTCTTCGGCCCCCCGGACCCATATCTCCTGGAAATCTCATCAGACACCTACTGGTCCATGAAACACCTTCGCGACGACGACGTCCGTGTCATAGAGAGTGGCTAATAAATAAGTAACCTGAAATGAATTGCACAGCTATGAGTCACAAGTAACCAAGTAACACATGTGGAAGAATCAGATGGATGAGATGGTTGCAGTGATAAGAGTGATACCATGTGTGTGTGCACTAAATAATAACAGCAACAAAGGGGCAGCAGAACAGTAGAAGTGATAAAATGAAATGTGGATTAAAAAAATAAAATGATATACGTACATGAACAGAACAGATCAAACTCCAACACTCCTCCGGATCCGTACAGTGGGATAGCACTTCCGCCGTCTCCAAAAGCCAAGATACAAGATGAAGCCGAATTCTACACTCAACTTGAAGGCCTGATCACTTTTGGTCCGTTTCAATTATTTAATTCTGTTTGCATACTACTACTAAGTCTTGTTGCTCAACGTAGAGACTGGTTACGAGTCTAGTCACGTTGCAAGGATGGCAGTGGCTATTGCTTGTGCTTTTATTGTCGTAGAAATCCGGGTTTTAAATCGGGTTTGAATTGAAGGAAAGATTTTGGCCTCTCTTAATTTGTACTCAACTCGTGACATTACATCATTCGTTAGACCCAGACCCATCATGCAATTCAACGAATGCCCTGAGGTTTTTCAGGACGGTATTCATCTTCTCTTCCCAGGGCTTGAACCGTTCCTGAAACTCGGCACAGTTCTGAGGGCTGCGATGGTCGGGGCCAGATTGTAACTGGTCGTCACTCATTGCGCGCCTAACGGATTGCAAGATCATCAACCCCAGGGGCAGATCTGATTGCGGTTCCGGTAACAACTGCGGAAAATAGCAAGGATTAATGAGGAGTCAATGTGCTGGAAGTCGTAGGAGTTCAATTCTACTCACGATATCCACTGATTGCGATGGGAGACTTGATAGAGCGGGCGGGACCACGGCGGGGGAGAGAGAGGGCGTGGGATATGGACTCCGCGTACTTTTGCCAGCGACAGGTTGGGCGTGGGCATATGGCAGGAGAAGGCATCGCTCTCAGGCCGGAAAACTCCATGGGCGTACTCCGGGTTTGCTGGGTAATCGATGGTGGGCACACGCATCCCTGCAGCGCTGGTAATGATACGCAGCGCAGAACGATCGCGCTGCGTGATCCAGTTGCGAATGTCGTGGGGCAAAGCGCCCTGCGCCAAGAACGTATCGCTCGTGGACCAGATCTTGTCCAGTCCCGGGTGCATGTCTCGGCTCGGTTGGTCTGCTATCATCACGTTATACAATACCGTCAGTTGTTCGATCACGACGCTGGAGAGCGAGGGGTAGAGCGCTACGATGAACCAACCAACTTCCATGAGCAAAGTTACGCAAGTACGGAACATGGGGAGGACTGACGATTACGAGGAAGCTCCTGCGATGCGGTTGCAGCCGCAATCGATGATCCCCGTACTTTTGTCTTGTTCTTTCTATTCTCCGCCCCACGAGCCCGTTTGAACCAGTTGAGTACAGATTCGACATTGTATTGCGCGTCGGCCGAGCCAAGGCTCTTCAGGCAGCCCCACTTCGCCTCAGAAGCTAATTGAGTAAGGAAGAGACTGGGGCGCACATAAATTTTCCCGAGAAGTTTGGCGCACTCGATGCGGTTGGGATTCCTTGACGTTTTATTGAAGTATTCTGCATGTAGTTCAGTACCATGGAGCATCCGCGTTTTAGAAGAATATACCTTTCATTATGTTTATGCCAGCCTTCGATATACGCCTCCGAGTCGGAGATTTTGGCACCGTGGTATCGGACTCGCTTGTGATTACTGGGTCAGAGTCGAGGGCGATTGTGTTGTTAGTACAAGGAGGTTCCATAAGTGCAAGCGCGAGATTGCACGCGCGAGAGGTGGCACAAAACTACATTGTGCGCAGGGATGCCGGCTTTAAACGTTGATTTAACTGTCAGGTGACGTTCATGCATGTGAGACATCGGAACTCCGCTACTCCACAGAATTCGAGCCAATCGGGCATCATGCGAATTCTCACGGTGGTGAGAAAGCATGCGGGAAATCATGCATAAGTCTGCAGAGCAATCACGGCAATACTGTTAGACTCAGTACAAGCGGTTGTTCGGTCGCTTCGCTGCCTCGCACCCCGCTTCTGTTACATGTACATGTGGGTTTCCAAGTTGGATTTTGAACAGAGCAAATAAGAACATGCCCATATTTGTACGTTGGCCGACCAAGCTGCGCAATCTGTCAATCGTGAGTGCGATCCAAACACTTGGGGCCGATGAACTAAAAGCGGTCGGTTTGTTCCGGACGAGAGCCACCACGCTGACATCTGTCTACGCGGGAAATTATTTGGTCAAAGTGACAGCTAAGTCCGGGATAATTCCATTTGGCACCCCGACGGCGACTCGGGTTGTATATTCACTGCATTTTGATGGCGTCTGGAGCCACGCTGAGGCACGTAAGTCCAGGTTTGGCGAGCCTTAGCCGAGATCGGTCCAGGCCCTGCCGAGGCGTCTCGACCGATCTCGGCTAAGGCTCGCCAAACCTGGACTTACGTGCCTCAGCGTGGCTCCAGACGCCGTCAAAATGCAGTGATTCTGCTCGGGGACGGTACCGCGCCTTGCGGGCTAGTATTGGCAAAATTCGCGCCACCATCTATATCTGTCAATTCGTTGGGGGTTGTTTGGTTACATCCCCATCCGAGCTTGCCACAGCCACCTCGAGCTTGCAATGAACCCAGTTGACGCCGCTCCGCTGTACTGCCGCGAGGCTTTAGCTCTTCCTAATTTGTATCGCTGAGCACGGCCGCCATGTCTCGTGGGTGTTTCACGCCCTTCGAGCTGTTAAATGCCTTTAGGACGATGTCTATCTCGGTATGATCAAACCCACAAAAGAGCGACTCACTGACGCTTGCTTCTTTCCTCCCCCCACTATCATCTCTGGGCTTCATCCTTCCCCTCACTTGAAGAGAAAAAAGTGCGTCAAAATTGAACGAGAAATGAATATATTTTCAAAAAGCTACTTAAATTTCAACATCAAACCTCCATATTCTTACTACAGGAGGAGATAATTCGCATAAATGCTTAGGTGGCCGGCTACCCGACAAAAGATAGTATATAAGTCTTGCTCTGAAACATTGAACCAAACTCGACATTTTATGGCATGCTACGATGAATACGATGAATACTGCCATTTCACAGCAATTGTGTCTGCAGGGTGGGGAAAAAGATGGCATAAAATGACACAAACCCTCCAGAAGTCATTTGCTATACATGAATCTGCCATAAACCGCCAAAGACAAATATTTGTATGATGTTGAAGCAACCATAATGAATTTCTCAAGAATTGATCGTAAATGTGACTATGTTGTTTGTAAATGTTATCGGCCAGCCGCCGTGGAGAGGCTCACCCTCAACTTTCTGTCACTGTAACATGACGCATATAAGGCTCCAACCTTTTATTTTCCTTGTACAAATTCGGGCAAAATAAAAGGAAAAGGATTCAAAACGTTTTAAAACCGTTTAAAACCGTTGTTTCTGCCAACATATAAGTAGATTCGTAACCAGCTCTATGTTGAGTAACTAGACCTAGGAGTTGTATGCAATTTATTTCGAGTGAATTGGAGCAAAATTGAGAGAAAAAATGCGCGGGGAGTTACTCTACGTTCGAGTAACCCTTTCACCTTTTTTTCTATCTCCCCTCAGTTTTTGTCGGATTCACCCAAACTAAATTGCATACAGAGTTGAAACCCGGATGCGAAAAAGACCCAGAAGCGAAAAAATATGAGATTATAGGCTCGGTTTTGAGGTGGGTAACCTGATTCTTTTTCGTGGGTGCCTTATAAAGATTATGAACAATCCTACCTAAGCAAAAAGGCCCATACCAATCGTCGGCTGGCACAGAAAAGTGCAAACATGCTAAAAACAGAAATGTGTGGCTGTGCCAGAAGTCCTGAGGAGAGAATTATTATTGTGAGTGCCCCCTACATTCTACAGTCCCGAAATTGTATGTGGGGGGCCTTCAGCAGTTCCCCTCCCTCCTCATAGTCACAGATTGTCCTAAGGGTACAATTAACCCCTGTGCATGACCCCATTTCGGATCGGGGGCCCTCCACCAAAATGAGTGACAAAAATAAAGGGTTCATGTTCCACAACTATCCATCGTAAAAATCTGAAAGCGTTTGTGTATACACTACAAAGTGATTGTATCGTATCCACATGTTTCGTTTTACAGGTGCTCGCATTACCACTGAGAAATACGGAAGAACTTTATTTTTTTCGCATCTGGGTTTCAACTCTGTACTACTCTTACATCTTGTTGCTCAATGTAGAGGTGGTTACGAGCCTAACATATAAGTATCGGAGCAGTAGCTCACCCAAATTTGACATCTCAGAAGTTGGATCTCCGAAAGCCACCGAGGTCATCAGGTTCTTCTTGGTCCATGCAAACGTTGCTGGCTGCTTGCTCGAAGGCGCATCAGTCAATTCGGGTGATCGAAATACTTACCATATTTGGAACACGTCCCGCCCCTCAAGCGCACTAAGTATGTGCGATGAAAGCAATTTGGAGATGAAGAACAACCAAAGGACTGAGAGAACCTTTCTGCCACCCACTTTGTTCAGATATAATCACTGGGAATCCCCAATCAGTATTACAATTTTTTCAAACCTTGTAACCTTGTAAAAACATTTTATAAACCGTTTATGCCCCGGCGCAAATAAAAAGGAAAAGGAAACGGCTTAAACCTTGTATACAAGGTTATAAAAGGAAAAGGTTGGAGCCTTAGACGCACAAGCGCTCGGCGGTCCCCCTCCCCCTTTTCTTTGAGGTCGAGGGAAGGAGCCGATTGAAATAGCTCCTACTGTGGGGCGGCCTTGGTTTTCTTTGCGTTATGCTGCAAGCGGGCGGGAATTCGTCGAACTTTCTCCCGCAATGAATGCACGGTACGGCTGAGATTGCTTCGAATTGATTTCTGGGAGGAAAGCTCGGCCCGCAGCGAGGATGTCTCGGCGGATAGGTCCTCGACCCGGGCTCCCAGATCCGACACCTGCATTCCCAGGTGTCGGATCTGGGAATTGCAGACGATGACGAGGATTGGCTGCATCAACTAGCATCAACAGATGAGACTGAACAGCAGGAGGCAAGGCAGGCTCTCACAGAAAACTTCGAAATCACAGATTCCTTCACTGTTTGGATGCCAGAGGACGAAATAAGCATGTAGTTCTTCCAAATCTAGTTATATCAAGTAACCCTATGCTCCCATTGTCTAGTTATCACTCTCTTTATAAAATTATGTGTGTCTGTCTGTCCGTCCGTCCGAAGCCTTTTCAAGCTCCGCCATCTGTCAATCAGCTTCTTTGCCTGAGGATCTTCCGCAATCTCTTTATTTACTTCGAACCAGGCCTGATTAGCGCGCTGATTTAATACCACCTCTTTAAACTACTTCTGTCTGTCTGTCCGAAGCCTCTTCAATCTCTGCTGTCAGTTTTAAATCTCCGTCAAATGTCGTCATCTTCCCGTTTTGGTCCTTCTCCCTTCCTTTCGCCGTCGCTCCATCAGTGGGCCTCTGATCATCTGCGGCATTGCCGTCGCCCCATCTGTGGGCCTCAGATCATCTGCCGCGTAACCTCACCGATCATCCAAGCTGAGAACCGTGCTTCTCAATGAATTCACATGTTGCACATGTTTTCCTATTGTAGGATGTCTCGCTGCCAAAATGGGGGGTTACCCCGTACAACCCTATGAAAGCGGATCCCCCCTGCCCTCACAGAAAAATGCGAGACCAATACCAGGAGAAATGGTTTAGCACTGTGAGCTTCTTTCTTGAGGAATCCACAGCACACACAGAATGCTGAACGTACCTGGGCCTGCATTTTGAAAAGGGTGATCTGGGGCATTCAGAGGCCATTGAAATGGCCTGCATTTTGAGAATCGTGATCTGGGGCAGTGACAGTCCGAAACGCGTGACCGATTCCAATGGCCATGGCATTTTTTGAGGCATAACAAGATTAGTACCCATGCCTTCGGCATGGAATCACTCCCACGGGTGGTCAGACATGGCTTGGTCCCAGTTCCATACAGACACGCCAGAGTCCGAGCCCTCCGGCATTCACCCGCACACGGCGCATTCCGAGCCGTGGGATACCCGAAACAGAAACATCACCGAGGTCACGAGAATATCATGTGATACCCCGTGACCTGGGGGAGGCTGTGTACATTGTCTTTTCAAGTATAGGACATTTCAATGGCCTCTGAATGCCCCAGATCACGCTTTCAAAATGCAAGCCATTTCAGATGAAATGTCTTGTTTTGAACTGTTTCAGTGCACAGCGAGGCCAAAACTGAACGGATCTACGGCGCCCTGTGCGTATGCTCTGTTCACGCTCGACGGTGATCCTGCGTTTGGGTTTTGTGGTGGTGAAATCAGACAAGATTTGAGGAATAAAGCGGGGCTGCGAAGGAGCCGCTTTCATGTGGGGACCCAGAGGACCTTATTTGGAGAGCCAAGGGGTTCTTCCGCTTCCATATATGTACTTCCATTTTCATTCCAATTATAGACTCACTATAAAACGGGTTGAACCATGCGGAGATGTCATGAGATGTCAATCTAACCTCAGCCATGCACTATCAAGTTCATCTCCGTGCGTCCAACGCGTATGATGTGATTTTATCCACTTTACTTAATATCCAGAGCTGATCGACAGAAAGATGGGAATATTCTTCCGTCCCTTCTTCCCAGGCCGGAGAGGGAACAGACTCGTTAGGGATGTCGGGCATGTCCATATCCATGTCGACGGTTGCTCCTGAGATAATCATGTTCAGTGGTCGGCTAGTGATTGTATTATGTTAGCGGTGGAAAAATGCTCCAGGGCTTGGCGAAGTGCTTTCGGAAGTTCTGAGAGCAACAAGATGTTTGGTTTTATTTGCTTGCTTCATTGAAGCAGACTCACTGGAAGCCCGGGCCTTGTCTCCACTTCCAAGAGCTCCAAACATGTCCAGCATTTTCTCTATCCATTGATTGACCTCAGTAACTGCAGCATTGTCCTGATACCTTCTCAGTAGATCGATGAAGGCCTCTGCCTTTCTGATGAATACCCGTATATGGAAGGGAGTCGGGGTAGCCCCGGTTACACTGATAGCTAGAAGACCCAACAGACTTGAAACAGAATCAGAACACATGGTGTCACTACGTACCAGTGAAAGCGTCATTTACGTCAATCCGCATTTGGTCTAATTTGGATGTTTCACGATCCACGGACTTCCGAAACCGATCCCAAGTCATGACTACGAGCATATGCACGAAGGAGTGCACAAAGGCTTCAAACGTAAATGTGGAGTATCGGGATCTATCAAGGCGTCTTCACCGAACAAGGTTAACCCGATTTCCGGATAAGCTATCTGTGTCTGAGCCGCACCGAGATCTGGAAGCTAAGATCTAAACTCAAGCGGAAGAACGGATCAATCCTCATAATGACTTACCTTCCTCGTCTCGTCCATAACCTGATGAGGGAGACGATAGTGTGCTTCGAGAACCTTGTCAATCCTCCCGTTGATGGCGGCCCGTTTAGCTAACGCGGTAGCCCACCTGCTCCAGAGAGAGCGACCCAAGGTGTCTGTATCATCGGAGGCCTGCGCATACGCCAGTCGCTCGACTTCTTTCTTTTTGTCCCAGAACTTGTTAGCATATTTGCGAACCGCTTCCAGAGTCGAAGGAGGGAGCTCCCCACTGGCGGGGAAATCGGGGTGGAAGAGGGGCATGTCACATCCAGTCACGGTGCGCCATGTTGGCCAGGCCCAGATATTTTCATAATCGGGCGAACACAAAGCGAGAAGGGCGCTCGAAAAGCTCCACGATGGCATTTCTGGATAGGAAGGAGCAACAAAACGGACTGGCATCATCTATGGCCTTATATGCCCCGTCGGGCACGGTAGCCGCGGCCGTCCAAATGTCACCGCCGCCGTGTTAGGGTATGTATTGTGTGCTCTACAAGCAGTCCCCGGGAGGCGGGGAATGGCGGGGTGGAATGTTCCGCCATTCTTTGATCCACTATTCCACACCAACAGCGGAACTGGTGGAAAACTTCCTGACATCACCGTTATTGATTGGCGGCAAATCTTCTGGGATTTGATCGTCTTCTGCTACGGCGGCGACATCTTTTCGTCTAAAGGCAAGCTAATTAATCACTCGAACTGGCATAAGGGTACTGGAGGCGTCTTCCATGGGACAACAAGTCTGATTCTTCCTCAAGTTGATAATCTGCAATGGAGAGCTAGGATATTCCAGAGGATTGACTTGCTGCCTTGGAAACTTGACATCAGTTTCTGTGAAGAAAAAATAAATGCAACCCACAAGAGACTTCTTTTCAAAGAACACTGATGATCCATCATCATCGTCGACCACCTCCGCTGTTCCCCACCGACGAAAATGCGGAACAGCTGGAAACGTTTGTGACATTGATAAGGGCTCGCGCTTCTCGAATCAAAGGTCAGATTGTTGGATATGACGGGTGTCATGTTCGAATCACACTATGTTTACCTTTTTTCAAGAATCTGATTTTTTTCGGAGTACATCATTTTTCTCACAAGGGAATGCCTTGTTTGTTTTCACCCTGAATTCATCCAATATTTCAGCTTTATCCTGCATGATGCAAGTCTTCGAGCATCGAGCGGGCCATTTCTGTTCTCACACACCAAGATCAACAGAACTTCTAGCAATCCGCCGGTTCACTCTCTCTTGCCAGCGTTCTGCGTTTCGACCCTCTTGAATGCAACCCCAGTGGCTGTTACGAGTGGTGTAGAGTCAGGATTTCGTCATTTACGGAGATTTGGTTAAAGGTGTGTAGGTCTAATTATTTTTCTCTCTCTTGGCATGTGTATCTCCCAACTCATACATATATCTGGAGGGGTTGGCTGAAGGCGCCGTCGCTCTGGACTTACCCTGGATCGTCTGACAGTGAGACCCATGTCCTCCATTGACCTTTCTTCGCCTCCGGATTGTGGTTCGATGAAATAAGGAATAAGGATCGGTCATATGCGTGGAGTTGGCGGATTATTAATATTGTCGCCGGGATCGCGCAGAAGCTGCAATCCAACCATTTTTGCACAGTTGAAGTCGTCTTACTGTCAGGAATCTTTAATTTCACCATCATATCGGCATGGAATACTTCCCTAATCACCGTGCTTTCTACATATTAGTAACATTCCCTCAGGCACATTCAACCACTTCAAATCATCAAGACGACAACTCGTCGACAACACTGCGCGGCAACGAAAGGAGAAGTTGAGTAGCTACATATCAAAGTTCAAAAGAGTAATTCAACCGATAGATATCCGAATGAAGTCAAATATTCAAGGTTAAAATGAAGAACTGCACTTCGAGGCCATGCCCGGGATGCCCGAGTTAATGTTCAATTCCAGGAACCAGCCAACTTTGAATTGAGGGGAGAATAGATGGGATGTTAATATAAAGGACAAGGGGGAACAGGGTAGTAGATGGGTGTAGATGGTTGGTAGATGGGAATTGGCAAGACCGAACCGCGCCTCGACAAAAAATGTGAGCCAAAGAGTGGCAGCAACACTCTCCATATCAGTTTCAGAGTCCAATTCGGTCGATTACGGAATTGATCAGCCAGTTTGGCCTATCGAGGACTTCTCACGGAGTTGCACGCATATCTGACGAACTTTCACAGATTTTGGATCACAAGAATACTTCTGACGAGCTTTTCTTCCGCTTAATTCTGATCTGACGAAGATCCTCCATCAAATGACGAATTTGCACATCCGACGAACTGACGAGGTACTACTCATATACGACTCACTGAATATGAATACGGATGAATATGAATATGATATGATATGGATATAATAGACAGTTTGCGGTGCAGCCATTGGAGCCATCCAATGGCTGAATGACGTTGCGTTGTCTGGTGGCTCCGCCTGCCAAAATGACGTCAGATGGCTGTGGCAGCCACCAGTGGCTAATTTGGCGGGTGGAGCCATCAAGCATCGCAATGTCATTTTGCCATGGTATGGCTCCAATGGCTGCAACGCAAAGTGGCTAATACAACAAGACATGCCTTCGCTTCGCTCCGGGATAAGTGCAGACCGCCACAGAGTGAAAGGCCACCAACCGCGATCCAGTTGGCATTGTACAGCGAACACATATTCAAGAAATCGAATTATATTCTTGCAATATATCTACATACAGATGTTTGTGCGCTAAGTCAGGGTACAATCTAATCGGCTACCGCTCGTTTTTGTTTGACTCAGAATGATACTTGTTCTCAGACGAGTCGGGCCTCTCAGACCGCGGGATACGACGGCAAATTCTATAGAAATATGTTGGTATTGAACTCGACAGGTAACATAATGCATGAGCTTACCCCGCTCGTTTTTGTTTGACTCAGAATGATACTTGTTCTCAGACGAGTCGGGCCTCTCAGACCGCGGGATACGACGGCAAATTCTATAGAAATATGTTGGTATTGAACTCGACAGGTAACATAATGCATGAGCTTACCAGAAACGCGTCAAGTATGCGTCGGTTGGCTTGCATGCAGGGCTTTCTGGACGGCGACGAGATCAATGATACATCCAGGGCGATGCCCACGTGCTAGGCCTCATGGGGCTGGGTCATCGGGGTCACAAAAAACAAAAAACAAAACATGAATAAGGAACTCACCGCTAAATAGCGCCTCGCTCGTGGGACCTGGAAAAGGCAAATTGACATGTCATGACTGCACAGCGCGTTGAGCACGTATAGAAAAGTGAGTAAAAAGTTTGAGTTACACTTCAGCTGTACCACAAACACACGGGCTGCCCCGCCGGAGGACAACAGATTCAGTTACTATTTCACGATGCGCTAGGTCCAAGAAAATATGAGCGATGGTTTAGAGGGGGGTAGAAAGAGCCACAACATACCAGAAGCACGCCAAGCTGCTCTCGGTAACGCAAGAATTGATGGGAAATTTATGTGTGGACCCACATGATGCCAAGGGGCGGGGAAATGAAGATGGGATGTCGGGGACATCGGGCACATTGGGTAGCAAATTGTTAGTGGGCTCTGCCGCGGAGCGCGCTACACTGGCTATTCTTGTCGTACACTAGCGTTCCAGCACCGGAAATTGTTCAACTTCCGTTTATGGATTTCGGCTCGACATGCCATCAGTGTTCCCATCACTTCCTACCCTTTCAACTACATCAGACAGCAGAGCAATTTTGTATTTGGCCTCGAAGCGGTGAATGTTTCCATCCCTTTCCAAAGTGGTGGATTCTTCTGAGAAGCAGGACCCGTGAAATTTTGCTGAAGTGATGAATCTTTTCTCTCAACATCTGATCACGCACAGCATCTTGTCAGTTTACCGGGGAGTGCGCAAAGAGAGGAGGCGGTAAGAGACGTGTTAAAAGGACACGGCAATCATATAATAAGTTGAATGAGCTCAAGAGAGATTGCAGGGGCGCGTAGCGGTATGGCTCTCGCGAGGCTTTATAATTAGATGAGTCCGTGCCAGTGGTACAGTACCGTGCCAGTCTGATTGCTCTTCTGCACGACCTTACGGTTGACTAATGCGATGAGGCATTTGTTCACGCGTGTCTGGGGAAGGTCAGGTAAGGAAATGAGGTCGGTGACTGGCGTTGGTCAATGAAGGGCCGTTTTCAGAATGGGAAGACGTACGTTTAGCTGTCTGTGCGGGGGCACTAAGCAGGTTCGCTATGACGGCCTCCATGTTGCGGCGCAAATTCTTGCAGCATGTTGATATAACAAGGAGGTAGGAGAAACGGAGAAAGCGTACCGGGTCGCTACCCCGGAACTCAAGTGGGAGGCAGGATATCACTTTGTCGATCTCTTTCTAAAGAAGGAGAGAAAAAAACCCCTGTTACATGGATCAATCCAGATCTAGAACGGGAACATACAATGCGCTCTTTTTTCTCCTTCGCGCTCAACTTCGGTTTACCCAGTGTTTTCTGGGAACCGGTTGCGAAAGAGGGAATGGAAGCGTTGGAGAGACTGGCGCTGGTCTGCGCGTTCGTCACATTTGCCTCGGATGGCTCCGTCACTTTAGTCAGCTCGGCTTCACGCGCTGGAACCTTGAACCGCTGAAGGGCTTCCGCCGCTATGATAGCAATGAGGGAGTCCGAAAGATTGCTGGGCACAAAGAACATACCTGCACGACGTTTCGCGAGCACAAAGGACGCATCCGTGGGGGCCTAACACTAGTTTAATGGCTTGGGAATTCTACCAAAAGGAATACATGCTTCAGGCCAGTCGATCGTGAGAGCGTTCATGTCCATAACATAAAGCCAGCTCGCGAAGGACTCGTTGAACGTGGCAAGGGATTCGCTGAGCTCCTTCATTCCCTCGACGTGCACTCGAAGCGCCTCAGCCTCATCGGCGAGTTCAGAGACTGCTGCATCAAGAACGCCGAGATCTGATGGGTGGTTTGTGGAGACCGAGGCTGTGAAGAGCGAGCTTTGCGAGGCTCGGCGTAAAGGCGTTCGAGGCATAAGTACGGTAGGTCGTACAGGGTCTTATTTGCTTACGCTTGATTTACCGACCTCCACGTGGATTACAGATTGGTCACGTGAAGGCTCCCATTACTGTACCATTTCATTCAACAAGATGCGCCGTCGCTTCGCTCCGGCAGATCTGAAGATGGTAATATTATTTGTGTTGAAGTGATGGCTCGACTGGCCATACAGTCGGCAGGGCGGGCGGCATTCCGGAAGACCTTTCCGGTAGTAGCGCCCGACTGCGTAAACCAATCCCCTTTAATCTGTAACATCATTTTATTTCTCAATGTCTACAGCTTTACATACAGCTTACTTACAGCTTTGTTACAGCTTCATACAGCTTTGTTTATCTATTTAAACCATACGTACTGGAGAGCATCCCTCAGTCGTTCACCTGAAGTGCCCGGCTGAGGTATGTTCTCCTTTCCCTTACTTTCTATCTCTCGCTTATTTATTCCTGCTAGTCTTTCGTTTAACAGGTAGCTCTAATATAACAGTCGTTCACCTGAAGTGCCCGGCTGAGTCTTTTCGTTTAACAATTTGTTTTGTATTAAAACTCGTGAGCCAGATTCAAACCGTGGGACGATGGTGTCCGAGAAAGAGGGGGAAACAAAATTCAGCGAATCTGATATTTCTTTTGTATCTGCTGGATGAACACAATGGGCGGTGAGGACACCGAGGACAACAGAAAACGTGAAGGCAAAATATCCCAAAGGAATGCCACATCAAATTCCCCAGCAAACATGCAGTGAACAGAGATCAGAATCTTCGAGAGGGAAGTCCGACAACGACGATCGCCGGCCTGATCGCCCGAGAAACGGAATATTTATACGGAGAATATCTTCAGGATAGCCACAGGATCGATGGAGATATGAATAGATTGCCAGGTAACCAACTGCGTCCCGTCAAGACAGAACTGTGAGTAGGTGCAGGGCTCGAAGTTTCAATTTGGTCTCAACACCGTGAGACCACAGGGTCATCTGGATCGAGTTGAGTTCGAGCTTGTCTCATCGTTGAATTCTTCGGTACTGCGGCGAGGTTTGCACAGTGGACAGTTAGAAGGATTAGAAAGACTGTAGGTCGGATGGGCTGGCAGAGCGAGATAGACGACGGGGGGCGGTTAATTCACACAGCAGGACGAGCATTTGCATCAAGAATGGTAGTCCGCAGCGCCGGCCAAGAAAAATAAACTTTGTAGAGTGGAACCCACAGAATCTGCCGGGAAACAGTCCAGGGAAAAGGAACATAAAATAGAATTGCGGAGGTAGAACAGTCGAGGACGCGCCGGAGCAGCCGCAGGCGACCGGTTGGAAGTTGGAACTACCAGCAACGCAGAGAACAGAAATTGACTGCGAGTAATAGCACATTTGAAAAGTGGATCAAGGATTCCCACAAACAGTTCTAGCGCAGAAAATTGCAGACGACAAAAGGGGGAAAGACTGCGACATGAACCACCAGCGAAGCATGCCATTTATCTGTGGAGGAACCTCGGTGACATGGCCGCAGGCATTCACTGTGTTCCCACCCCATGTAGACAGAGGGTCTGTCTACCCCCATAGATGAAGGGTAGATGAACCCCTGTGTCTACATGTGGCTACACCATGTAGATACAGCTTGTCTACACCTGTCTACGCATGTCTACATTGTTCTACGTTGGTTCACTCATGTAGACCGATGTAAATACATGTGGACGCAGGTAGCCACACGTAGGCACACGTAGACACATGTACTCTGGCCAAATTCACATTCTGAGGTCGATGGGTCTATGCGTGTGTACGCTGTAGACCCACATAGACCCACGTAAACACAGGTAGCCGACGGGTCGATGCGGTGCGTCGGCGTAGATCATGATGTAGATGGAGGTGGCCGAATGTAGCCGAAGATCGCCGCATATCGACACATGTCGGATAAGGTCGACGCACGTGTGTCTACAGGGGGTAGGAACGCAGCGATTAATAGAATGGAAATGTCTGCGGCGCAGTGGCGAAAAACTGCGCCTGGTTGCGGATCGCAGTACAAACAGGTCAGGCAGATAATTGTGGGACAGCCATTGCACCAGAGGCTGAGGTTGTTTCGCGGGATGGCGGGCCTATGCAGGCAGATTCCCTGTGGGCACAAATGGGGAATCAACAAGCGGCCTAGCCAAATGGGCACAGGAGCTGAACACGAGACCGGGATACTGCGCCAAAAACACAGCAAGAGATATCATGAAAGGAGTTGGAAAGAGAGGATTGTGAGAGGAGGAGAAAAGCAGCACGGACAAATGGGGAAACTGCACCGCCGAGGAGCCATTTCGTTAAAGAACGGTTAATCTTGTCAAGAAAGACTGCGGGTAGGTCAGCTGTTGCGCCACATGGAGTTTTCAAGTGTAAAATGAAACTGCGCAGAGGAGCTTTGACGCCGAGATATGAGGACGACGACAGAGACGGAAGGAAGGGGATAACCCAGATGGGGATGTGCGCAAACATGTACAATGACACGCCAAGGTAACCGTTAAAGAACGGTTAATTCGCGAGTCACGTGACTTTTAGTTTTTCTGACAAATCTCCAAAATCCCCTAAAATCGAGAAAAAATTATTGCAGGGGTTCTCAGAAATCGGGTGTGACGCGTGACACGCGAATTGAATGAAATGGTACAGTAACCGTTAGAATCTTTAAGCAAATGGCTCCTCGGCTGTGCCATTTCCCCGTTTTGCTTCCTTTGCGTACCTTCTCTAGTTAACTCCTTTCACCCAACTTTTGCTGTGCTTTCGTCTCACCGCGGTCCGTCTCGTGTTCAACCGATGTCCCTACTAGTATGGTTCATCGCTACCCCTTTTGTACACCTCCAAAATTTGCCAGCTCGCACTGCCTCAAGTTCAACCTAGCTCGAAAAAGCTAGTGGTTCCCGTCCTATTGCGACAGGATCGTCCTGCGGACCCAAACACAGTATGTGCCGCAGGCAGACGCAGTTGGTGGCAGTACTGTACCGATCTGTATGACTGAAGCGTAACGCGTAACGGAAGGCCGTTTCTGCTTACAAATCTACCTTTTATGGTAAGTGATGGCAAGAAAATTGCCATAAAAGGCAGGTCCCCACGCCGTTTCAAGTGTAACGGCCGGTTTGCATTTCAGTCATACAGAGCGGTACAGTAAGCTGTCAGATTTTTGTCATTTTAAACAGGCATGCGCTGACGCAGACCCGAGGATTCTCCACACATAAAAAGGGCTGGTTCTCCGCCCTTTCTAGTGAGAATTCCCCCTTAGCTTCGCCTGACCCCGTTCCTGGAGTCCTGGAGTCCGTCGGAACAGCTTAGCTGGCGCTGGTTTTTATTCTTCAAACGCAAAAGCTGCAAGCGATGTGTGGTTCAAGTTCTTCGTCTGACCTGGGACGAATCATCTCTGGTGTATTTCTTCTCGGGCACGTGTCGCTAGCGCCGGAAGCAAATGCTTGATTTTTTCCCAACTCGGCGTCTCCCGCAGTCTTTCAATTTGTTCGCTGCCAGACGCCCCAAATGATCAGTTCTGAAAGACTTCGCCTCCGTATTCAGCGTTCATACAGATGGATATTGATGTGAGGCAGATGAGGCAGATTGAACGAAAGCGAGACAGATTCAACCACAAGTGAGATCAGGACATCTGGCCCGTGTTGGCATCGCTCTGAGTCGTATGTGTTACCAGAACTTAGTTGTATTGAGAGATAGTCTTTGAGTGCGTTGATACGGTACCCCAATTCGGCGATGCTGATAGTTTCCGCCTGTATTACAGCATTGATCCACTGCGACGAGGTGGCTGGTATACAAATTGTGTTGTGGTAGTCCTCAGAACAAATCGCATAGCGAGGTAACACAATCATGTTCTGTCGTACCTAGCTCCAGGACAAGGAGAGTGAGCAGAAACCAGCCAGAATGCGCCGGACATGAACAGGAGCGATCCCATCCATTGAGAACTTGAGAGGGTGGAACATAATTGTCGTAGTAGTCGGGATGCGGGACAGTTAGATTTTATAGAGCGAAGCCAGGAAGCGTCGGTCCTGACTTGTCTGCATTCAGAGCATCCGAAATCGGGAGCTTGCTGTTTGTGATATGTTCCAACCACTGAGCTGCAGTTTTTACCCCTAAATCGCCGGCAAAACCTCTGCGACAAAGATGGTAAATGGCGACGAAGTTAGGCGACGATAAGCCCATTGGATGTTGTTCGATTAAATTGCCAACAACAAGAAATGTCCAAGTTTCCCATGTCGTCATTTCGTATTTATGGGCAAGGTGGGCGACGGCCAGGATGTCCTGAAGATCTGTGATAGGGATCCGGTTTGCCTGCGTTTTAAGTGCTCTTCGCCTAAGGGTCAGTGTATATGCATTATGCGAGCAATTTACGACTGACGGGGCATAAATGTATCTGAGTAGGGAGCGGAAGGATCCTTCCTCGTCTCCACTAAGGAGCGGTGCGGCTACGGTACGGTAAGATGATCTGAACGCCAAACGGTAGTTACGGATCAATTACGGCCGTAATACGGTACGGCACAGCGCCAAAGGATCCAAGTCAAGAAAATGCTGAGTATCGTGTCATTTAACAACACAAACCCTCAAATGTGTTCAGATGTATTGTGGGATGGAACATTCTAGTGAAAACTCGATGCATACAAATGTCCAACAGGTTATTAGATATGAAGCGGGCATGCCGAAAGCGAAGTGGTTGTGCAAGATGCGCTCGGCAATTCAAAACAGGCAGGGCAGTTGACCTACAAATATGTAGTCTCATAACCCGAACACAGTAAGCATCATGAGTCAATGCCAGAAACATTGTGAAGAAAGCTTTAAATTTGCAATAACACTTCACAAAATGGTATGATAATTAATACTCCTGGTCATCATCCCCAACTACTGTTGGACCAGATTGGACAGGAACTTGAAAGGCGGAGGTTGTTCGGACACGAGGTCGATAAGCGGTTTTCCATCTTAGATTCTACATCGTTTTAGAAAGAGGTGACTTAAAAATTGAGCAGTACATACTATCAAGTCCTTTTGCACAGCCAAAATTTGTTGACCTACCGTAAGCAGTGTATTCACTGTGAACGTGCTTTCCGACAGTTTGCGAGTCCGTCATCGTGGCCCACCTGAAGCAGGTCGCAGACGAAGATCCTCCAGAGGAAGCTACCGGTTTTATAGCTTGTGAATGCCGACGCCGGCCCATCATCGGCAGCCATAGGCCGGGAAAACTATCGTGAAGCCGCAAAACATCGAAATACAGATCGACGTAGATGCCGCTTCGACGACATCAGCAATTTAACAAAAATCTTTCGGGCTTGTGAAGTTGTCGGCAAGCTCGCAAGGTCAAAGTGTCCAAAAGTAGCTCTTATGGTGCGGTTCACTTAGTCACCAGCACTTTATTACAAAGTGTTACCACTCAGTCCACACCCACGACCAGTTGTTCTTCTTCAGCCGTGTGGTGTGATGGATATTAGTACCTTTTTTATTATTATGCAAATTTATTGTACCTGCTATGAGCCTCCATGCACCCGATTCGTACTACGTAGCCTAGGACATTATTTAGGCTGCACAGCAGTACCATACTATTATTTCTCACGGTTCAACCCCTCCTCTCTGACTCTATCCCGCATTTCCAGTGCTCTGCAGTGCATTTTGGAGTCAGTGTGAGGCATTGGATACTGACTCACTCAGTAGTTAGTAGTATATAAGAGGAGTGTAGAGATCTAACTTGCCAATACACTTACCACTACATCTGTGTGATCACTTGGTCGAGCCGCCAGCGCTCCCTACCTTGCACTTTGCACTCACTGCTAAGCTTGCAGTTTAAAGACAAAGTGACAATTAGATTCCATCTGTTATAGTAATTAGATTCACGGTCTTGAACTTGATGAAGCTATCATCTGGCATCGGGTATATAAATATATTCATTCATTTCTTTGTCTACGTGTACTGCTAGTAGCCCGCGTGAACCCCGTTTCTCTCACACGTGGATCGACTCAACGTTGTATTCAACCGTGTGGCTATTATTATATCTGACTACATTTTACTTGACCAGTTGTAAAGTCTACAATAAATTGTTAATTGATATTAACCCCCGCGGGTATTCTTCAAAGATCCTTGTGGATGTTCGCATGCGCCCGTTGGCCAGGCTTGTGCCTTCGCTGCACAGCACGGCGAACCTCCTCCTCGAGTTCTGGCACGAAAAAAGGTTGGACTGATGGCCGCGAGTTAAGGTCAGCCACACTCACGGCAATTGGACCAGTTGTTCTTCTTCAGCGGGGTGGGTCCCCTTAAAGCAAGTTCCGAATGTGAACTCCACAATAAATTGTTACTTAAATAAAACCCCCATGGGTATTTTTCAAAGATCCTGGTAGATCTTTGTATGCGGCCTGTTGGCCCAGGTTTGTGCACTCGCCGGACACCACGGTGTAACCATTATTGTTTTAATACCCTCCTTAGCCCTTTTTTTCAGAAAAATACACCACTTGCCAGCAATTTGAGCATTTATACACTTCTCACCAATTATTACACCAGAAAAGCACCAACCATCAGTTTCCAAAATGCACAGGTTTTACCACCCACCATTTTTGACGCACCTCTTTTGAAACCCAGAAATAAACACAGGTGTCAGTTTCGTAAATATACACCTCAAAAGTCACCAAAAAATACACAGCTTGGTTGTTGCAATTTTACATACCCTGCTGTCGCCTCTTCTCAGGTACACGACTCCTTCTCAAATCCATTGTAGTGTGATCACAGCTGACCCTGTGTGCTATCATCCCTATACATGCCCTTCTGGCTGTCCTTGATGGTAGGGAGAATATCCTTCTCCAAGCAAAGCGGTTATTAATAAGCTTGCTCGGAAGATTGCAGCTGCCTGGCCCGCCAATCCCCACAAAAATGCCCTGCAACTTGATGCCGAAATACAACGTGTGGGAAACCTGTGCACTTGCCGCAGGGGACGTGCTTTACTCAAAATGTTTTGATCCTAAAAATACGAAAGTGATTTGTCTACGGGCACTCCGGATATCGTCGAAAGCTTCTTTTCGTCTATCGCAGTCACATGGCGGTCTAAGCGCACATTTAACCGGCCGCAAAACCTTTCGGTGATTTCGGACTTTTCGCAATAAAAATCGGTCTTTTGATGCCTTCCCCGCAAAATAGGCAGGTATCAATCACTGGCTTCATTTTGCTGTTTTCCCGAGTCAAACGACCTTGTTTTGACCAAAATCAAGGCCAGTAGGCTCGGAAGATGCGATGTTGTATCTTGGACATGTGAAACACTTGATTAGCTACTTAACACTTACTCATATACCTCAGTAGCCTAATCACAATGGAGTATATAAGGAGGACAGTTCCATGGTGTGGTGGTTGTCAACTAATTGCTCGTTTGGAAGCCTTACAGGATCTTCGTGTTTTATCCCTTTGTAATGGTCTATGTGGGACTATTGAGAATGTTTATGCCCCTTGATATTGAGCACTTTCTCAATTGCGATGATTTCGCCCATCCTGAAGGGTTATACGCTCGGAGGTCGAAGATTTCGTGGTCGAATGCATTATATCACTGCATTCCGGCGGCCCGCACCAGGAAAAACCAAAATGACCCCATAGACGAACAGGCGACTATCTGGGTCTATGGCGGTCTATGGCCTGCTATAGGAGCGCCTGTGGGCACTATATCTTACTATGAGACGCTATGATGGTCTATGGATTTTGGCGGTTCCTATCATTAGCTATCACTGTCTATGAATATTATTGCAAACTATAGGAATCTACGATGCAAAAGTGCGCGGCGAGGAATATTTATACGTGAAGCAAGTTACCAAATTGATCCGTACACATATATACTGGCCTAATTATTTACAAAAAAATTGAATTACACTGCATCTAGGATAGTGTCGGAGGTCCACGCGTTCGATGACAAAGACGACAAAATCCACTTCACAATTGCACAAAGATACACTGTAAGAAAGCGACGTCTACGACACAGCCCGTGAAGTAGCTAAATTAAATCCAGCGACATAAAGATAGAAGAGTCCTTGCCCCAAATCATCGTCGGAAATGCCTGGACAGTTTTTGTCCAATGGAGAGGCCCAAGACAGGAGCGCGCGGAGGTGAAGACCACCTCAGAGACGCTGCGGAGCACAGGGGAAGCAAGCGGCGAGGTCGAAGGTACATAAACTGCCAGCCCGCGCGACACACCGTAGTCATAATGTCTCGCGTGCGTCGTCTTATCGGTTGTGAGGAGCGAGTAACACCCACAGCCGCTATGTGAGCTCGTTCGCTCCCCGCAGCGGACATAGTTGTAACATGGGCAGCGTGCACAGGTCGAAGCGCTGTAGAGACGTTGAGGGGCGAGTGGATATGGAACAATCGGATTCAGAGAACCGTACGTGCAGCGCGTTAATGCCACTCACCCGAAGAGCTACACAAGGAAGCAAACGGCCTCAAGCAGCTTGATGTATGCTCCCGGCCACTGCCGACGACGTCGAGTTGGGTCTCAGCGAAACACGAGCCGAGTGAATAGCGGGACGATGTTGGTGTGCTGCTGCTGGTGGATGATATAGATACGCCCAAGAGATACGACGCTCTCCGTGTCAAGGCCGGAGCTAGAGGGGACCTAATGAACAAAGGTCATTGAGTTGTTTGGAACAGTGTAGTAACTCGACACCACGCACGAATCCTTATTCCCAGTATCCCCTGCTCATTCAGTGTTCGCCGAAATTGGGGCATTTTGGTCCAGGCATTACCATGACAAGTACAGCACCGAGGTACTAGATAGGGTGACGTTGGAGAGGGCGATGGAAGGGCTCTGGAGTCACTTTCAGGTCTGAGCTGGATGTGGGAGTGCGAGCACAAAATAGGTCGTTCCGCGGCGACGAGCAAAGCGGCAAGGAGCAGGTTGGCGCGAAAATATCACTGCCATGGCGGGTACCTCTAACCCAGAAGACAAGAGACGGAAGAGAGGCCAGAGAGAGATCACCGCTTCAAGCTTGTCAGCTTTGGAGTGCGAAAAACAAGATGAATACGAACCTGGCCAAATACTTGGCAACATCTCTTTCACTTCTACCAACACCATCCTCCGCACACTCCACCACATGTCTGGCCCCGGCCGACCTCAAGTCCTCGCTCCCTTCCACTCGCTGTCTCGCCAGCACCAGACCTCGACCATGGCTCGTTGACTCCTGTAAGAGTCCACTCAAAGACCAAAATTGCCACCGCCGCGCACAACGACTCGGAGAGTCTGAGGGACTTGACTATTCCCTGCATCCGTTAACACCCTTAGACCTAGCTCGGCCTCAAATTTAGCATCGCTTCGACGGACAACTAACCGTGCCACCATTGCGCACGACTGACTTGCGCGGACTGCAGAGGTGAAGAAGCTTCAGGCCTGAAAGAATTGACTCATGGTACGTTCGTGCGCTGAATCCCGCAAGCTTCCGCACCAGACACGCCCATTGGCCTTACCGTTGCCAATCGTGCGTATTTTGCAGCCGCCGCCTGGGTATCTACGCCGTATTCCGTCTTCTACTTTCTTTTAAAACCCTCTCTGTTGGTTTGGCGACATCCGTCTATCTCAATATCTTTTTCTTTATCAGCGACAGGGTCGTATGCTTCACAAGAGCGCAATTTTCAAACCCAACACGCAAGCGCTGGGCCTAAAACTTCAAGACACCCCCAAAACTTCAATATTACCTTCCATCGACGCCTTAAGACCTCAAGTTCGTCTTTCCTTCAAGTCAAGACATATCAAGACTTGAGGCTTGCTCATAAACGCGCACTTCGAGACCTCAAACTCGTCTTCAAATCAACCCTCAACTTCAAAGCACGTCAAGCACCTCCAGCCTCACACGCTCAAGCCGCGTCAAGTCAATGTTCTCAAGACTAAAACCACGTCCAAGATCTCAAAACCTTTTAGATCAAGATGCATACTTCAAAGTTTCCCCAATGCAGCGCCCCACTCGAGTCTGCTTTAGGACGCTGCGTAGACGCCTCAAAATCCGAGAATTCAACGTTCATGGCCGCTCGCACTGTCTGAACGTAGATAGAATATGCCGTGGTTCTCCCCGTCTCTGGAACTCCCTCATGGGCTTAGTCCTGCGGTTTTTTTTTTTCTTTTTTCATCGATCATCCATAATTGATGTGAACTTTAGGCTTCAGCTTGACCAGCTGTCAAGAGGCAAGTTGTTTTTATTCATTCGTGGGCACAAAACATATTTGGGAATCACCCTATTTATAAAATTACTGCTGTCTGTCTGTCTGTCCGTCGGAAGCCTTTTCAAACTCCGCTTCCAGCACCGCTGTCATCTATGCGTCATCGTGGTCATCATGGTTCCTTTTATGTCTACCTTGGGCTTTCTCACCTCCGTTCCTTGGCATCTGTCAAGCAGCCTCTGATGATCATCTGCTTTCGACATTTAGCTATCCACTTCCCTCTTCAACGATGCCGGTGTCTTCCTGCCGCAGCGGACCGTTCAACACGCTATTGAATTCCTGATCTGGAACTGGGGTGCTTTCCGCATCTTTCTTCTACAGCGGGCTAGAGATGAGCTTATGGAATACACGAAACCCATCTGTAAATCCACAGAGGAAACAAGTATACCACCATTGCGCACTATTAATCATACTATCCCCCTCATCGACGAGGATAAGATCCTCCCTTGGAGGCCGTCTCGCTGTCCTGTATTTAACCAGTTTTGGGTAGGAGGCTGGCGTATTTGATGCTACGGCGGTCAGCGGAGCTGATCTAGCCTACGAATAAGTAATGATTTATTGTCGAAGCATCCGTGAGAATCAAGACAATGACTCAGATTGCCTTGTGACAGTGTACCACTACCCCAATCTCCTCTACATTCCGGAGGTGCGGCGAGAGATGTTCATCAGACAAAGCACCATATATTAACAATGTTTTTCCATGCAAAAGCGCATTGGGAAAGCACCCGCATTGCGACAGGAAGATATTGGGAACAACTTTCCCATGATCAGACAGATTTCCCAGGGACGCTTCTGCTTATAAGCGGTGTTTCAACCGATTTTAGCATCAATGACCCATTGTTCGGCCCTCGCACTCGACTTCTTCTGGGTTAAATTTTTTCAAACCCGGTGAGAAGGCATGCTGTAAATACTACAGCGAGAAACCAGTTGCTGAGTCGATGCCTTGACCAACATTGTTTGGTTTGTTATCTCTCACATTCATTTTTGTTTTCTGTCCCGGGTCTGTCAATGGATGGATAGATTGGCCCTCACGATCACTAAAACTAAACCAGAGGCTCCGACTCGTAAAAAGGGCCACCGGTCAGCCCGAGAAGGAGAACGACCAACTGACAAAACTCCAAATGCCGAGCGTAAAGGCAGGGGAGACAAGCATCTCATAGACTCAGTGACTGAGCTAGAAGCGGGTCAGCTCAGAGCCCGGGCTTGAACCAGCGGTATCTTGGCTGAGTAGCACTTCCTTCCCCGTTCTTCCCTTGTGACCAAACTTCTCCACATCCGCGAAAATCCGATTTCCCACTTCCTCCCAGCCACAGTAACCCCCTGGGCCGGTTGGGTTACCGCTGGAATTAGCGGAACTATTCCTACGTCCGATTCCCACTCTCTACAAGAGACAGGTGACTCCCAAAAAAATCGCCTACTACATCCCACAACATTGTCAACAAATGACCTCCATTTGACCGTACAGCGAACAGTAACCCCCTGGGCTGGTTGGGTTACCACTTAGTGTAGCAGGTGCGCGGCGACCTTGACCGAGGTGGGACGGTTTACAGTCGCCTTACGACATCGGTGCCGAGGAGTGTCTAGACCGATTCTGAGCCACACTGTGTGCTCACGCTTAGCCGTGGTCAATTGGAAGAGATCTGGCGATTCAGATTTGCACTGGATGCCCTGCGGAACATTGGCGGGCAGAAATGGCTCTGTATTTTAAAAACCAAACACGGACATAAGTCATAGCTTGCTATTCCGAAACCCGGCTTTATTCTCCCAGCGCCTCTTCGTCTGGAGTCGGACCTTCTCCACCGTCTTGCTCGCTACCTCTCTCTTCCACTGTCCCATGGTATCTCCCCACTTCTCCGCGACGCTCCAGCGCCTTCCGGCCCAATCTTCAATGCGTCTTTGCTAGCTGAGTTCTGGTCCGATTCACCTCAAAATGAGCGCATTCGAGTGGCGCTTTGGGCGTCTTTCTACCCATATGTGTTACTTCCCTCAGTAATAATGTTCCGGGACCTTTTTTTCACGCACGCGCCGAAGACGCACTGACGCACCATCTTGGCCAGCTCTTTTCTTCATCAATTCGGCCAACTAGAGGGTGAGCTGAGTGCGCATTCCAATATTAATTTCCTGCTGTCATCTCTGCCTCATTCTTTGTCAGTTCTTTTGATTGAGGACGGACAGTTCTTCTGGCCTTTGAATCCCGCCATAAAAAGCAGATTTAACCGGACGCCTGGTTTCTCGGCTAGAGTGAGCCTGTCGGATTCGAGTTTGATCAAACCACAAAATTTTATCTTATCTCTGTTCCAATCCTGCATTGCCCATGTCTCATTAGACAGCTACATGCACGAATATCCAAACGAATATCGGATCTTTACGCTAACAAATTCCGACTAGCACCGTCCGAGCGCTTGTTCATGTTCGACCATCATGTCCGATACACGGTTCTCCACCACTCCACCTCCTCCCGAAAAAAGGCCATCCTCCCGTCGCGCATTCTTATCGAGAAAGTTTTCCAACTCCTCCGCTGTCAAAAAGATCTTCTCATTATGCAGAAACGGCTTGACGAGAGTCACACGTATGTCTTCGGATAATCGTTTCCACCAGACGGGACTCCGGTGCTTGATCGCCAGATTTGCATTGTACTGTAAATGTACGGAAGGCGCAGGGCGGTGGCGGCGAAGTACAGGTTGCGCACACTCTGTTCTGCCAAGTTAAATAAGTGTACTTCCGTTTTCTGCAGCATATCCTCTGCGAGACGTTCGTTTCGAATTCAACACCCAAATATCCAGCAGATACTCGGGGGACGCACCGTAGACCAGAGGAGGGACGAATCGCGAGCACCCCTGCATTGAACAACAAACTGAACTCTTGAGTATTACCACGCCGCCAAACATTGGGAACAGCAGCGAAATTGAACGAGCTGTCGAACAACTCGTCGAAATTGCGCAAGACCAGGGTATCCGTGTCGAGATCAATTAGTGATGGTCGCAAGATGGTCGACGGCTTTTCCCCCATGCGGTGGGCGTATGAGAGGGACTGGGTATGGCGCCAGACCAACGTGCCAAACCTCGGACTATCGCGGCAGCGGCCTTTGACAGCCTGCCCTTCCAGGACCCATCCCTCCACGTCCGCTCCATCCGAGCTATGCGTCGAGGCGCCGCATTCCAAGGGGGGGGGTGATGTCAGGGGGGGGGCTTCGGACATTCCCCATAGTGTTTGCCATTCTATAGATTGGACGCGCTGTTGTCAAAGTCAGGAAGTATGAGCGCAGCGACAAGGAAGACACGTACAAGCTCGGAATCTGTTTCATACAACATGAGAAAATTTCAAATACAGGAAAGACACAGAAATGTAGGTATAGACGATTCTGAGGATTCGATGGAGTCGGACAATGGCGACGAGAGTGAGAAGGAGGAGGAGAACGTTCTCCCTGTGCGTAGATCCAAGAGTGCCACCAAGGCGCAGCGTGTAGACTCAGATGACGACGAAGAGGATGCAGCAGAGACCAAAGAAAAGGCGAGTATGGCACCCACTCTCTATCTGCACCCTTTTTAACTGTGGAGAATTGGTGTTACGTGAGCAAGCTTGGCAAGCTCACGGATCAATGGCGGGGCTGTACGTATATTACGTAGCGTACGCGCGTCGTCGGATTCTTATCCGTTTGCCTTCATACCACCACCTTCTGTGTACTTACCAGGGTCCTAGGGCGTAGTATTGTTCCAGATCGGCCGAAGCCAGGTAGCTAGGCAAAATAATATTATTGCTGCTCAAAGCACGATGGGCCGAACCCTGCTACGTAGGATAAATAATATTATTGCTCTGAGCGGCTGACTCTAAGCTTCCTGGGTGTATTATATTATTTTTGTGGATCGGCCGAACCCAGGCAGCTGGGCAAAATAATATTCTAGCTGCTGGCCCACGGATCGGCCGAGCACAAGTACATAGGATGGATAATATTATTCGACTGAGCAGCTATGCCCAGGCTTCTAGGTGAAAAAATATCATTCCTGTGATCGGCCGAAAGCAGACACTTAGGGAGTATAATATTATTTTGCATACAGATGGGCAGCCAAGCCCTAGTGTCTAGGGAAATAATATTCCATTCAGCCGCTACTAGGCATCCTTGGCAATAATTTTTCTGAGATGTGCATTCCATCACCCTTCAAATATGTGATCAGCTATATCCTAAACTGCTGGGCAAATAATATTATTCCTGGCGCACAGAAATATTATTTCTGCCTTAAAGTTTAGGCTTCGGCCAAGAAACCGGCGGATTTCGCTGGCCCCTAGACTCTAGGGATTAATCATACGTAGGAGGCCTAGTACTTAGGCAATTATGGACTGCAGGCACTGTTACGGCTAGTTCAGTGAAAGCGATGGTTGAATGCCTGAAGCATCAATGATTACGAATCGAAGGTTCGATACTGAACCGAAAGAAGAGACGGGTCAATCAAGCGAAACAGTGCCAGGTTGGGAGCGTGGTTCAACAAAGCCGTGCGTTCTTCGTGGGGCGCGACAGATCCTCGCAATCAATAATGTTACCTTGCTTGTACACGACTTTTGTAATGTATTCATTTTCCGTAGACCCGGAGTTCGCAACCCACGCGTGGTGCAGAAAGGCTTGCAAATAGTAAATATCTCGCATTAGGCGTCGTTATGAATGAGGGGAATGGTCTCTTTGGGGTTAAGGGGACAAGCCAAACTGACCATGCGTGACTCGTAACAACGTTAGGCTGTGATACATCCGGGGACGGCGGAATTTGTTGGCGTTCCGTGGCTGCAGGCTCCAGCTGTGGATATAGACGCGGAAGACGAGGTTGAGAGTGGCGCAATGGATAGAAATCTTGCGGCCGCTGTTGATTCCTTCTCGCTTTCTCAGAACTTCGTTTGCTTTCATTGCACCCGGGTTGCAATATTATTATGTCCTTCCAGCCTCTTTGGAATCAATTTGTTACCCCCCGATGAATTGTGGAGTGTGCGGCTTGATGCATATCATTACTGTAATCACCTTTCCATGATTTCTTGGGGTGCTTGATGTAGACAGAGAATAATGTAAGGATCTACAGAATATGTCCGTGAGTCAAGTAGGAGTACAAGTAAGTAAACGGGGTCATCCGTTTTGAAACTATGAACCCGCATGATCTCTTCGATGACTTCAATGTTGCCCGTGATCGAAATTTTGTCAATTTCCATCGCAGGCATCGGATGAAGGGCAGTTTTGTGGACTTTAATTGTATCGGCGCTGACGGGCTGTGACGTGTCTAGGTCCTTCTTCCATTTCTGGAATTCTTCACCACCGTACGTAACGATAATTCGCAAAAACGGTGTGCACCATGTTTTCGATGAAAAAACTGGGTCTCGGCTTCATTGAAAGTGATGTCGTCAATGTCAAGCCCACGGGCGGTAAGGATGGATTTGTCGAGTTCTGAAGTATAAAGGTGTTCCAGTTTTGCGTTGTGCAAAGGTATGACTGTGGTGCATGTGCCTACACATTCATTTTAATTGATGTGTAGGTCAACAGGAGGTGTCTCCTTAGAATTACATCGGTAGCGGCGGCAAGCGCCGGTCCCCCACTCTGATGTTTGAATTGTATCTCGTCAACGTGGTGGAAAATCGAGCTGATGGTGGAATGGCAGCCAAGTCGTATGATCTGAGGCGGTTACCAAAGCGAAATCACCTCCAATCATCGTTCGAACGAGGAAGGGCAACCCCGCCATTCCAAGGGTGATCAAAAATCGGTCGGTTGACAGATAATCTTGGGTCAGATTGGAGGGAACGCCCTGAGGGTTTTCTGGCCAAAAGCAAGCCATTGGAATGCCCGATTTTTCGGAGCTTCCATACCCGGCTAAACCACGCTTGCCGACGGACTTTCGAACCGCCGAAATTCGCCGACAATAATCACTCGATTCAGGTTTAACAGCCGTTTGTGGAACAACAGGCGCGGGCGGGGTGATACAATCATTGACGTTTACAGCATCGACCTGTATGAAAGCCGTTGCAACCGCCATGATACTAGTCCTTAAATAGTAAATAAGTCGTTCTGCTCTTGTTTTTCTTTAAAGGCTCTCCACGCCGCTTTTGACACGACTGACGCAGTGGTGCGACGCGTGACTGTCAAATTGAAGGTAATATACTGTATTTGCCATCCGGGATAGTAATTGTTCGAGCTGCTCGGATTTGGGAGGTTCGGGTCCGGCCAAACCCCAGGAACTGCGCCCACCGATAGGTACAGCCTCCGAAGATGACTACATATATAAGGAGTCCAGACCCGCGAAGACCACAGCTATAAGCATGACCCCTCAGCTCCCCTCCCCCACTTCGTACTATCGATTCATAAACCCAAGCACCCGCCCATACTTTGACTGGTCCAATTGGTACGGTCGGATAGGGATTGCGGAACCTGGACAGCAGACCCAGTACTCCACACTCCTTCGGTGGGCCGACGGCTCGTACATGCGCTTCCCGCTCGCCATTGAAGATCGAAACTGTGGGTGGACTGTTGTGACACACCAAATTGTCTGACCTGTTCTACTGATAGCTTTCGTGAAAGTGGGGAGTCCAGCCGACGATCGTTGTTCAGAATGTCCAGCCGCAATTGAGCGGGACGACAGTTGTTCAGTTTACGAAGAATGTCCGGCCTACATTGAGAGGGACGACAGTTGTCCAGTTTACGAAGAATGTACAGCCTATGCGGAGAAGGAGTGAGTACCACGCCCACATACACTCTCAGAGAAGAAAGCTAAAGGAAAACCTTACGCAGGCACTCGGCACTCGCCTATACTCTGGACAGCCGGGTATACAATGGCGGGAGCTACATAGAGAGAAATTTGAATGCACGGCGGTCGAAGAAAGGGAGCATGCTGCGCCGCATATTCACGGTGATGCTGTCGCAGATCAAGGGATGGGCATGTTGCGGGTCTGCCGCTGAATAAGAAATCCCAGAAGTTACGTCTGGCGATGGAAGGCGGGGGCGCACTATTGAAATATTGATGGCGCTGAGCCATTGAAATCTTGAGACTGGATGTACGTACCTAGTCGCAGTAGTGATCTTTGTTGTTAGACCTTGTGCGAGTCGCTCACGGAGTCTCTGGAGTACTTTGAAAGTGAAAACTAATGCTCAAGGGCATTACAGTCGTAAACTAGGAAGCGCAACACAACGTAGAAGCGCAACACTAGTTATTACGTACCTTTGAGATCTCAGACTTGATCCAAAATTTATACAAGCAAAGTAGAGTATAGTATCATCCTGTTCACAACAGGATCTATCCAAAAAGTTTCTGTGAAGCCCGCAAAATTGCAATGTTTGTGACGGCATTTCACAGCCTTTGATCCTGATAATCAGACCTTTCCATGTTTCCATGTTCACAGTGCTGGTGTGGGCCAATTCTGTTGGATTGGGGGGTTTTCAGCATCCCTGATTACAGATACTGTACAATTTCGTTCAAATCGACAGGGGGGTGTGACGCGTGACCCATTTTACCTATTCGACATTTCGGCAGCCGCCGATTTTTTTGCGTGACACACTCGAAAATTTCGGCATTTGAACCGGAAATTTGCCTTTTTTGCCTTTTTTTTTTTTTTTTAGGCAATTTGGGGGCCTGTGTGACCGCTTGGAGGTTCGACAAAGGCCGAGTGACGCGTGACATCGACCAAAGTTCGTGATCGACAGGGGGGTGCGTGACGCGTGACTGCCGATTTGAACGAAATTGTACAGTATGTAGGTCAACCACCAAGAAATGTACCTCCAGAACAACAATCGATCACGCCAAAGTCGCCAAAGTGTTGCGCTTCTACGTTATTTAGTCATATTTGGGTGTCCGGAAAGATTTACCTCGCTCTCAAGAAGTACTCAACATTGCTTCCAAAAGTAAACTATGCCATGGATAAGAGATCAATTCCATTCAGAATACAATTTGGACCGAGTACTTTGGTAAGATTTGAATCAAATATCCAGGAAACAATCTGATTGTTGCGCTTCCTAGTTTATGACTGTACTCATACTCTGATTCGAATGTGTTTCAACTGCCTGCACTTTTCCACTTCTGAACTCGTATTGCACCGAGAAGCAAGGAGTATGATATGGACTTTTCACGTTTTTCGATGCTCAGTTGTCGAGATGTTCAGCCGCACTACTCTGTATCCGCCATGTCGTGTTCGAACCCCCCAGACTCTCCCGTGCAAGTTTCCCGTGACTCCAGGCTCAGCACTGATTACGGCTGGGTTCGGGAGGGAAAGGGAGGGACTTGCCATATATTGGTACCTGCAGCTTCGTCAACGTGTTCTCACAGCAGTCGTACCGGTCCATACACACCAAGAATATATTACCTTCAAAGCAAATAATAATCAGCATGACTTTCGGAAAGGGACAAAGAATTACCCATCTCACGAAAGCTGGAAGGCTATTGACCTTGAAAAGTTCGCGCAGTGGTGGAATACACAAGTAAATTTCCAATCCCAAACGATTACAGACTCCAATCTGCGGCTCTACTACAAAATACCCATTTATTAAGTATTGACTGACTGTGGGAACATATTGAAACTCCGATGATTTGTAATAAAGGGACCATCAATCACCGGTGTACAGCTGTAGCTTTTGATGTGTACTCGCAGTGTACTCGCGCACCAGTCGCATATTAAGAAGGTCGCGGACTACTTTGTTACCGACAATAATGGGAGCCTGACAAAATCTGTCCTGTTCCGCTACACTGAGGACGTGAAGCAATCGACTTTGTAAGGTCTGTAAATCAGCGCACTAATAAAATTTCCTTGACCTTTCTGCAGCCTTCGTCCAGTCCACGTGCAGACTAGCGAGCAAGTTCATAAATTCTGGATCATTTTCGGACCTCTTATTACGAATACTTATTCATTTTTAGAATCTTTAAGTAGTAGATCCTCAGGTGCCATAGTGAAACACAGCTACCCCCTCTCGTGAAGAGTAGCTGTATCGTGATGGCGTCTTGAGGTCGTTGATCGTGACCAATACGGTCGACTGTGTCTTTTGGCTCTCTCTCTCTCTCTCGCTCTCTGGTTTTGAACGATGTCCTAACAACGTGAGCTCATAATGTGGCCTGCAGTGGTGGAACAAGGTAGCGTTTCGCTTCTACGTCGGATGTTGCTTCCTGGTTTGCGACTGTGTTCCCCTCGAATTTTACTCTACCCCTACACGACTTCCTGAGACCTCCACATCGATTTTTTTTTGTTCACCCATGCTCCCAGTATCCGGACAACCAACCCTCATGACTGCTCACCAGCAGAGAACTCGATATTTTGAGACAGCACTCTGCGCACAATCAAACGGGAGTTGGACTTGACCGCAATCAAGGATGTGAGTGTTACTCGCGTTGAGGTTCGCTGGGCTTTGACGTGTATGTGATATTGAAATGCAGAAGCACAGAATTTTGAATTCGTTCGAGTGGTCCTCAATTTCCGACTCATGAACCACTTGATCGCCCTCCTCCAGGCACAGAGCCACCAGTTCCGCCGTACACGCGAGGGGTCATTGTTCGAGATCTCGTATCTATTCTTGGGTTCACATGCATAGTACATATTAGATAGGTTGCGCAAAAGCCGCACGGGCCGCATGCGGCTTTTGTGCATTGCGCGAAGCCGCGGGTTTTTTTTTCACTGTTCTTGGTTCTTGTCTTGCTAAGTACCATTCAAAGTCTCTTAAATCTCATATTCCACTCCCGAGAGTGTTATGTGTTGGATGTGCAACCGTGGGAGGCCGCATTTTTCACGCATCACGAAGGCATCACTCAAGCTCCACTTCTTTTTCCCATGCTCTCACGTCTGCCACGTAGCAGAGGCAATGCCGAGGATCTTCCTTCTCCCCATAGCACCTCTCCTTCGCCTCAGGTAAGCTTACATTGAAATAGTTATTTGACATCCCTCAGATTTCAAATTTGCCGTGCGGCTTTGCGCAATGCACAAAAGCCGCATGCGGCTCGTGCGCAACCTATCTATTGGAGTTATTCAATTAATCGGTGCCATATTGAATGCAAGTTTGAATTTGGCAGCATCTTGCTCATGGGTGAGCAGAAGGAAGGAACGGCGCGAGGATTCACATACCGTCAGAAGTGGAAAGCCGAATCGAAAAGGTTTTGGTGGCGGGAGGGGATTCAGAGACATCAGGGGCATTCCAGAGCCAAGAACGCTCATCGGCAGGTTGAAGCCATATGTTGGGGGTAACTGGCCAAAAGTGGTTATCTGAGAATCAGGAGCAATCCCAAAAGCACTCACCAAAAAAGTTGCCACATATAGTTTGAGTATCATCCTCTCTCATTACAAACCTCATTTTCTGAGTCTCTCTGTGAACGAGGAGGCGAACGATACCCTTGCCCTGTTCCATCCATTCTTCTGTGTCACGGTCGAGCCTAAAGAGTTTGGCGTGCCTGCCGGCGATTAACCAAATAAATACAGATTCTTGGGTGTGTGTACGAACATTGCAAGGAAAACCGTTTCTTGGGATTCCTCAAATGCTAGCTTGAATTGAACAGCATCTTGACAGGGATGAGTCGGGAGCCTGGCATTTACCAAGCGTCATTCACCATCAGAGGCGGGAAACCGGATGGAAAAGGTCTCCGAACATCCGGAGCCCACGGCGACTTTCCAACGCCAAGACCGGTTGCATTCTATGTTAGGCTGGAGGCGGATGTCGGCCGAAACTACAGAACATGGAGCCTTTCTGCGTCACGGCCGCGGAGAGCACGCACCGATATGATTAGGGAGTTTGTGCAAAAGCCGCATGAGCCGCATGCGGCTTTTGTGCATTGTGCAAAGCCGCATGCGGCACCGTGCGGCTTTCATCTCCCTATCAATTATGTATTTAAAACTTTTATATCAGTGATATGAAAGCTGTCGGTATTGATTCCGGCATCATGTGGGAAAAGAAGTGTGGAGAATGGCCTTTTTCAGGCAGCATCACGGCCATAGCCGCACAGCGGCTGTGGAGGAGCCAAATAATGACGTCAAAAATGATGCATATTACGTTTGGTAAGCGGTTCAACGTACTGGATAGCACCTAAATGACCATATCTCATCGAAAATCAACATCAATCCACTCACAAATTCTTCATTTTATCACGTGGCTTTGCACAATGCACAAAAGCCGCATGCGGCTCATGCGGCTTTTGCACAAACTCCCTATTGACGAATACTCGAGAGGTGATATCCTCTCTGATCAACAGTCTCACTTGCTGGGTCTCCTCAGCAAGTAAGCGAACGATGCCTGTGCCTAGTTTCTTCCATTGGCCGGTATCAGAGTCGAATTGAAACAGCTTTCCATGCCTGGGACAATCAGTGAGCCAGTCAAAAAGTTGCGAATACATACGTCTTGAACAAGACCTCCTGCTCAAACACTGGATCAAGGTCGGACTCAAGCATTGTGACGTGGCATACACGTGGTGTGACGTGAGGTGACGTGTTGAGGAGTGGCGGTTCCGGGTTAAGTATTGGGCGGTTATACACGCAGGGACCTCATGAGCGAGAAGCACTTAACGTCTGTGAACACCCTGGATATGTCCTAATCTACCCTGAAACTGCCTCCAAAGACCGCGTATCTATCTATGTCAGACTCGCCGCTATTCCCTCGTGTAATATTTGCCCTCGACCTGATCCGGCGACTTAGTGTTGTGGATTTAAGGTGTTTGGCAGGCGCGCGGACGTGTTTAAATCCACGGTTCACGCGAGATGTCGAATTGAGACAGTTAGGGCTGGGTAACATTTGGCTTTGTAAATTACACTTTGAAAATTACATGTAAAGTATGTGTAAATTATATTTCTTACACCGACCCTCTCATTTAGGGTGTAAAGAATTGTAAAGTTTGCCAGGGATTGATTTGGACATTCCCACAGCCTTGATGCATTTTTAGAGCTCAATTCAACTTCTCCAGGGCACTCTACGAGCAGGGAACACCCTCCTCAAGTACTTCAGCGGTATTCTTGAGAATGCATCGGAGCTCCGCCCACGTGGGCAATCACCGACCATAGTTTATATTGTTTACATTGTTTACAAATATTACAATCATTTATTAATGTAATTTACAGTAAATTTTTCGGGCCTGCGGCGCTGAAAATTACCGTAATTTACAAGTATTTTATACATTACTGGACCCCCCCCTCCTGGCCAACTGTAATTTACAGCTGGATTTGGAATATTACCCAGCCCTAGAGACAGTCCATATAAAGAAATGTGCAATTGTCACAGCTGGCGAGTGAACGCATGAACCGACGAAAATAGACAGTGATGCACATGATGCGCACCGATCACGCAGATCAATGCTGATGCGCCAACTGTGATATCCCACACCCTCTGCCCTGCTGCACGAATTTCACAGTCCACCATGAAAACCAAAACACCCCATTCCCGGGCCAGCTCTTCCCGAACTGTCATCTACACCCGCCCTTGTTCTAAGACACTCCGTCTCTCAACCCCTATTGCTCCCACGACACCATGAACAGTGTTCCGATCACCACTGTCAATGCCTCGGAAGAACTTCAGAAGGCCGAACGGCTTGTCGGGATCTTCAAAAAGGCTAATACAACGGCAAAAGCGAAGTTAGGCGGCAAGGGTGAGCTTTCAGGATTGTTAGTACTGGGTTTAAGTTGAACACATGGAACCACAGGGGCATCAGGAAAAAGAGTTTTACTACGTCGCCACTCTTCTATTGGCCCGCTCTCCCGCTGCATGCCTCCAGACTTCGTTTTAGAGATTCGGTGTGGCCCGCGCTGCTGCTGTGCCTTTGAGTATCCCACAAGGTGCCAAGCTTCGTCATCTCGCTTCGGATTTGCAGTACGGCCTCTGGTGCCCACCTCAAGTTTCATCAAGTTTCATGGATTTGTTTGGTCCCTGGGCAACTGCTCAAACTCGCGCCCCGCTCCAGCGCAATTCAAGTTATGTGGATCGAGCTTCTCGCCTGCCGTCAAGCTCGACACCGTCAACGCCGTCATCTCCGTTTACTTCAAGCTTCCCGCGGTGTCAACCCTGGCATATGGTCAAGCCAGATCTATTCTATTCCCCTCAAGTTTCATGCAGGTCTCTACACCATTGAATTCTTGGCTGCGTCTACTCAAGCCGAACATTATTCATCAATCAACTGTCCTTCTGCCTCCATCCACGAAGACATTTTCATTCAATACTCTCTTTCGACGCCTGTGAGTCTCATTTCGACGTCTGTGAGTCTCATTCCAAGTATGTTTGGATAGCCATGCTAATGCCTTTTGCCTTTGTAGTGTTAATTTCGCTTTTGAAGTGTTGTCCTAGCATGGCATTTAGCTATGTTTTCGTCCTATTTGTGTGCGTATATGTATGTACTGGCGTAATTTTATATCATTTTTCTTCCATGTTTATGGCCGGAAATTGCATGTTATTGTAAGCGACTGGACGATATGAGCTGCGATGCTTGGTGGTCAATTCCCAGTTCAAAGCCATCTGGGGAGGCCACGACTTCCAAGAGAAATAGTCAGGTATTTACTTCTTTCTCCATAGAAAACTCGGATGGAGAGACTATTGATATTCCCCAGTGTCCAGACTAGTTAACGAGACGCTCGGTAGGTCAAAAAAGGCGCCGAGAGAGAGAGACAAAAGAAAACCACAAACCAAAAGCTGAATGTTAAGGATGTGAGCGCCATGGAATCAACGAAATGTGCTCAGGATTTATAACAGGGAATCCTAAACGATCCGCGGCTCAACGCGCTCAACGGTGATATGCCTGCGGCGCGTCTGAGAGCGGAGCTAAAACAAAACAAATGGCGAGAGGGGAGCGTGTCGGGAGTCGCTCAAAGGGCCGCGGGACTGTATAATGTGCGAGGGTGTTCAAACAAGGTCAGCCGTAACAACGTAGTCTCGAAGATTTTATAGCAGAATTAAACTGCTCGAAGACGGTGGGGACAGCGAGGACGACGCAATAGACGATGAGGGGCACGGGAGACGACGAGGGACACGAGAGCGAGAGTGCGAGAGCGAGAGTGCGAGAGCGAGAGCGATGACGAGGACAAAATCAGACTAGGATGAACAGAAGGGAAAGCTTCGTTGTTTTTACAGTACAAAGTACCTAGTCTTTTATACTAGTGAGTGTATAGGAAAGAATAAATAATGTACTACACGAGAACCAATGGAATAATTCGGGAAAGCCAGTAGCCGGAGAGTTGAACGCGAGCATGTGGTTGAAATGTCAACGCCAATGGTCGAGATGTCCGAAATAAATGAACAAGCTCGATGAATGAGTCATGAGCCCGGAAAATTGGAAGAATAAGGGAAGGGGACCGGCGAATTTATATCTGATGTGGTAGGAGGGCTGTGGCGACGGAGATGTGGTGTCCGGAGAGATGAATACCATAGAGGCAGTGTGATGGCCAGTTGACGGGTTGGCAGATCAGCGGGATCGGGGACCAGCCGTGTACGATGTTTATCAACGGTAGCGAGAACTAGCGACTAGAATCCGAACTCAATTATCATTGCTACACTAGGAAGGGACGTATGGTGGACATACGATCGCGTGGGCTAACGTCGACTCTGAGAGGCGTAAAGCGGTGGAACAGGATCCACAGGTGCTCATCAGTGAGCGTCCATTCCAGGTGCTCAGTTGGATTCTCCCTGTTGGATCCAGAAAATTGTGCTGTTAAAATGAGTCCTCAGCAGCGAATTTCTTGGAAGGCGGTCCTCCGAAAACAATCCCAAGAGTAGTCATGGAGAAATATAACATATCCAAAGACTACAGTAATCTGGGCCGTATTACGAATGCTACAGCTGTCCTCCTTGAAACCATGATTTTTCAGGGATTTTTTTTCATTACGGCATCAAAACATAAAATGTAGGGTACCATTGACTGCAGATTTCCAGTGCGATTTCAACGCGCCATATTCCAAGGCAATCAGACAAAAATAGCTGTCCTGAGCAAAATGTCCCGAAACAGAAAAAAAACGTGCGCGCCCTAAGTTCCGCAAAGGGCTGTAAGCAAACATCAGCAAAGCAGCGGGGGGCCTCGGGCCAACCTTTCCGTGTAATTTGGCGCCACGGGCGCCTAAAAACGGTCAGTCCATGCCGCTTTATAATCAAATGGCATCAAACTCGATGCTATGGGCTTGGTTCAAATCTCATCCAAAAATGCACCCACTGAGTGGTGAGAACAGAAAACTTTCGGTCACGGTCACACCAGTGAACCGACATCACGCCAAGGTCAGACGACAATCAAATTCGAATGCGACCAAGACGCGACCATGACGCGACGCGAATGCAAGGAAGGCAAAAAAACAGCTCCAGAGCGATGGCATGAAGAAAATAAATGTATTATCTACCCCACAGCTCTTTTCCGCAAGAATGTAATACAAAAAAAGTGGACCAGGTTCAGCCGAAGTGCATTGCCAATTTGCGGTGATATCACGTCGCTTCATTCCTCTTCATCCAGTGAAGGGAAGTTTGTGTAATTACAAATTCTGGTCGCGAACTGATGCTCGGACTTTGCGGGCCGGTGGGCGCTTCACGGGCGCTTAAAGGGATGTCAAAACACAATTGAGCAATAGTACAACGACTAGGGCCAGGAAAAATCCAGGAATATTCCAGAGAGCTCTCATAGGATGTACCTTCATGAATTAAAAATAATTATGCCTGAAACGCAAGTCATTAAGAATATGGACATTGGTCAAACTTGAGTGACATGTTCATTACGATTTACAACATTCAAGTACCCCACCTTGACCCCACCTTTCGAGTGTATTCGGTCAATGATCATCCGGAAAGTTAGATACCCCAGATCTTTCGATCATATTGGGTTTCATATGACCTTATTGTTCACTCCAGGCACTACTGGTATGATATCTGAGCCTTTCATGTCCCGAAAATCATCAAAAGAGGTGTTCTTGAGTGAAAAATAAACTTATTCTAATCCGCCCAAAATTTGAATGGGTGTGTAGTCACTGTTATACTGTCTATGAATCCGAATTTCCAGGCCATAAATGCATCCCATTGCAACGAAACAGGCTTGCTTGTCAGATCCTAGAAAGGCCTGAATCATCGTACAGGACTTTGATCCACCCCCAATTCATTTTTTAGGGTTCCTCTGGATAGGATACACTCTTATTCGAAGAAGATTGAATGAAATATGGCTACGATGGAAAGGGAATCATTATTTCAGGTGCAGGTAGCAATTGAATGAAATCTCGACCAGAAAAAACGATCAGGTGCTAATTTCTCCTCCTAAAAATACTTAAGCACATAAGGCTTGTTATATGAAAGATTCAAGCAGAGCTAGCTCACCTAAGCGTCCTCAATCCGCAAAATCGTCGAGTTTTCGGGCGGATCATTCCAAATTGGGTACGTCGATCACGTCAATCATTGGCTGTACCGCTCATTCCCACCACCACCATCTCGTACACAGGCCTTTTCTCAGACATAGTCTAGCACACCGCTGGCCTGCCCCATTCCTACTGCATAGCACACAATTTTGGAAGCAAATTTTGGCATCGTGGTGCATCGTCGCCAACGGCGTCAAGGATATCTGATGGTATTTGATGGCGGCGTCAAAATGCTTGGATCGCTAACCGTCGCATCCATCGAATGGACCCACGGCATGATGCACCGCCTGCTGCAAAAAGGGGAAGAGGAGAAGGCTATTGGAGGCTATTGGCAACGGCCGCTAGTGGACACGGCTTAAATTCCAAATGGGGACGGACAGGAGTCTATCGGCCACGATGCTAGCCGTTGGATGGCTAGTGTCGTGGCTTTACGGTACAATTCCACTGGCTAATACCACCCATCCACTCCAGTACGGAGCCCTCACGAACCTCCTTTACGCGCGCGCCAACGACGCGCCATCTTGATCCCCTCGGTTCTCGGCCAACACTTACTCAATTCGCGTAAATCCGGGTGCGTCCGCTGCGCCCTGTCATCGCATATCTTACTGGCACGTCGCATGGGCAGCTTGTAGTCATGCCTTCCGCTCGTTTGGCCGCAAACCTAGCCGCGAAGGGCCCAAATGCTCGTTCCTCTTGGCGGGGAGATCACCATGAGCCTTGACTCTGAATCGAAAGTTCTGTGAGCGCCACGCGCTGGGCAAGGAAACCTGCGCCTGTTTCCTGCAAAAGAAGTACACGAAAAACCGAGACCCTCGCTTACATCAAGCCCTCGCAGTTGGAACTTATGGGATTCATGGCCGGCGAGATTGCGCAAATTCAGTTTGCTGTTTCAAGCTGGACAGTTCCCGCTGCATAGGACTATTATTCTTGTTGCTGACTCTGATGGTTCACAAGTGTTTTGTGATAGTTATATCGAAATAATTGCCTTCAGAACTGTTCAGGACATGCCCGTGCTCTCAAGTTCCCGATGAATGGTGAAACAATCGTGTTTGAGTAGGTCGAGGAGCTCATCAAGATTATAATCTGGGTGGCAAAGGAGGTAAATAAGTCCATGTCGTCATTGTGGGGAATGGAACCGTCCGGCACGCCGGCGACGTAGGATGCGGAAGCGAGGGGTGGGTGAGAAGCCGACACTGTCTAAAATTTGCTGGATACAGTGAGAGCCAAGTGACACCAGTGATCTTGAGTCGGACTTGACATCACGACTAATGTGTCGATTGGGTATGATTGAGTAGAAAACTACCCAAGCGACGTGCCAGTAAGATATGCGATGACAGGGCGCAGCGGACGCACCCGGATTTACGCGAATTGAGTAAGTGTTGGCCGAGAACCGAGGGGATCAAGATGGCGCGTCGTTGGCGCGCGCGTAAAGGAGGTTCGTGAGGGCTTCGTACTGGAGTAGATGGGTAGTATGGTCGAAGCGGGCGTCAAATTCGAGTCGAGCGCGCCTACTTTCAGCGGAATCGAGCCAGAATTGGGCGAGAAAAAAAGCGTCGGAAGTTTGCAGGTCAGAGACAGGCAGCCCGAGTTAGGTCAAAATTCAAAGTCTGAATTGGACAATGAGTTAGGTACCAGTCGAAAGCGCTTGAAAAATGACGTCGAAAGTACCTGGACTCGAAGAAATCCGTCAAGAACTGACCTCAGGATGAGCGTTTCAAAAAGGCAAGTATTTATTTTGCTCTTATTTACAAAATGATCGAAGTGTCATTATATTAGCTTTGCAAAGTGCTGTAAATGTTGGCTTTTTCTCCGTCAAAATTCAAGCTCCACGGCCTGGCTAAAGTATCCAGAGGACATAAATGCAGGCATAGATGCCCAAACAACAAAAAGAATTGGAAGAATGCGCCACCTTTTGCGTTTTGGGGCCACATCGGCGCAAGCCGGATTTTCGGACATAATCGGTCCTTGCATTTTTGTGCAAAACTCGGCGATACGACTTCAAGGCATGGAAACTTCAGTGGTTTGGAATACTTTAGTGTACAGTTGGACTTTCCATCGACTCATTCTTTTCTTTAAGTCCCAACCTTCCTCACATTCCCTCCTCTGACTCGAGATCTGAATTCTCCGTTCCTTCCGCGGATTCTGCAATTCCATGTCTACTGCTGCCTTCATGGCCTCGTATTCCGATGCTCTGACGTCCCCGGCCCTCCTGAGGTTCGAGCCCGCGACACCTGGCATGGTGTTGTGACGAGAGAGAGTGATGTCGTCATAAGTCTCAACATCACGTGAACGCAAACTTTCTCGTTCCTCGTTCGGCACCGTACAGTCAGCGGTTAAACTCAAACTTTTTGTGCCATATCCATAGCGTCCTAATGAACATCTGAGTGAATTTAGACAATCAAAATTCCCCCAATTCCCACGGCACAGTTGCTCGCAACCCAATTCCCCGCCATTCTCCTTACTTTCGTCAATCCCAAGGGAAGGTCACTCCGCAGGAAATTATAGGAGGTTAGATTAGAGTCTGTTGAAGAGGTGTACAAAAAAAGTCCCTGTAAAAATATTGACTCCCGGCTCAGAAAAAAAGTGTCATGCAAGGACCGTGGAAAATGCAAGGACCGCGGAAAGACTGTAGTTGGGCTCATTTACTCACCAAATCACCTCAAATACAATAGCAGCATGAAGTATCAACAATTTCAGAGACTCGCAGGGGGAGGTACTGGTACAGTTCTCGAAGAATAACACCTTTGCAAGGACGCCCAGGTGATATACACCATTTTTGCGTTTCAGGCGAACTAGCAGCTACCCGTATCTGTGCCACCGATGATGCCTGAGAAAATATCAGTTAAAGGACTTTCATCGAAATTAGCCAGGTTGCACAACAGCCATTCGAGCCATTCAATGGCTGATTTTGCATGCACCAATAAATGACTGGTGGCTCGACTGGATATCTGACCTCATCTTTGAGGGAGTTGGCGATAAGTAGTGCTCAAATTTTCGAAAATTTCTGGCCCAATTCCGGGAAAAGATATCACAAATTCCAGGGGAGTTTTTTTCCTTACAACACGCAAAATACGAACGAGAATTGTTGTATCATCTGTTTAGAAGAACCTAGTTTTTTCCTGGCACTTTGAACAAATGTGGTGGATTTGTGCAGGTTTGCAGCGCATCCAGATATGGGTTGGGGACCTCGAGTGACTTTCAAAAGATATGGTTTGGCTCTATCACCATGTTTTTTCTCGGACTTACAATCACAAATTTCGTGGCCTTTGACCCGACCTGCAGACACCGGAGTTTGAGGCAAAATTGCGCAGGCCAATATTGGTTGAAATATTAGACCGCCATTATTCTGATAATACACCTAGTATTAGAGAGCTTGCGCAAAAGCCGCACAAGCCGCACGCGGCTTTTGTGCATTGCGCAAAGCCGCGGGTATTTCTTTGCTGTTCTTAATTATTGTCTTGCTAGATACCATCCAATGCCCCTTAAATCCCATATTCCACTCCTGAGAGTGCTATTTGTTGGATGTGCAACTGTGGGAGGCCGCATTTATCACGCATCACGAAGGCATCACTCAAGCTCCACTTTCTTTTCCCACACTCTCATGTCTGCCGCGCAGCAGAGGCAATGCCGAGGATGTTCTCTCTCCCCACAGCACCTCTCCTTTACCTCAGGTAATCTTACATTGATTGACACCTCTTACGTTTCAAATTTGCCGTGTGGCTTTGCGCAATGCAAAAAAGCCGCATGCGGCTCGTGCGGCTTTGGCGCAAGCTCTCTATTGGCCGCATATTGGCCGCATTTTCTTCCAATCCACAGGACTTTTCACGAGATTCGGTTTTCTAACCAACCGATTCCATGAAAATTGCATCTGCTGCGGATGAATCTGCCCTGCGACCAACATCGCCGTTCTCGACGCTTCCAACGCGTTCCCATCCTTCAGTCGCGTCCCAAACTGCCTCCTATTCGGTCTCTTACGTGTATGTAGGCACACAGGCGCAACTTCGAACGGAAAGCGGCTCTCGCGAACGACTGAGCACGACCACTGTCGGATCAGAACAATTCCGCGTTAGTAGGTGGGTATGTGTTATGGGATAGGTTACTACCACCGCTCCCGCCAGCGAAACGGGTTCCAGGCTTGGCCGGGTCTGTGTTTCCACTGCGCTTGGTGCGAGATACTGATCACGCTGCAGAATCAAGCCGCCGGGAGCATCCACATGGTGCGTAACTCGTGTTATCACGCGCCTCTCACCGACCCTAACCGCACAGGCCTCCATCGGGGACGTACACGACCCGTGGCGCTCACAGTCTTTCTCTTCGCGTGGCGCACTGCAGGCAAAGGACAGCTTAGGGTGTTTTCATGCGAGTATAAGGTTTTGATTCTTGCCCTCGTGCGATGGCATCCAGGTTCCCATTTCTTCGTTGGGGTTTGAGGGCGCCGTGGGCCGCATCGAACTGGAAATAATGGAATGTTCAACATGACCTGTCCACCGTGAACATGGCGGTGAACGAGGCTAAAAATGTGTATCAATTCGAGCCCGGGGAAGGTAAGACAATGATTTGAGGTCGGATTCACAATATTCAATCCAGTATTGCGTGTGCAGCAATTGTTTTACATTCATCTGATCGTTATTCACCCCCTGGTTAGTTGATCAGTCACCGGCCCCTGGCAGTCAAAGTCAACCTCAGATTACATGTTCAACCTCATTCAATGGCATATTGACATTGGTAAGTGCTTTCCAACACCTTGGGCTCTTTCCCAGTCTGTCTTGAAAGACTGAGCCCAACCCGAGCCTTTGGCGGATGTCTACCACTGTGGCAGACATCCGCCAACTCACCAAAATGTGTTCGCGGATACGTCTGCCAGACTGGCGGACATATCTGTCACCACACAAAACTCAAAAGAAGGCAAACATCCCATCCACTTCATGAAAGGTATATTAGTCCCCGCTCGGAGTTTGGGGCTTGCCAACCAACCGATGTTTGAAAGTCGTTTGAAGTGAAGGAAACTGAAATGGTTGAAGATGTCAATGTGTATTCAATCCAGAGGGAGAAGATCAAATCATATCTTGTGCACAATACTCAAGTACAAGGATCGGAGCAAACCACACTCAGGAACAGCTGCATTTTTCTGTGCCCATAAATCGAAAATAATGCCCTATTCAACTCTGGTCAATCGGACTTGCAACAGGACCATTTAACCAAGCCAAGCTAAAAATTACTAGAATAATGGATAGCACATCAAACAAGACGGACAGAAGCAAGTTGTGGGTAATCTCAGAGTGGGTTTATCCACCAGTATGTTCAGAAAATTAGAGGTCAATCTGCTGTATTGAGCCAGGAGAAATGGTGGAACAACCACAAGAGCGGTGAACGCGGATGTGTCCGCCACGAGTTCCCACGGTTGAATATTTGTGAGGATCCAACCCTAGAACAAAGAAAATTTTAATAGGACACTAGTTATTCAAGATTCAATTGGCAGATCAAGTAAATCAAGTGAAAGGCAAAGAGGCCAGACCGAATGGCGGACATGGCGGACGTGTCTGCCACTAATCTCAGGTAAGCGAAACACACTGGATTGCAGGCAGATGGACACAAGGTGTTGAGATAGAGACAACTGCAGAAACACACGGATAAATTCTAGGTCCAGGATATATATGCTTCATACCCATTATACATTAGTTATTGTCAGGGTTCAAAGCCTTGAACTGTACTTTGAAGAATTCCATACTGTCAAATGAATCGGTTCGTTTGAGATGGAAACAGCCACTCAAATGCTCGTGGCCATGTCCTCCAGATTACCGAGCAGAGGCTCTCCGAGAGGTAGGTAAATCACACGGCACGATCCCGCTCAGGAACGCCGGGCAGAATGGTATACCCGATGTGAGTGGATGGGGTGATTCATGGTCATTCGAACAGTATAACAGCTCTTTTCGTCGCTCAACGAGTGAATCAAATTGATAAAAGATCGTTTGACATCCCCGAGATGGCTGAGCACGGGTCCAAGTCGTCCAGTTCCAAAACTGATTGCAAATTGAATTAACGCAAGTCATCAGAGTTGCAATGATTATGCCAATGACCCAGTGTCGACACCAACGCACGCCATTTGGCAGAAAGCTGGTCTAACTACCTACAAGGACTCGGGATACCCAAATGTGACCGTCGTATCAGGTTGAGGACGGCCAGCGACGAGTGCGAATCGTTGCAAAATCCAATATGATCCAATCTTCTTGAAATACGCGTCGCTGCCGTTTTATTGGCCCCCGAGACATGTTTTCAGTAGGGGAAACCGTTTAGCACAATGATTTCAGTCTCTTGAGCATAAAAACACAATATTTCAGTCTGAAATGTCAAAGGAAATCCCCCGTGCACGCATGAGGCAGAACACTTGAGTACTATCTTGAATATCCATGTTCCACAAACTCAGACGACCCGAGGGTTGAATAATAAGGTACATTTTAGCTTAGATAGTGTCCAATTTCTGTTGAAGAGTTCGAAATTCGGTTCAATTCAACACATATGATTCTGCACTAACTAATGGTTTTAGCTAAAGGGTGTGTGCAATATTTCTCTGAGGGTATATATGAGTATCTATTGTGTATAACGAGATTTTAACAGCACAAAAATTGCCATTTAACTCCATAGACTCAGCTTTCCCCACACTTTTTCACATCTCAGAGTCGGTGACTGTGTGGTCATTGCTGCTCGGACCGATTGAGATTCCGAGCAGGATACAATGTATTCAATTTATATCTTACTTCAGACGTGCCGCTCAACTGATTTCAAGACCCTGGTAAATTTTTTGAGGCCGCTTTCGCGGTGGTTAACTCTGATGGAGTCAGTATTTGGTGTGAGTACTATTGTTGCTCTATAGAGCTTACCCGGGAGACCCATTAGATAGAAATTTGGGGTCGAATTGGTATAAGGGCTTAGAGGATAGCAGAATATTTTGAAGGGATATGATGGGACCTCCCATGCTTGAGCCGTTATTCAGCTTGAGGCATGTGCTGTGGCTTTCAGTGCAGAAAATGTTCCTTCTAAACCTTCACCTTACATTCAATAACATTTCTGAGGTTCAGAATCCTTGGAGACGAACTTCAAAATCCCAACCACGCCTTTGTTGTGAATTTGTTGACTGTGGTGTTGTTACTGTGTGAGTTTTTCCTGCAGTTGAAGTAACACCTATTGTACACTTTCCGGCTCATGTCTACATCCCGTAAATTAACACACAAACCTCAGTGGGTTTGGACTGTATTGAGCGAGCCATGCTCATGCCCAGTGCATATTTTGAAACTCGTGACCTCAATGGCTAGGTGGCAATGCACATCAATTCAATCAACAAATTGCATCAATTGAATTGAAACAAATGAATGGTTTGCAAGGCATAGCTCACGCAAAAATGCTCGGATTTGAATGCCGACTTCTTTTATGGAATGCTGGCTACATTCTGGGTAGGATTGTCCCCAAGACCAATGGGTTTGGGGCATCAATTGAATTGCATCAAATGGCTTGCAGGGCATAGCACACCCAAAAATGCTCGGATTTAAATGTCGACTTGTTTTCTGGAATGCTGGCTAAATTCTGAAAGTCTGTGCGGAGGGCACTGGGCCAAACAACGCTCTTCAGCACATAGCACGTGGAAATAACGTCCAGATTCATTTCTCGCATACCTTGACACATATCGACCGAATGCCATCCTCCACCAGTTCGGAAGCCCAAGTGTCAGAGACAGCATCGATGGCGGCCTTGGACGCGCTGCATATACCAGTGCCGGGCATCCCAGTGGAGGTCACCTGCGAACTGATATTGACGAGTGTCCCCGCCCGCCTCGCGCGGAAGTGTGGCAGGAAGGCGTTTTTTTTTCCCATCACTAATTCCGAATGAATTAGCTGAGTAAATCTATGTAGGTTTCATGCGAATCGGTGCAGACGGCCATAGCGACGCAGTGCACATCGATGTTGGTGGAATGATGGGAAATCGTGTATTGACACGTTGAAGGACTATTTCGGACTCGAATTGAAACAAAAATGGGCAGGTAGCGTGTAATGAGGCCCCGAATATCGTTTGAGAAAGTCCTGGCTAAGAAACGCGGGCGGGACGCCGGCGAGCGACGCGGGAAGGTGATGGCGGGAGAAAAAGAGCTGGCGGTGATGGCCCATCAATCTTAAGTTGCGGGATAACCGGTTCTTGTCGGTGACCCCGAATATCGCGCGAACCCTGAAAACGGGATTAAATCTGAAGAATATGCCGTGAGCAGCTATTGATATGCCATCTCCAACTTATTTTCCCGGGTTCTGGCTATGTCATGGTTCAAGTTCCGCAGTGCAACCGAAACTGATTTTACGAGACCGGTTGGCAAATCGTACCCACGATTGGTTCACCTCCTGGCGGTGTTTTGCATTCGCCTTATCCTGATACCCTTTTCGCACCGAGAGCCCATTATAACCAAGACTTCGGTTTGACTCCAGCTCCTTCCACTCCTTGCTTGTTTTCTTCTGGGTAAGCTCCTCAAACGGGGTCGGCTTTGAGAGGAAAGCAAGGTCGGCTTTGAGAGCCTCAAGAACTTAACTCAGATAAATCGGAGTCGGTGGAGTCAGAGTCGTGTTCCGAGTCAGGTATGTATTCGTCGTCGGACTCCACATCCACGTTCACCCCTCCGTCGTACCCGCAACCTGATTCCAGGTCGTACGCACTGCATTCAGGTGCAGGTTCTGTCACCTCGGGAAGATTACACTGGGCGCCTGGCGCTGCGGCAGCCGCCGCGATTGGGCCCGCTGTATCCGGGGTGGACGCGTCGTCATTGAGAACCTCGCAAGTGGGCTTTGGGGCATGTCTGTTCACGTGAGCTCGAGCGGCAGCCGCGCGAAGAGCCATTCTAGATGGCGGCATTCATGTTGTCGATGGAGAGAAGAAGAAAGAGCAGTAAAAATTAATGACATTCAAAATGCTATTTCTACGTAAAAACTCGGCGCGTTGTTCGCTACCGTGAGGCATCAATATCTGCTAAGTTTGGCCCAACCTGAAGCCCAAAGGGGTACACACTAAAAAAGAATTCGGCCTGCGGCCGATTTGGCAGTAGTTCAGGAGTCAGGAGAAGCGGTGACTAAGCGGTGCGCACCATAGACGCCTGAGCCTTGGCTTACGAGTATGGCTTACGCCCTGGGAACTTCTTGAAGCAAGCCCGATGTGGTGCTCTCGCTTTCCATAGATTACCTAATAGACCCGACCACCGATCATCGATCAACTGTTGAAGGCAATCAACAGAATACAACATGTGGTGGTGGGCAATTAACCGACTCCGCCAATTCGTTCCCACGCTTTGGATACCGGATTGCCGGACATTTTATTGACCTCCAAACATTCTATGCGCCAGATGCATGTGCGCGGCGTGACATAAAAGACGCAAATTGCACGCAACGCCATCGCCTACGCTTACCACGCCGCTAAATGGCGGGGCGGGCCGCGAATAACACTGGGCTGTCGTCTAGAGATACGGCGTGTAGGGTGCGTGGCGACAGCGTTAGCGTGTGCGTGGCAACGGCGTGTACGAGGTATCCGAACACGTCGATGGGCTAGATGAGGGTCCAACCGCCTCATTCTGCGTGAGAGACTTTGATGGAGGACCTATGTATCTTCCTGACATTGGGATGAAACTCAGGTGAGTACATTGTCAAATATGCTATACGAATCCCTTCTCAACACATTTCAGTTATCGGCAGGGGGACATCCTAATATTCATGTCGGGCCGTTTATACCACTGCGTCGGGAAGTGGACACCCACCGGCGGAATAAGCCCAGAACAAATCACTCCGGGCAGGATCAGCCACGTATTCTTTTCTCCTCAAAATTCGACCTGTCAACTCAAGGGGAAACCCGAGGGATGGATGGTGAGAACCATGGGTGGGATTTCCGTTGACTCAGATGAAAGTGCCGGTCAAGCCGGGAATAATGAAGGCCACTAGTTGTACCGCAATTTGTTCTTATGCAAGCACCTTGTACTACTGTACGCCAGCGATCCCGACGTATACTCGCGGACGAATTAAGTAATTGCACGTGGTTGTTTTCACTATTCTGGCCACCAAATGACTCCAAGCAACTCATGGACGGAAAATTTGAGTGAATGGAAGATATTCAGAGAATGTCATCTGAAAAGGTGTAAATGCGGAAATACCGGGATTTCCGGAATCTAATATTCCTACATCCGGGACATGTTGACTTGAGCCTCGCCAATACGAATTCCCATCCACATGCTATTCCCGGAAGGACGAGGCTCGCGTTTCCCGCAATAGAAAGAACATTGAAATTCTACGAATGCAGCAGAAACATTAGCGCGGCGTACAATGACGGATGCTCGGAAGATCCGAATAAAGGTGGCTATTTTGATCCATTTCGCGGAGTACGATGAGGACAACTGCGAAGAGGGAAGAGTAGCTATGCGGCACAGCGTGATTTGGCCGTCGAGATACGCCTGACATGGTTTTGCTGCAAAGGACGAGGCGGTCCTCCCACTGCGCAATTAACTCCTTTACGACTTTGGTGGGCGTATGGTCGCCTTGGGGATCGCGCCAGCAAAATTTGAGGGCCATAGCAGCTGACAGAGAGTGAGGGAGGCCAGGGAAAGCAGGAGAGCAGTGACAGCGCAAATGGAAAGGCCGTGGGAACAAACTTCAAACTCCGAAGATTAGTCAGGCCACCGAACACGGTGGCGCGGTTAACTACAGACTAGAAGACCATCGCTTTCAATCGCAAGCTTGCCGAAGATCTCAAGGAACATTCTGCCTTCGCATTCAAGGTGTGTGCCCCGCAGATTTAACAAGATTATACTAACTCATCCTAGGATGTCGAAGCCAAGACAGGTTTGTACAAGCATCCCATCCTTCACCAGATTTGGCTGTGAAATTGATGTGAAACTCAAGGAAAATTCACAATGGACGAACAAGGCACATAATAAAAATTCTGTCCCGGACAATACATTTAGAATACGATTATGAATAAATCTCCTTCCCAAAGTGTCTTCAAAATATGGATGGTTGAGGCTGCACCGACGGTTGAATGTGCCCATCAAAACCCTTTACGTTGCCGGTCCCTGATCTTGGGTCACGTGGTCGCATCATTCTGACGTTTTTCTGACTCACGTGATCAGGACCTTCTCTTCGCCCGCCCCCATCGTGAATTTTTATGACAGAGGCTCCCGTTCGCCGATCCTCGGTGGCGAATGTGGCTCCACCTTTGAAAGCAGCAGCCAGACCCTCCAACGCACCAAAACCAAGCAAAAAACGTGCTGCTGCGTCCCCCGAGCGTCCTCCGTCCCCGCCGCCGAAGCGTACCAAAAAACCGACTGGTGAAAACGTCGACTCCACCGCCCATCCCTTGAAGAAGAAGAAATCTCCCTCTTCTGTTCTTCACGTTCAGACAAAGCCTTATTTCAACCCTCTCCCCACACCACCGAAGAAAAAGCGTCCTGGTCTGCATGTCTTCGCATGGGGCGCGGGCAATTTCGGGCAGTTTGGCATGGGTCCGGAACTCCTTGGGGAGCTCGACAAGCCGAAAAAGCACTCGTGGGTAGAGGAGCAGATTGAAGCGGGGACATTCGGACCCGACAACGCTGGAATCGAGACTGTCGCGGCGGGCGGTATGCACAGCGTTTTTGTTGACGAGAAAGGCACGGTCAGTACCTCGGAAACGCAGTTTGAGTCATATTTTTTATTTCCCTTTTCCACAGGTCTGGACGTGTGGTGTCAATGACGATGCCGCTCTGGGGCGCGTTACTGAGGGTGTCCCAGACCCGGACGGCACCCTGACCAATCTTCCCCACCCGCTTGAATCACTCATTGAGGAGAATTTCCGCGCCGTCCAGGTTGCCACCGGCGATAGTATCTGTATAGCGGTCGACAACCACGGCGAGATCAGAGTATGGGGCTCATTCCGCGTAAGTTTTTCCTGGACAGACAGGTGGTGCTCATATTCGACTTTTTTTCCCAGGCAAATGAAGGCTCCCTCGGCTTCTCAGAGTCAGTGAGACACCAGTTTGTTCCTATACCGATCGCCATGGACCTCCACCACAAACCTGGCGACTACGAAAAAGTTTCAAGTGTCACGGCTGGCAGTAACCACATCCTCGTGTTGACCACCCACGGACACATCTTTACTTGGGGGAACGGGCAGCAGGCTCAACTAGGCCGCAAGGTTCCCGAGTGCCACCAAGTCAAGGGAACAAATCCTCAAAGAGTGATCCTGGGCGGCCGAGCCCTGCGAGCCGTGGCCGTCGGCGCCGGCACGTACCACTCATTCGCTGTCGACGAGGCGGGCACCGTCTGGGGTTGGGGCTTGAACAACATGGGCCAAACCGGCACTGGTCTCGACAGTCAAGACGACGAAACTGTCGCAATGCCCAAGGTTGTGCGTCGTCTGAGCAAGGAGGAGCTGGGCGGCGAGACCGTGGTGCAGATCGCAGGTGGAGAACATCACACCATATTTTTGACCTCGGGGGGCAGAGTCTTCGCCTGCGGTCGGGCCAACGGGTCGCAACTGGGATTGAAGGCGGACGACGAAGCGTTTGAGGGCGATTCCACTCGTGAATTTTTGCCGGAGCCTGTTCTGGTCACCTTCCCAGACGATGACGACCCTGTTGTCGATATCGCTGCCGGCGTGCACAACAACATCGCAATCACCAAAGACGGAGCCCTTTACTGCTGGGGACAGGGTACGCAAGGCGAACTTGGCGTGCCAGATGAAGAGGTGCCGACTCCCAGGATTCTGGTCCGCCGTGAGGGAGGATCTTGGGTTGCAGAGGGGGCCGCGTGTGGTGGACAGCACACCCTGGGCCTGTTCAGAAAACGGCAAAGATGATCTCGCAGAGCATCCATATCCTCAAACTATCTACACCGCATCTACATCTAGATTCAACGTGTAGATAGATACTTTTAATTGCTTCAATTGAAATGCGCCGTGCATTGTGACGGCGAGAAGCTTTGTTTGTTCTGGACAGCCAGCTCCCAAAGTCTTGATTGGTGGGGACTTCCACTGATTTGCACACTTCTCGCCTTGAGGAGGCCCTGGACGCTCTGGCAGTGGTGGGATTCCTTAATAAGGTTCGATTTCATAACCTTAGCTTGTGTCTCGCTCAATTTATCTTAGTTTGGCTGGGTCACTGTCGACAACGCGTCGAATAATGGCACCATGATGGTCGAGTTCGCCTATCAGATTCGTCGTGCCACACATCGGCTCTATGACGGAAAAGCGCATCACCTACGGTATGTCAAGGGACTTTCTCAACAGATGGGGGATTAACTAACGGCAATCCTCAGATGCCTCGCGCATATTGTCAATTTGGCGACCCAAGCAGTGATCAAGACTTACTCGACTTCCAAGTGCTACAATCCGCATGCGCCCGAGGAGCACATCCCCGACCTGAATGAAGATCACCGGGATGTTCTCGGGCTCGTCCGTGCGATCGCGGTCAAGGTATATCAGTTATACTTGTTGGATTTGCGACTCATATTCCACAGGAGCGTTCTTCCGCCAAGCGAAAGGAGCTGTTCCACACGATTCAGATCGCCGCAAACTCGCCCAGGGCCCTGCAGTTAATTCTCGACATGGTAATTCGCTGGTCATCCACTTACGCGATGCTCCATCGTGGATATGATTGCAGACCAAACATCGTGACAAACTTTTGTTCCGATTTGGGAATTGCTACTGGTCCTCTAGTTTTAATTCAGGCATCAAGATATTGTGTAAATAGCACTATAAGAAGGCCCTCTACAGATCCCCCGGAGCGAAAGTTCAAAAAGTGAAAATATATATTTTCTCATCGGGATTTTGCGTTTTCGGTTCGGGCCGGCCATAACCGGTGGCTGTGCTTCGCCATCAATCGCGCCTGACGTCTTCCTCTCGTTCCATACCATGCCGCGGGTCGCCCAAACCGCCTCTCACCAGCACAGGGGCATCGGGGGGGTGTTTGCCCCGTCTCAGCCTATCCCTGGGAATGCCGAAACTGAATCAGACGACAACGGGGACAATCTGTGGGAGAGTGATACGGAATCTGACGCGGAAGAAGACACAGACTATTTCGAGGCCTGGGAAGCGCAGCCCAAGCCGCGGACGTATGACGAGCGCAAAAAGAGACAGCTTGAGAAGCGGGAGAAGGCCATTGCCAAGCACCGTGCCGCTGAGATGCGAAGTGCCGAGAATAGGGAAGGCGGGGCATTGAATAAAAATGCAGGCACGTTTCTTTACTGTGGAATTTGATCACCAAGTTAATCACCATCTTTAGGCACTCGCAGAGGAGCGTATGGTGTTGGGGGCGCGTCGAAGCGAACAGTTCAAGCTCGGAAGAAAGCACTTAGGGATGCCTTCAAATCCGGTTCTCTCCACATCTCAGAAGATGAATTCAAACGCCAGTTGGCCGCCATTGATGCAACTGCAGCTCCCTCTGCCGCTAAACCTGCTCCCAAACCGGCTTTCGCTACTTCTGGGGCACTGCTCCGCACACTATAACCAGTATGTTTGCGAACCAGAAACGGGCCCGCGCACCCTCTCTTGATGATGAAATTGAAGAAATTCACCCCCTTCCTGGTGCTTCTTTCAAGCGCCTCAGAATGGACCCGCCCGAGCTTCCGGTGGAAGAAGAGTCTTCATCCGACGAATTAGGAGATGAAGAGGAGGAGGATCCCGTGCCAGAGCAGGTTGAGGAACAGGCACGGGAAGAACATCTTTCAAGCGCCTCAGAATGGACCCGCCCGAGCTTCCGGCGGAAGAAGAGTCTTCATCCGACGAATTAGGAGATGAAGAGGAGGAGGATCCCGTGCCAGAGCAGGTTGAGGGACAGGCACAGGAAGAACATGGGGACGAGGCGGTTGACTCTATCGTCTTGGCAGACGATGTTGCAGACTGGGTGGACACGGTTCTCGATGACGCAGCCCCGCGGGACCCCCAAGAACTCGGTGCTCTCGCCGCTGCGTCCCTCAAAACGGCACGCAAGCAGAAGGACTATCGGAGCGAGGTTTTGTTTGCTTCTCTAGTCGATTTTTATCGGTGGATGCCTCGCATGGGACGCTTTGCGCGAAGTAAGCATTCCATTTCCGCCTTCTTAAAATCGGTTAACTTGATTGTCCAGCATGTCGATGTTTTTGTGAAGACGATTGCACGAGAAGAAAAGAACTACGAGAAGAGCGAGAAGCTCAAGGCTCTGGTTTCTTACGCCCGGGGAATGGGAGCGTGTCAAGGTCTTCCTCGGGCTTCTAGGCGTACGTCAGTGATATAAATTCCGATGATCAGATACTCAAATTATTTTAGATGGCGGATGCTGCTCAACAGGCCTTCTCGTCCGACGAGGGTCCGAGCATACACTCAGCGATTCCCGTCTTGAAATCTCTTCATCGAGCGTGGACGACTCAGTCCAAGAAGCCTGCACGCGTGGAATTCACACCCGCCCTCGATGCAGGTTTGGCAAGGTCGCCCAATATTACGACAAAATCACGGATTCAGATGCATATATATTTTGCATGAGTGAGTCGATCGATCCAGCGCATATATCTGTTACTAATTGCACTAGTTTTGAACCCGGGTGAGAAGGTAGTTTACTTCCAGCGGCATTGGTCTGCCGAGCTGCAGAAACAGGTCTTGGACGTGGCCGAAAAGATTGTACGCCATTCTCAAAGTCTTTGGCAGCGTGCGTGTACTAATACAGTTATCAGTTTAAACGCTGCTGGATCGAGCTCCGCGCCGCCGGCACGGATAAACCAGTCCGGGTGCGCAAGAAAGCCAAACTCGCGCGTCTTCTTGCTGTTGATCTGGACTCTGACTCTGAGGAGGAAGCTCCGGCGGCGCCCTCATCGGAGGCAGTTTTATCGCACATGCCTGATTTCAGGAATTACATCGACGCGGTTGAAGAGGTCCCCGAGGACATGTCATTGGTAACGTGGTGGGGTGTATGTTTTTGTTTCCGTTTGTATAAACATTTGCTGAGCTTGCTTGAGATGAATCACCACCGCTTCCATGCTGCCTGGGGCTCTTTGGCCCTCAATTATCTGGCAATTCTTCTGTCTCAGCCGAGCACGCCTTTTCTGCGGGCGGCATCACCATCTCTAAACGCCGTAACCGGTTAGGTGGTGACGTAGTCGAGGCTCTTCAATTCATGAAGTCTGCGCTGCGTGGGGAAACCCTATTTCGTGATATCCCGTCTTCTACTAACAAGCCTACGTTGGTGGCTGATGAATCAGATGGCGATGATTCTGCAGCACTCGAAGAGGGGTTTGGTGTTTGGGATGGATGCCTAGCTGATGAACCGGACGAGGGTGAGGACAATGGGGATATTGAGGAAGATTACTCAAGTTTGTTTGTTGTTTAATATATATATGTAATTATTTACTGCCAAGCCCCGGGCCTGAGGTTCTCCCCGACCCAAGCCCGCCCAAGCCCGGCCCAAGCCCCGGGCTTTCAGGCCCGGCCCGACCCGGAAAACACTAGCGGCTAGCCATAAGGTAGCTCCACCTGGTTACCCTGGTCCGGCTAGTGGCCGTTGGGCTATATAGGGCCTGAACGCAGTGAGTTCTGAAGTGGGTTGATGACTTCGAATTTTTCCGCTATCCTACTTCCTCCGTTGCTTTAAGCGATGGCTCTTACTTGTATGCCTACGACCTCGAGACCATCTTCTCCGTCGGCAGATCTCTCGGGTATTGTATGGAATGACATCACCGTCAAAGATCACAACTTCGGGTACGAGACGGAGTATACCGGTTTTGCTTGGGATGTGCCGAGCAAGCGGGCTTCGCTGAGTGAGAAGAAGCGCTCGAAATACCTCGGCAAGGTTTCTCGTTTCTTGCCGAGGCCAATTCATGCAAGGTGAAGCTTTCTGTGGTGAGTTCCATTCACGGGACTCTTTAGCTTTGTCTATCGCGATGGACGCTCATTCCTGTTGAGGAATATGTGGCGATGCTGGGCACGAGGGATCCCGGAATTCCATCGGGTGCATCCCGACGGCAGTCCCAATTCAGGTCGGACACAATACAATATGGTATATTGACGTTACCCGCCGAGTTTTAATTGCACAAGAGCTTCGAAAAATGGATCATGGTCCATTATGAGCTGTACCCCGGAGAAGTTTATTCATACAATCACCGGTGGTCATTTTGAATGCAGGGTTGAAATCGCTATGCTTTGGAATTGGTTTCTGTGCGGGTAGGAGGAGTTTTGAGGTTTGAACATGAGGGACTGATAAGTAGCAATAATGGCGATTCAATATGGGTGAGAATTCAGAAATACTCGGTGTTTCAACCGATTTTTCCCAATGCGACAGATTAGGTCACCTTACATCCGAGTTTTTCTGGGTTAATTTTTCTAAAACTTTGCGGGGTGGCGGTCTATGAGTTGTTCTCAATCTTGGCGAAGGAGTGTTTGTCATATCAATATTTACGTGGAGAATGTAGTCAACTATTGTTCCCCCTAATTGTTGTGGACTAAAATTGGGGAAGGCGATGGGGGCCGTTCCATTCTCATGAGCTTAGCTAGACTTTGAGGTTGCTGAATTCTGTGAAAACAACATTGTGAACAAAGATTCAACTGAAACGTTGATCTCCCTCATCCGGCGTTGTAAGGCCATTCCTCAGCTTTTCTTCGCCTGGCTTCCAAGGTCGATCGTTTGGGGTAGCAGTAGCCATCATACATATATGTAGGTCATAGTCCTTGAAGATTTAAGCAAGCGAGGTGTCAGATTTAAACAGTTCCAAATTAGGAAAGGGACAATTGAGCTGTTCGATTTATACAGTGCTGGACCAACTGTGGGATTTGCACACCTGACAAAGTGTTTAGAATGTACACCCATTGGGTTCACCAGACACAGGAAGATAGACTCTAGGCAGAAGGGATAAATCATATGACTATTCAACAATGCCAGAGACAGTGGTCCGGGATTATATACTGTATCGCGCGCAGCGCGAGAAGAAAAAATCACAAGTCTCATAAACCTGCGCAAGATCCGGAATTCCCAAACACCGAAGGCAATAATCCAGCTAACCTCGAACCTGCACGGGCGGTGGAGCCTTCTGCACCCCATACTCCCAGCCAAATCCATCCTTCCAGCCGTAAACGAAGAATCACTCCCCCCGATGGCTTGCTCCTGCCAGCTTTGAACATGGGCGTGGTCAACGTGCAAGGAAACCGAAGGGCTTCTATCTTAAATTGAATGGTGGAAAAGCCCTGGTTTCAACTAGTAGGCGACGCTTCCGCTGTTAGTGCCAGTCGTGGTAAGGAGACTGCGATATTCCGCCATGCCCGACATACTTGGCTAAGCACTGTAGGAGACTGAAGCCACTAGGGTCGATCGCATGGGATATGTGTGCAGAATGTGGAAAAATATCTCCGCAGTCATTTTCAGGGGTAGCTTTCGAATGGGAGCGCCCACAGTATGCCTAATATGTCTCTGCTTATGTCTCATGGGGATTGCGATCAATTTGAGTACCTGAAGCCTGCTCAGTTTCAACTTCGTTCATCTGGAGAAATCCATATTTAGCATGGATCAACGTCAGGTTCAATACACAGAAATAGAGGGAAGTTCTCGCTTGGCTGCTCGTCCTTCATAGGTGCGCCCCACTCCAATTTTGTCCCGCACCATATATCTGAAAGGGAATGGCACAGCCACCCGCTAACCTCGGCTATCACCGGCTATGGCCCGGCCCGCCATCAAAAAGCGTCCCGAGCTCATTTGGGTCCCTATCACAAATCTGGATTGTCGGGTAATAGTCAGCGCAATTTCGAGCGGGGCTGTCTATTCAGATGTTTGTCTCGTGCCCCTCGTTGAACGGCAGGGCCCAGAAGGGTTTCATGCTTCTTTCTCTTTATAAAATTACGGATGTCCGTCTGAAGCCTTTCAAGGTCCTTTTATGGATGTTTCAGCCCGAGACTGGGCAAAATATGTACAATAAGTATGGTTTAATGACAACGAAAATGACAAAAAAATGATTTTCCTCTGTTAATTTCAGCCGTGCAACTGCCGGAGCGAAGCGAGGGCATATCTTGTTACCGGTTTAGATTGTGTGCCATCATCGCGTGGGTGCCTTTTGATCGAAGCCTCAGTGAGGGTGAATGTCGACAAAACCTCCCAGTTCGACGGCAACAACTCTACCTACAGTATCTCGCTATTTGACTCACTTCCATCACTGTACACCTGCTAACATCTGTGCACCCTCTTTAACCATGTCATCTCACAAACGAACGATTGTCGTTTTGGGCTCCCGTTCAGTTGGTACGTTAAAATTTAAAAGTTTCCGGCCGTGTTCTACTAAGGACCCATCGCACAACGCGCATATGTAGGCAAATCCTCACTAATCAGGCGATATTGCGATCCGGAGAGCCAATTCGTCAATTCATATTTTCCAACAATCGAGACAACATATTGGAAGACAATTCTAAAGTATGACTGCAAAATCATCGATACGGCCGGTCAGGTTCGTTAGAATTCCGAACTAGAAACAGCGCAACGGTCTGAACATTTTCCAGGACGAATCATCCATCATCAACCTCAAATACATTTATGGCACTCATGCATACGTCCTTGTATGTCTTGTCATTTTCTAATCTCCGTTGTTCCTGAGCGTGGGGTCTTGTGTTGTGATAGGTGTATTCCGTCGCATCCAGGAGATCATTTGACCTAGTCTCAGTACTTTATGATGAAATTTGTGGACTTTACGGCTCACCGGTACCATGCGTAATTGTCGGATGTAAAACGGATCTCGAAAAACAGTGAGGTTAATGCCCAGGACGATACGCGAAGGCTCACATTCGACCCGACAATAGCCGCGAGGTTGAAACAAGCGAGGCGGCACAACTCGCCGAAAGGAGGAAATTCCACACTGAGCACTGCTTAAGTTCACCCCACCACTTCGCTCTCGCTCTCGCTCTCGCACTCGCCTCGCTCCTGTCGTTCCGCCGTCGTCCGCGCCATCGCCTCCGTCCTCACGCTTCGTCCTCACCTTTGTCTTTGCATCCCTCGGCCATTTGGTCTCGTGTCACGGCACTAGACTAAGTTGAAACACTCATATTTTATTATCTCTACTGTCCTACTCTGTGCAGCTTATATCTTATTGATAGCGCGCGCTTAGTCGGTCGGTAGGCACGTCATTTTGCAGCCCACCGCGAGGGTTTCAAACATAGCTTCTGGTTCCTCTCGTGACCAGCGGCCGAACTCCGCATCCACTGCACGCCGTAACCTTCGCCTCGAATTCATCGCCGCCTTCCAAAACCCTTCGAACTTACTCGAAACCACTCCATTCAATTCCTCTTCGCAGTCCGACGCCCTATTTGTCCCTATTCCAGTCAATCCTTCGCATCACGAATTGAGCGAAATACTACAGTACGGGGATGCCGTTAAGAGTGAATGGATTGGGCTAGGGGGGGTCGACCTCAGCACAGAGGCGGCTTTTGCCTGCTGCCAGTGCCGGTGTTACTGCTGCTGCGGGGGCTAATTGCGGCTTGTGAACGGTGGGGCCAAGAAACGACAAGTCTAAAGTCACGGAGGTTTGATGGCATCAGCAATGTGACCCTCGGTTTTGTGGTTGCCGGAAATCAGTGATCATCCGTTCTCGACCAGGCAAACCAGCGTAGAAACTTTGTGTGATTAACTTCACAAGGCTGAACTCAAACTAAACTGAGTGTGTTCATCACGATTTACAACAGAACGCTCACTACCTCGTCTCCCGCACGTTTGGTCTGCAACAGACCTTGTTTGATATCAAACACCTCAATCGATTTAGGGTTTCGAGAAATTCTGTCAAGCGCATCTCAGTATTGTGAAACCTCAACCAGGCGCAAACTGGCGCCACCCCGTGCATTGCTATTCAAGTACTGTGGCCTATTGCAATGAACCTTGTTCGGGAACTATCAGGTGCGCAGTCCAGCGGCGGCATCAGCACGCGGCGTGGGCACACCCGAGGACGCTCCCCGGGTTCCAAGAAATTCTGTCCAGCGCATCTCAGTATTGTGAAACTTCAACCAGGCGCAAACTGGCGCCACCCCGCGCATTGTGGCGTATTGGGGTGGATTCGGCGGCTCGGGTTTCCTAGCGTGCGACATCGATGAGGTCCGTACCTCCTTTGATTTCCGCGTGTCCAGCTTTCCAGGTTTTTCGCCTTTTTTTCGCCCCAACACGGTCGCCATCAAAAGTGATGGCGCCAAATAGGATCAAGGACCATGTTTGGGAACTATCGTGTGCGCAGCCCGGGCACGCCTCAAGGCGCTGCTTGAGTTTTGCGAAATTCTGTCGAGCGCATCCCAGTATTGTGAAACTCCAACCAGGTGCAAACTGTTACAGTCGCTTTCCATGTTTGGCATGAAGGTACCTCGTCCTATGCGCCACTCCCCCCCCCCACACATATCGTATCGACCTGTCCGAGAACTCCCTCATGCAATGTCTATACGCCGTGCCTTCCTTGACGACGCTCAGATTCACCGCCGCTGTCATCGCGCAACGTTTTCTACCGAGAACTCGCAGCGGGGACACTGCTCCCTAACCTCCGGGAGCTTTACATGTGCGAGAAACCGGAGGAAACCTACGATTACGTGCCCCATGACGCACATGCTCACCGCTCGACAGGGATCATGCGCTCCCGCAATTCAGCTCGACGTCTTCGAGCTGGACCTGGCGCGCCAGCCTCCGAAAAGCGAGCTGGAGCGAACGCGGTTGGATACTACCTTCAATATGATGGTTAACGTAAATCCCGTGCGCGAGTACTCCGCCGTGCGGCGGCAGCTCCAAGCGCTCATCAGGAGTGGGCTGGATTTGCGCATCAAGCTGGTGAGACAACGTGGCCCTCGACGGTGTGTGCGTGGCGTTTCGAGGAGTACGCAGGCGGTGAGATGACTTTCTTGCATATTCTGCCCTCTGTCTTACTATCTATTTCCCAGCTCTGCACTCGATGTGGTGATATAGACTATATCTGCCTAAAATAAGAGAATATGGCACGAATCTAACTGATTGTTGCCTTTGCATGGAATTGATTGAGTTTAGAGCTTGTTTTTCTTTAGTCTAATATCGCTCGGTATGAATGTCAACTCTTCCCTCTCGCCGATGATCCGCTGCGCGTACAAAAAGCGTATCCGTCTTGTCTGAACATAAACTCCTCCAATTCCACAAGCCCACCCATCATTCATTTGCACCGAACAAGAGTGCCTTTAAAAACTGATTCATCAAACTGGCGTTCGACAGTGTAGCGCAGCTGTCCACTGGGGAGCCGTGCCTACAGTATCGCCGTCCTTTCTTTGGGACGACTTGTGGGTCCCGACTGGCAATGAAATATGGTAGAACGCAGAAAATACTCATCCCAAGTCCCATCTAAACGTAGTCCTGTGCTTGCCGCGCATCAGCCATCGCTGATGAGCTGAGCTAAATGTCATGCGCGTCCGACGGTCCTAAGAGTAAGACACCAGTCTCGTGCTCTATAAATCGGGGGGAAAAATCCGTGGGTCGCTATATAAGGGCAACGAGGTAGAGTGAGTGTAAAGCAGCAGAGGCGGGACTCCCGGGTTTCCAAGCCCTTACAATTATCTAGTTCACAACTTGGATGGGGGCCGGGTCGACCATCACTGGTATCCTCGACGTACGTCCTGTGCTTGCGACATTGCCTCCACGAGTTAACGACTTCAGAACAAGACCAAAACGTTCAACCTTTCCATCTGCTCCGACTTTTCTGGATTCTGTCGACGGTGACTGATGAAAACGGAGACTTGTCTTATCTGCGGCCGTTTGACTTGTCTGAGTACGACCCGAGGTTAGTAGCGAATTATTTTCTCCGTCGATGTGACCAACTGGATGCAGATTACAAAAACTTATCCAACTAGGACGTGCTTGTCGCCCCACCGTCCACAAGCTATTCCAGCAGGAGGACGTTGTCGGCCTCAACGGATCAGTTGTGTTGGTGGGCGATGCCGCTCACACCGTTCTGGTAAGTCATCCTGTACAAATTTATCTGAGTAGTTATGTAGCAACGTATAGATCCACGGAAGCCACAACTCGTCGATGGCGGTAAGTGCAGCTCACTTTGCAGCCTGTTCAAACCCTTAATTCGCGGTTAAACCAGGTCGAAGACGCCGTGACCCTCGCAACTCTGTTCTCTCACCTCTCCAACGCCAAACAGATCCCCGTCTTCACTGAAACGTACCAGGAACTCAGACAGCACCGGAAGAACGAAACGCGAATGTCTGAGTACCAATCCCTCGTTCAAATTACACTACCCGATGGGCCGTTACAGGAGGAGAGAGACGTAACACTTCGCCTCACCCTCGACCAAGCTTTTCTGGACTTCGACAATTGCAAATCATTGGAGCCGGTTTGGGAGCAGTACCTCGTCTTTTTCAACCATGACGCCGGTGAAGTAGCCCGAGATTGGTGGAGCAACAATTATCATGTTCAGCTGTTCACTCACTGACGATCCCGCTCTTGTCAGATGGGGCTTCGCACTCAAGAAATAAGCAACCATAGCTCTTGCACGCTCTCAAATGTAGTACAAATTAACTGTGTATAATTTCAATACAGTAGTTAACGGTGAAGCGAAATGCTCAAGCGATTTCGCCATTCAAGACGCAATAGTGTGCAAAACCATTAGGGATTTTTGTGTATACCGACTGTACGGTATCCTGGCTACCCCGTGGTACAAAGCTCTGTGTGAATTGCTGCTGTTCTGGTGGAGAACGAGAGCCATCTTTTGAAACCGCCAGATTGATCCATCACGGGGAAGCGAAACGCGTCCCATTGTCGCGCGGCAAGTAACCTACGACTTCCGGGATGTCGATATTCGTGATCCTCCCCCCCGAAAACCCCCAAGGGTGCAGAATTATGAATATTCATTGGCCCAGGACCGAGCCCGATGCCCAACTCAGCTTAAGTCTCTAGAGCGGCTTCGTGCCATTTGCTTTAAGTCCAGCAGTGGATTCGTTGGGTAGTAACTGAAGATAATAGAATTGCTACATCGTTTCAAGCACAGTCAGTGTTAAGAACGAAAGGTTAAAGAGGTTTTCCTTTGAGACTGACGGTCGAGACGCCTGACCTACTTCCCCGAACACACACACACGGCATTGGAGTTGTTAGTGGTTGGATTTGAGATATATTGGAGCATAGACTTTGTCTAGCTCTTTTGTGATTGATTCCACTACTGCACTTTGGTGCATCATTTCATTGCTTCCCCGTACATTTCGCTTCCCCGTTAAATACTGTACTCCTGAATGAGTTTAAAAAAATAGGGTACGTATCACCCATCCAAGATGTTGTTCAACTCAAAGACATTGTGGGCGGCAAGCTAATTCAATAGCTCTGATGGCCAGATACAAGTCTTGTTGGGACAGAGCAGTTGTTGATTTATATAGCAGGAGCACGCTTTGCGTTCTATTTCCAACATATATCTCGCACAGGGTGTAGGGACGTGGGAGGAGAAGTGCATGGCCGGCGACTTCCCAAGCAGCAGCCGGGCAAATGAATGAGATGACTTCAACTCAAACTCAAACTCCAAATTCACATTTTGAGACACATGACATTTTGAAACGCGTGAGTCGGCGCTCGGGACGCGATCATTCAAAACAAACCACAATACAGCGCAGACTGCGCTGATTTCGATTGCAGCATCGGTCCAGGGCCATTTTTAGGGCTGCGCTCTTTGCAAATGGCTAGCCCTGCTCCTCACAAAGGTTTCTGTCTATTCAGAATGTCGTGGGACCGAAAGTTCTCCAGCGTATAAACATGGGTTCAGATTTTGAATCGCGTGACCCGGCACTTTAACTCACATTTTGAGACGCATGACATTTTGAAACGCGTGATTTAAATTGCAGCATCGTTGGTCCCTTTGAGGTTATTCGCAAACTTAGCCCGGTGACCTATCAATTGCGACTTCCTGTGTCTTACGGAATTCACCCCATTCTCAATATAGCGCATCTCGAACTCTATCAGAAATCGCCTCCAGAACTCGGTGAATGTCCCCAAGAAAAGTCTTAATAGAGACGACTTCGATACTATACCCGAAGTGGATGTTGAACAAATATTAGCAGAACGCTTCCAGAAGACCAAAGGACGGAGGATCCAGCAATTTAAACTCGAAAAAGACGAATATTCATCAGCAACTCTGCCGCGCGGACTCCGGTGAGGGTCTTGTGTTCGAAAAATGAAATTATTTTCGCTCCGCCATGCCCGTCTTCCACCTGTATAGTATACGAGACTCCTCCTTTTCTCATTTTCCCTTCCTCTATTTCCCTTACCTTTCTTTCATTAAATCCCCGGAAGAAAACAGGCGCAATAATTTCCAAAACGAACCTTTACAGGCCACGACCTTCAGCCTCAACTCTCTGATCCCACGCATGGCAATCGCCGGCTCGCGTCTCGACATTCACAAAGATCTGGGGGACAGAATTCTTGCTCTGCGCAGCTTACACGGCCCGGACATATATATATACAACTGTCGATATGAAGGGAAAAATACAGTCCAACCACCACAGAGGGGTATCCTCAAGACTAAGCCATGGTATTTCTAAGGTTCAAAATGCGAATATCTCGTGGGATCGATTCAAACCTTAAATATGTCTAGTGCTCCCTTATCCCTCCTGCTCTCGGCTGAATTAAACCATTCAATAGTGAGGCACATTTGCATCTCGATATTTCCTTTTTCAGAGGTGCACACTTTAACGCCGGTTGCAGCCTGTCGTCCGTTGCTATTGCCCCTATATACCGTCAGTCCTTCCGATCATCTATCCTTCCTTCGAGCGCAACCTGCGCCGTATTGTAGGTGCTAACCCTACCAGGATTACGAGTATATATTCCCTACTGTCGTCCGTTGCTATTGCCCCTATATCCAGTCAGTCCTTCCGATCATGTATCCATTCTGTTGCCTGGATATCCGCATCATCCATCATTTGTTGGGCGCGTGGACGATCCGATGATCAAGGCCCCCACCTGCCCCCACAGTTTCGGGCCGGTGATCCCTTTACACCTCCTTGAAGTAATTTCCTTCGTCAGCCGCCCCATTCCCAGTCCTTTCATGTTCTAGCTTGGGCACGCTCTTCGCGTTCGTTCTCTGCGCCCGCCGCGCCTCACTTACTTCCAGGTGCGTACATACCTTTTACGAGCTTGTGCCAGTGCGCTGAATATCCCCATTTCCGTCCGCACGGTACCTGCTACTCAAACACTGCCATGCCGTGCGTTGGCGACAGCTGTTGCCCGCTTGCGCCGCATCAACGACAATTACAGGTCGGACGAGCCCGTCGTACTGCCGCAATGACCATCGCTCTCTCACCATCAACTCCAAACTTGCTCATCCGCGCCGTCGAAAGCTTGAGTACTGATTGTTGCTCGGTGAGCTTCCCATGTTCGTTATTTTCATCTCTCTCGCTTACATCAGGGTGGATCCGTTTCTCCCAAGATCTCGAAGCCGGCCTGGATCTACAATATCGACAGCGGGTGCGTCAGGCTCTCCTCTCCCTCCATTCGCAAAATTAGACACTGATATTGTCTTGAATTGCAGGCGTTATAATTATGGGATGCCATTTGATGTGCAAGCTCGAGCAGGAAGAGACCGCCTCGATCTCAAGCCGCGATGACGGTGGGTGATGGGAATTGCATTGGGAGCGCTTCGGGGTGCGTCCGTGCACTATCTGTACGTACCATTCTGTCGTAGTATGACTTGAATGAATGTCATTGAAATTGTGTGCGAGCGAGCCGAGAGAATAAGAGGTAAAAAAAGGCCAGGCCAATATTTGGCCAATACTCAACACAATATTCGACCAATATTTGGCCAATACAACACATTTTGGCCAAATATTGATCCGGCCTTTTTTTGCCAAATATTCGTCAAATATCCAGCCAATACAACCTATATTGGCCGAATAACGACCGCTGCGAATTTGCCTCAAAGTCCGGTGCGTGTTAAGGAGGAATGTGCCGTTTTTTTGCGAGCGCCTGTGCGAAGGTTGTGGCGGATCCGAAGGGCGCTGGGTGAATATAGGCGGGAGGGCTGTCGTTTGTTAGCGTCTGTGTGCGCATTGGATTGAATGCGAATTATGCACCTAGTGAGGAGTCCCAGGAAGAATGCCAAGGGAAACACCATACGAAGAACGAGCAAAATCTCGGATGGTGCACCCCCTCGCCATTGAAATCACGTCGAGAATACCAAGAAATATTTCTTCTGAATGTATACACATAGGGCGCAAGCGTAGAGACCATACTGGGATCATGGTGAAGAGACGGTGCACACAACTTCAACTCAAGGAAGCGTAATCCCAGCAAGTGCCGGAAAGTCGCTCGATGGGAACTCCTGCCAAATCGAGTTGACTTTTCTCCATGTGTGGCCCCCTGGAGATTTTCAGCACGTATACATCACCTGAATTACACAACTTACCGATGGAACAGGCCTCCAATGTCGGACACGCATCGTTGTAGCTGTGGGCCAGTGCGAAGGCTTCTGGCTTAGTGAGCCAGTTATTGTCTGGCATATTTTCGATCGAAATGAATTCCAGGCCGTAGAACCGCCCAAGGCTTTTTACAGCGGTTGCTATATTCTCCTGCGTTGGAATGTGCATGAGAAATATGTGAAGTTATATGGAAGACAAAAGCATACCCGCAGATCCGCAAGATGTTGCCATCGCAAGCACAGTGTCCTCGTATACGGTATGTTTCTCGAGAGCGAATCCAAGATCTCCGTGAGACGATAATCGCACTCATTGATCGTCATAATGAACGGAGCGCCGTCCGGTATCCTTGACGTGAGAGCAATGATATGCTTCTCAATGTCTAGGTTTCTGCTCTTGAAGCCCCAGGTGAGTTTCGCTTCTCGAAGCTCTCGAGTAACTATTCCACGGACGAAACTGACTGGCGCGCCGAGAGCCCGAAGGCCCGGCATTGAAAGTGGTGGCTTGATCTCCAACTGTATGCCAAGTGGACTCGAGAAGGAGATTAATCCCGGATGGCGCCGTAGAAAATGTAAGGTTGGGTGGTCATTTGTGTAGCTGCCCAATCCCATGTGACAGCTGACGAGACAGGGAAATGACAATTCCAGAAATGTGCGCCCATGCACCGGATTATATAGGGTCAGGTTCAATGATAGGTGCTTGAGGCGCAGTAACAGCTTGAGCGAATCCAAGATCAAGGCGATATGAGCCTTGTCAGGACTGGTGGGAGACGAAGCATCAACTGATTGTACGATGCCATTAAGGTAACTGATCACTTACACTTCTCGGAAATCCGGTGAGCACCGGAGTGTCATCGATCGTACGAGTACTCCCAAAATAGGTTTTGACAGAAGCGTGTGGCAGAACACATTTCTGGACGCGACGGTCTCGACCTTCACAACACAATATAGCACAGGGACAACGAGCGCATGGAACAGCTTGGAAACTCGGGAAAGAGCTAGTTGATCTCCCTGTAGTGTATCCTGGATTATGTGGGTGAGGATTTCATTCGGAAGCCACTGGGAGATTCCCTTGGATTGTCGAAGGCTTAGTCGAAGGTCTGGCATGGTAAATGGAAAGCGAGTGAAGGGTACTCGTGGCGGTAAGAGGAGAAGATGTATGTCATTGTAGATACACATGGCGCACAAACACGTGACCCGGTGATTGCGGTCCGCTCACGTGTCCTTACGCAACACGCCAACAAGTTGGCAATGACAGCTCGACTGTTTCAACCAAGTTCGACTGAGTATAGAACGAGTGCTTTGCCTGTTCCACTGAAAATTGATGGAGACCTCATATTACATCTTTTGAATAAATCTCAGTTCCCGGATTGGTTTTACTGAATCAAAAGTCTTTTAATTTATCGAAAACACCGTTAAATGGGCAGTTGTAGAGCACTACAATCCCGAAAAAACCGAAGAATGGGGGAAAATCAAATCATACGAACTTCAAAATGATAAAGATGAGTTAGACTATAGTTTTAGAGCCCAGAGTCTTCATAGATGCAGGGTTTTGTCAGTGAAACTGCTGAGATAAAGAGATAAGAGCAAATTTTCGGATATTGAACCCGTGGGTCACATACCTGTGCTATATATAAACATTTTTCTCTGCCAAAGTATGTCCATAAAATGTGTAGGTGCGGTGCTGAGCAACGGAACGTGCGCGACAGAAGTGGATTCGAGAACAAACACGGACAAATATGCCGGATCAATCATGGGCGGTGCCTGTCCCCACAACAACTTCGCAAGGTCAGCGCGCTGCGCGTGTGGTTGCCGGCCTGCAGTGCGAGAGGAGCGAGATTTCAGACCGCATTGAATGTTTGTATACTAGAAAGTACTCCATTTACCATATGAAGAAATCTTATATTTGTTTTTTGAACCCGTTGATGGCTCAAGCACAGAATGAGAAGCTTCAGAGGGGGCCGAGAAAATTTGCCCCTCCTTTGGCCTATTCCCACGCGGTCCCGTGCGCCGCTGTGCTTTAAACGTGTTTAGATTAAACATGTGTTTAAATACGTTCTGCCTTCGCTTTCCGGTGCATTAAACGTTTCGTCCGGGGAGTTATCTTTGGGGGGCGACCCGAACGGGGACGATTTTCCACGGATCCGGTGTCCCTGGTACTTTTTCCATATTTTCCTTGCCATCGGTAATGGAATATCAAATCGTGCCGCATTTTCTTTGATATTCTTGTTCACGACCATAGCGCCAATGAACTGGTTTTTGATGGCAGAGTTGTGGTATGTATGCATATGTAGTGTCCTTGGGCATCGAGTTAATAATATTATGGCACGTCGAGGCTCGACACGTAAGTGGTGGTTGAAAAGAAATGCAAGATCAAACGCGTGATGTCATTTGTGACGATCACTTATTTCGGGCACGAGTACTGTAGCGTTTCGACCAAAGGTTCAGGTGACGCGTGACGGAGGGTCATGAACTGAACAATTTGACCTATGTGACGGTGACGCCGAATGAATGAGCGATGACTTTTTTGAAGTCTTCAAAGGGCACGAAAACAATTTTTGAGCTACTCGAAATTTGACAAGAAAAAAAAAAAAAGGCGCGAGAAACTACGGGAAAAATGCTATTGTTCCTCGCAGAGCATCAAGGCCTGGTCGCCGATATCCTGAGCCTCTGAGCTGAAGAACCGTATTGGGCGGAGGACTGTGGCAGCCGCATTTTGGAGGGGAAGGGTCGAGTTAGAGCATTTTTGCAATAGGGAATGTGGCATTCAAACGCTGCGGCGCCGCGCTCCCCCGGCGACGGAAAAATCCAAGCCGAATCACCACACGAGGCATTCAAACGTGATTGGTTATGAAAACCTTATCTTTCACGGAAGATTGGCAGGAGATAGCCAGCGAGATTCCAGGCAAGACTGTCTGTTCAGATTTGCCGTAGCTGCCCTCGTTCTTATGCCCAGGGCATGGAAGGTCTCCATAATGCAGTGAGGCGATGCAGCGTCGTTTGCCACTGTGGGATTCGAACACTGATTCCCCGGCGCCGCGCTCCCCCGGCAACGGGAAAATCCACCGGAAATTCCCGGGGCCTCTTTTTGAGGCGATCTCGGAATTCATAGGATGGAACCTCCGAAAGGCAGCGGACTCCGGAAATGCAGTCCGAGAGTTTCCTGTGACAATAGTGACGCTCTGGACTTCAAAATTGATCCCGGAATGCGGATTTCGAGGCCCGCGAAACTCGGAGCGGACCTCGGAATGACTGCCCGAGAATGTATATAAAGACTCTGAGTTTTGATTCCCTACCGTAAGGTACGGGTCTGACTTTTGGATTTTGGCCGCGGTTTTCGCGTAAGCACCTTCCTTCCCCGCCAAAAATCTCCGGTTTCTTACCAACTTAACGGACCATGAATTGGACGCTACTATATATTAGTGCAGATGTTTGGACTCATTACTTGTACTCTTTGCCTATAGTAACCGTAACGCAGAAGAGGACTGCTCAGAATAGTGGCGCTTCCCCTCCTGCCCGTGTTCCCAGTGTCTGGGTCATGGCCGCAACCCATCCGTGGAGGAGCTGAGGAGGAGGCAGACAGTTGACTGGCTCAGCATGAGAGTACACTTGGTGTACATGTATCAAACAGCACTTCACTGTTGAAAGATCGCAGGTATAACCAGGCCAAACGTGATGCGTACACACTCGCGAAGACTGGGCGAACAATTCCTAGCCCTCATATCTTGTTTGCACCCGGCATCGCCTCCGAAGCTACACGATGCAGTAAACTGCATCCCGAAATGCCACATAACGGACGACGTAAGGTTACTACAGTTGTGGACAAACAAAGCCCACAAAGAGCCTGTGGCCCCAACCAGATTTAATTTTGGCCCAATTTTAATTTATTTGAACTCGGATTGACTCAAAGAGTCCAAAAAACATGGTCCGAAGTTTTTCCTACGAGGAATTAGCGACGCCAAAATTTTGGCCCTGCTCCAATTCTCAGAATTTTGATCGGAGACGATTGGCGAAAAACAGATTTTTTTGAAGCACAGCCACATTATGTCATTATGTTGTCTGCCGGCGGAGTTTTCACTTGCCGACAACGTGCCGTGTCGAAAGTAAGGTTCAAAACCAAAAGGTGTAGAGGTTAATAGTGGGTAAAGATGAAAGAGAGCTGGAAGTCTCAATCAATTCACTTTCCGTTGAAATGTCTCACCAGTTTTGTGAATCAGCTGCACATGTGACCAAGGAAAGATAATTTTATTTTGCCACACCCGCTCAATGAATTTACGAGATTTTTACGGAATCAGATGCAGCTCAATGAGACGCGTCGATTGCGTATATTCTCATAATTTTCCCATGCTTTTAAAGCGGGTGCCAAAATTTTGACTGGTCCGGAACACTAATTGATGAATTGCCGGACAACGGCTCGACAGAATCACTTTATTTTTGTATCATTGTGACTGCCTTGACGAGATCTATCGATTGGTGCATTCACCTCGTTTTTTTTTTTTTTTTTTTCTTCTAGCGGACTTTGATTGTCCACAACTGTACAGACTTGGAAGAAACTTCGGCCCCCAAACCAAAACCATGGTCGACCGGCGATGACGTCCCGGACAAGGACACCTGCCGTAGTCATCGTGACCGCGCCAAAGTTTATGCACACCAATTTGCGCTCCGGACGCAGCTCGTTGCATGCAAAACTCCCAAGGATTTTTGGGACTTTGTTCCCAAACGTACAGATCCACGTCCAAAGAAGGCAAAAGTCAATGTCACGGAGTTGTCAGCGGATTTCGAGACTGGGCTGAATTATCCAGAAGTAACACCTGCCTCCTTTAACTCTGATCAACTGGCTTTCAATGCACGAATGGTGAGAAACTTACATCCTCCTCCCGACTTGTCTCCCCAACAATCATATACACGCGAAATAACTATCAGAGAGATTGAGGAAATTAAAAAGCACATCAAAACCCACGGACTCGACACTGCCTTTGGGGTCGATGGCTTCTCATACGAGGACTTCATGTCAATTCCAAATGAGAAACTCCAATTGAGCCAGCATGGCATTGACAAGCCTAAAATAAGGGCCTCCGTAGTCCTCAAGCACACGAGGCTCATAGAAAGCCCCTAGTTTGATATCCTCCCTCCTTCCTTTGTGTTCACCTCAGCGCCGTTGCGGAGCCCGGGTAGTAGAACTGGTGCTAACTTCTGTAAGTAGTGAATCAGGCACTAGCTCGAACCTTGGTGTTGACTAGAGCAACCAAAAATTTAACATGTTTGAATGTATCCCACAGCCGATACGTTTGTCTACGGCGGAGTATAGCATACCCAAAAACAGACTGGGGAGTCTCTGATTGTTCGTCGCTGAATTCGGAGGCCAACGATCCAGATGAGGGAATGAGCCTAGCGGGAAATGGAGAACTACACCGTGACGATGTCGTTGACACAATAGTCGTGAGTATTGATGGTTAAGGATCCTCGGGATGGGCAGGTCCCCCCGAGTGTACAATGCCAACAACCATTGATTAATATTATTACAAGGCGTCTAGATTAAAATAATTCATTTTTCATGCCGCAAGCAGCAGGGACAGCCATAAGTAGAATATTTAAGCTCGTACGTAGAATTAATCACGATGCGGTGGGACCTGGAGGCCAGCCGGATAGGCCTGCTTTCCCCAGCCATCCACCGTTCCTTCGCCTCTGTCCAGGGCGTATACGTAGGCAGATGGGCGGCGCGTCCGTGTACTTTTTCTTCCTGTTCAGAAAGTATTGTTAGTGGCTACTTTGATGATGCAATGCAAATAACCTTCCAGGCGGTTATTTGAACTGTCTGTCCGAAGCCTTTTCAATCTCCGCTGTCAAAATTCGCCGTCCACATCATCAGTTACATCATCTCAATCTTACCCCATCTGCAAGACAGCGGAGATTGAAAAGGCTTCGGACAGACAGACAGCTTAATTTATAAAGAGGGTGAAGTATTTTCATGAATGTTTCTCTATATGAATTAGCTGAGTAGATTCATCTGGTTTTTATCAAGAACTGAGCAAGTTATCGGTAATTCTTCGAAAATATCTCAAAACGGGCGAAATTTCGCCGCACCCTCGGTTCCAATAGCTGTAAGGACAGAATTGACAAAAGGCAAACAAAAATACACCAAAATATTGCAGAGGAGAAATCAACATTATTGAGATAATTCACTCTATTGTGCTCTTAGACTCTCAGCACCAAATCTTCAATTGCTTCTTGCCCCAGACATGCTTAATTTATACAGCTGTAACAGAGGGAAACAAATTTTACCACTCATGGAATTGAATGGTGAGTTTAAAAGGCGAAAAAAAGCACACTAGAATATCTCATCAGACGGTAGGCATACTTCTACTCGGTGTACCTACTGAACCGCTATTAATAGGAGGAGTCCGTGTGCTATCTAAAGTGCCTGCGAAATCATATCCGACCGCCAACATTAGGGCGGTGCAAACGAGCACTCGTAAGGTGCATTAGTAGCGATGCCAGGGGACCTGAAAAGTAAGGTAGTTAGTCAGTGGCGTAAGGTACGGGGGGTGCACAAACTAACAACTTGGGTCAAAGGGAACGGGGCACTTCCTGAAGCAGGAGACCAGTTTGAACACATTGCCCTTTTTCGGCATCTTGGCACAAGCCCCTTCTGAAATTCCCCTGCAAAGCACGTGGATATCATGTGATCAGAAGGCGGCTTGTTCCGAACCTACTTCGAATGGGTACTGTACTTTTTCCTTCAAATCGGTAGTCACGCATCACGCACCCCCCTGTCGATCACGAACTTTGGTCAAGGTCATGCGTCACTCGGGCCTCTGTCGAACCTCCAGGTGGTCACACAGGCCCCAAATTGCCTAAATAAAAATAAAAAAGCAAAAAAGGCAAAATTTTCGGTTCAAATGCCGAAATTTTCGAGGTATCACGCAAAAACTCGGCGGCTGCTGAAATGTCGAATAGGTAAAATGGGTCACACATCACACCCCCTGTCGATTTGAACGAAAAAGTACAGTACTGGCAACGCAGAGGGTTCTGATGGCTATTACATAATACATCGAAAGGCGTTTGAGATGCCACATTCCTAGTCTTATAGCAATCACGCTCCTCTCAGGAAGACACCGACTGATTACGCAATTGCGTGGCTGTGCCGCCAGGCGTTCTTTTCTTTCTAAGGTAGCGGACATACAAGTTCGGTTACCCCACGTGACTACCGAAAACGGGTGATTCTCTACGAGTATGAGTTTCCAAAGTGAAAATAAGGATTTCGACACAACAGAACTGTGTAAATGTACTCTGAGACCTCTCCCAAATATTTTGAGGAGTTTTACTTGAGAAATGGGAGACTAGTTCCCAAATCTACGTCAACTAGTTGATTTTGGAACTAGTCCTTCATTTCTTAACCGAAATTCTTCAAAATATTTGTGAGAACTTCTAGGTCACATTCAAACAAAACTGTTGTGGCAGAATTTCTATTCCCCCCCGAGGAAAAGAGGATTTCAGGAAAGGATCTCAAAATATCCCAAAAAGGTAGGTCACGTGGGGTAACCGAACTTGTATGTCCGCTACCTTACCGCAGCTGGACGGGGCTGAATAAATCAGAAAAAATTCATACGCATACAGGAGGCATATAGAATCATTTCTTATAGCGACAGTTAAGTGATACAGAGGGCCAATATCTCAATATGAGATCAGCCTGAAATTTGATCAAAATTTTTGCCTTGGCAAGTTGATCATATATCATCACGGGCACTCGATGAGCTGCTTAGAGATGAGTGAGGACCCTAACTATTTTCGAGTTTTCTATGTCTCCAAATATTTCTAGATTTATCGCGGGAAGGTACGCGCCACAACGCGGTGTTCAAAAATCAGTCGGTGTCTTCCCGATGGGGTCGTGATTACTAACAGACCGTATACGGATACTTACTTGTTCGTCATCCGTTTCTGGTCTGTAACAGAGACTACCACATTCCTTATGTTGTCGGTAGGGGTCTGTACAGGCACACCTTTGGAAAACTTTGTAGGAATATATACCTCAGAAATGCAATCTCCGTTTTCGCAGTAGACTGTTTGCGCTGCAGCCATTGGAGCCATCTGATGGTTGATTGGTGTTGCGCAAACTGATGGCTAATGGCTGATGAATGGCTGATGAACCGAATTCATGGAATTGTGCCAGAATGAGAGGCAATGATGTCGTAGATCAGGGGGGTTTTCCATCCCATGGTGGCTAGCTCTGTGCGCGCAGCATCAATCACATGTCTGGTATTAGATAGGTTGTGCAAAAGCCGCACAGGCCGCATGCGGCTTTTGGCAGTTGTGCAAAGCCGCATGGAAAAAATCGAATATTAGGTGTGTCAAGGAATTATTCCAATGAAACACTGCCTGAGTTGAGAGAGGGGTACTGATAGGTGAAGGAGTCTCATCGGCACCTCGCCTGCCACGTGCAAGATGCGAAAAGTGTGAGAAAGGGGAGTGGAGCTCGAGTGAAGCAAGAGTGATGCGCCGGAAACACGGCTTCCCACGCTTGCAATCCAACCCACACGACTTTCAGTAGTTGCATTACAGGTTTAGAGGGACATTGTAATCTTGAGCACAAAAAACAACTGAGAACAACTCAGGAAACCGTACGGCTTTGCACAATTGCCAAAAGCCGCATGCGGCCTGTGTGGCTTTTACACAACCTATCTATTGTCCTCCTTGCATTTTCCCCACTCGGTCTCCAGCCTGGAAATGCCGACCCTTCAAGAGCGAAATATCTGTGGTCGGCTTATTATTTCTCCACTTCTGCACGGGAAGAGATAAAATATGCACACAGCCTTAGTCGCAGCCGCGGAGTGGTAGCGCCGTCCTGAGCGACATCGGCACGGCGCGCATGTACATGTCGCAGCTTGAGCCCCGTCGTCCTGAGGCTGCGAGCGCGCCGCGGTGGCCAGTGTATCACTGTATGATTGCAGACCGAACATCGTGACAAACTTTTGTCCAGATTTGGGAACTGCTACTGTTCCTCTGGTTTTAACCCCACTATTTACACAATATCTTGATGACTGCCCTCTACAGATTCCCCGGAACGAAAGTTCAAGAAGTGAAAATATATATTTCCCAGCGTTTGCGGTTCGGGCCGGTAATTAGAATGCCGCAGCGCCTCCGCGTTCCGTCTCAATACTCACAAACAAAGAGGTGGTCCGTGCGGGTATAATAGGGGAGCCGGGGCAGAAGCTGAGATTGCGTGATCGGTCACGGGCATCAAATCACCCAAACCAGACGTGTCATTTCATCCTCTCACTATCATTCTACACCTGCGCTACCATGAAGGAATTCCCACAAGAGCTCATTGACCGAGTCCTAGACCTTTTGTCACACCAGATCTGGTCCATTCACCCTTTGTTGCCGGTCCCCGACAAATAGGAGATCTGGGCTTGGTATGTCAGCAATGGCTTCCTCACAGCAGATTCCACCTCTTCTTCCGCGTGAGCCTTCGGGCGGGAAATATCAAGGCATTTTTTAGCCTGGTTCACCATTCAAAGTCCACCATCCTCTCCACCATTCATACTTTGGACCTTCATTTTTCCCACCAGATTCTGCTCGTCGACAAGGCGGAGATGGGATTGTTTAGTCAGAGCTTTAATCTGGTCTGCCTCTCCATCCATGTGCACGAGGATGGGGACAGCAGCCTCCAATCACTGGTCTCGATTTTGGGAACCACCATACCCACAATTTCGTGGCTCATCCTCAGCTTCCGCACTCTCTCAAGCAGTGGGATAGTTGAGGTCATGACCTGCTTCCCTGGCCTCAAGGAGCTGGGACTGAATGGGAACGACATTCAGACCTCAGATGATGCCATACCTGCATGCCGATTACCCCCACGCATCCACGCCCTCAGGCTCAGCATTTCGACGATGGGTGCTGCTGATCGCTTCTTCAACTATATCTTGTCCCTTCAGTTTCCTCCTATCCTCCGGAATATTAAACTGGGCGTCGATTCCATGCGCACAGGGGGTGGGATTGAGGTTTATTTCAAACGGCACGGGCATGAAATTCATGTTATGGAACTAGAAGGCGCTTCAAGATGGGGCCTGCCAGGTCAGCATATAACTCCATACCGCTGTCGGAAACGACTAAATTTCTCAATAAAAGTGTCGGAAAGTTGAAATTTTGGAATAAAAGTGTCAGACTGGCACAGCAGTGCGTCACAAATACACCCCGAGCCGAGAAATCAGCAGTAGCTCCAAGGAAGACAAGGAGTACAGGGACCAACATGACGTTGGGTGTAGATTGTACTGAGGCATTATGTGAAGATGAGCTGGGAGCATGGTAGACTCGCCCAGAAAAAAGTAGGACATGTAGCAAATAATATGGAACGCGTAGATAATTTTGAGAGGGGAAAATATGGATGAAATATGATAGATTATACGTGGCGCTGCATTCGCGAGACCGATAACAGTGAGGTATAGTGCGAGTGTGAGTTGGAGTAAACCAGTAGACGTATATGTCCCAGCCGCAGGCCCCATGCCTCAAGGACAAAGACGCCATCCCCACCACCAGCGTCAGTCTGGGGATGAGAAGGTGATTCCAACCAAGGCAGCAGGGCGTGCATAGGTCTCCCCAGCAACGGCGGAGTCCACATCCACATCCACATCACCAGCGTCGACACGAAGACGCACCCGAGCCTCCAACGACCGCCAGCACGAGCACGAGCCTCCTCTCCATGAGGAGAACGGGACGTGACATATCCTCCTCAGTGTACGTCCCATCTACACGTACGACATGGCGTCATCCACAGCCTGCTCGTCTTTGGCTGTCCACCCTACCCCGCGCATCTTCCGTACCCTGCGCAAGGCGAAGACGGCAGGCATCCCCATCATCAGCGCCGATGCGAGGACGAGCGCCCACCGACCGCCGGCACGAGCACGAGCACCCGCCCATCCACATCGACATCCACGTGCCACGTGCAAGACGAAGATGGCAGCCCCTTCACCAGCGTCGAAGTGAAACGCCGTTGGCACCACCTACAGCCGATAGAGAAAACTTGTCTCCATAAACGTCCGCAATTTGGCACAGATCTGATCGTCAGATCCAGTATTCAGTCCTTGCCGAGATTTGCCACACGTAGACATCACCAGCAACAATGTCTTTTCTTCCAATCGCGGGCTTGGACAGACCTCTTATCATTAGGGGCAGTCAGAGTAGACGCTTTTGGGCGGTTTTGGGGTCGGTTCTCGATACGGTTTTGTAAACGGTTCTGGAAAATGTTTTGGCCAAAACGGGGGGCGACGACGGGCATCGGAAGAAGAAAAGGAAGACCTCCCCAACGGCTTCATCGTCTGGGGGGTCAAGGTTTGAGGAGATGCAAAAGAAGCTGTTGAAGCTGGTGGACGGGAAGAAGGCCGCGACGGTCACCTCGAAGCTCCCGCCCGGAATGTGCGGCCCTCTTGGCTTCCGTAAGGGAGATGCTGAATACGAGCCCTCTTCTCGGAAGACACCGGATAGCACCCTCTTCTCGGAAGACACGAGAAGACCCCTCTTCTCGGGAAACACTGGAGGGCACAGAAGCACGAGAAGGCACCCCCTTTTCAGAAGACACCCTCTTTTCGGGAGACACCGGATGGCCCTCTTCTCGGAAGACACGAGAAGGTACCCTGAGAAAGAGAGGGAACCCTGCCAGCGGTTGAGGGTCGCACGTAGGAAAAGTAGGAGAGACGGACGTACTTGGGAAGCCCTTCCGACCGATGCGGTGAAAAACCCAGTCGATAAAAGCGCTGAAGAGGTGATCAGACTTCTCGGCCAACGTGTGATCTATCAAGAAGTGTCGGGCCGAATGTGCGAAAAATAAACGGAAACGCGCCGGAGCGTCGATCGAAGTCACCGCGAGGCGAGGGGTTGTGCTCTTGCACGCTATAGGTCCCTCAAGGAATCTTTACATCCTCCGATACTGCACCGATACTATTTATGTTGATATTGGGAAGATGTTTCAAAATACACGGTCGCCTCACGGCGGGAGCCAGACAAACCTACCACCCAATAGCAGCATGAATTGAAACCCTGGCATCGGCAGAAGCGAAAACCTAATAGCCCTGATCGTGGCGATAAAAGGAAGAGAAGAGTGTGCCAGTGCCGATCGTGGAGATGAGGTGGAACGGTAACGGGGGAAGTTCTCTAAAGAAGCCGCTCTTCCCATTCAGCGGTCGCGTAAGACGCCACTCTCCAAGGAAGCGTTGGTAAGGATGCCGATCTCGGCATCGCCTTCCATCCGGCCGTCAGTTCGAGTCCTTTGTTTACGATGTTCTGAACGGTGTTCAGACCGCACCCAACCACCAGTCTCGGCTTATTCGAGAACCGAGAGACGAGGATGGAATCGGCGAATAAGAGGAAGAGCCGCTAGCATCGCACCTCCTGCGATTCGCTATGAAAACTGCTTCCTTCTCCCACACAGTGACAAACAGCGCTGTAGGATCAGGAAGCCGCTCTTCCTCCTATTCGCCGATAGAGCAATCACATAGTTCGCTGTCAATAGGCAGCAATTTATTTAGAAGAGAAAGGGTGTGCCAGTGGCATTTCCCTTGATCGTGGAGGGAACGAAGTTACGGAAATTCTCTAAGCCGCTCTTCCTCTCATTCGGCGATGGAGCGGTCGACTAAGACGAATCGAGGTGCAAAGGTAGCGTTGCTTTACTGTACAATTTCGTTCAATTCGGTGGTCACGCGTCACGCCCATTTTTTTTTATTGCGGCAATAATTTTTTCTCAATTTATCGTAATTCTTTTGGCTTTTAATTGTACTAAAATTTCAGGATCGGTGCTGAATTGATCAAAATAGTACAGTACAACCGAGCGTCAGATGATCGAGTCCATTGTTTCCGCTGTTCTGAACGGTGTTCAGACCGCTCCCACCAGTTTTCTTTACTTCGAGAACCGAGAGACGGCGAATAGGACGAAGCTGCTACATATGAAAACTGCTTCCTTCTCCCACGCTGTGCGGTGATCGCTCCATCGGCGAATGGAGAAGGAATGACACGGTGCAGTCGGTGGGACAGGGGTAGTTCTTGCCGATGGGGTGAGCGCAATCGAGTGGTGCTCGAAGGAAGCCGTTCTTCCTCCTATTCGCCGATGGAGCGATCACCATAGTACAGACGGCCGTGATCCATTAGGACGAAGGAAGCCCCTCTTCCTCCCATTCGCCGATGGAGCGATCACAATACGTAGGCGAATCGCCACAATCAGTAGGTAAGGCTCCAACCTTTTAGTTTTCGTTTACGAAGGCCCGTAAACTAAACGGTTAAAAAATCCAAAACGTTTACAAACGTTTGTAAACCGTTTAAAAACAAATATTTTAACAAGATATATTTATTGTGTGTGGAAGACCGCAATTCTGACTTCAATGAAGAAACTGGAGGTCTCTCACCATTTGCGAATTCCACGCATAATTTCAGCAGCATGTTGGCCTGCATAGACCAGCGGGCTCCCCCGATGTAGATGTACTGCCTTCGGGAAACCGAAGTCCGAGATGACCGGAGTTGCTATCGAACCGAGCGCGAGGCCATGCGCGGCACAGAACCAGCTTGGATTTGCGTTCAAATTGAAGTCCCAAGCATAGATACATAGTTTCTGAGTGAAACTGAACAGTGAATTAATGTACATAGTCAGTTGAAAATGCCTGCAAATATTACTGTTTAAACCGTTTGTAAACTGTTTGCAAAACGTTTACCGAGGCCTGTAAACTAAAAGGATTATTAATCCATTTACAAACGTTTACAAAAGTTTGAAAACAAAAACGGTTGGAGCCTTATCAGTAGGGTGCAGCAAGGGGTATGTAGCAGATCTTGTTATCGGCCACACAAATCAAGTCACGTGAAGTTGACATGGACTGGACCATGCTATATTTGTGTCGTGAAATGGTCGAGCGCTCTTTTGAAGCATTCCAGTTCTCTTGAATAGGCTCAAATATTGCTCAGTCATGCTCAATGTGGGGGAGGGATACTCTCTCCGTACACCAGCATATTCTGCTGGTGGTGAGGCCTGAGGCCTGAGGTCCTACGGGTTTTACAGCTCTTTGCGAAATTGATGACAGTCGGCCCGAAAATAAAACATTTCAAAATATTTGATGTCTCAGCCTCGCAAGCTTGTTTCTCTTCCTCTGGATGGTTTTCCGACATTTTTGAAGGTACCAGAGGTGTTTTCGTAAGCCAAACTACCTTACAGTGAGTTTAAATCAACGGAAACCGATCACCAGAGGATCGGCCGTTTTGGCGCCGCGTCGGACACTTTTACATACGTGCGAAATCTCTCGCTTCATTGTCGCTTCGGCTCCCCCTTCCCTCTCTCTCTTGTCTCGCTCGCCCGTGCCATCCGCCGAGTTCAGACTGATCGCACTTGAAGTCCCGGTGCGCTTCTTGTTCCCAGTCTTTCGATGTTTTTGTACTTGAAATCGAGACTTTCACTAAAGGACCTTGTGATTCGCGACATCTCAATACCTCTTGTGTGCCGCTGACCATTCAAGGCTTGCTCAAGCTTCGGATCTCATTACGGTTTACCTTTCTCTCTACACCCCAGCGAACTGAAAAAGCCCCACCTCATGCGGGAGGTGCTTGTCTATGCTGGGTTTATTCAACGGCTTTCACACTCAGGTCTTTGCATGAAGGAGCAGATGGAACCGAACACGGAGTGGGCCAGCTCTACCACACCGCCATCCGCCACCAAGTCGACATGCTCCCGTGCTCGACAACCTGTAAATACCGACGCCCAAGCAACCGACGTAGTATCTACCGAGACCTGGCGAGCGGAGTTCTCCATCTAGAGTAACCCCGGTTGTACCCCGGCGTCGCAGCGGTAACATAACCTCTCCGAGCTGTAGGCACTGTGACTACAGCCGCGAATTGGCACCGAGCGTCCAACGCGTACCGCAAGCTGTCTTATCGTAAGAGACAGGCAGGGAGGATCAGATCGTGCGCCCCATCCTTACCTTCGTTCCCCTCCATCCATTCCCATCTCCACCCCTCCTCTTCCTTACTCACATACTCGCAGACTAGTCGTCGCCCCTGTCCTCCACGCGCTTCCGACTTCGCGGAGCCAACGCAGCGCAGTGCACCTCGCCACGCTCTCGACTCCTCCTGCGCCTCGACGCCCCAGTGTGTATCCGTGTTTCGGTACTGTGCCTGTCAAAGGGGCGAACCGGGGGCAGAAAGGGAAAATGGAAGTATGGGGTTACACGGCAATGGGAGTGGGTGGCATCAGCGCGGGGATGAGCGCATCGAGGGGCTGGAGCGGGCATGCTGAGTCGGAGCTGGGCAGGCAAAGGTGAACTAGTAAGGCGCGACTCTTGCGACGTCCACCGGTGATAAATTATCGGTCAATAAGTTAACTCAAAAATATTTTGTGTGCGCATTTGACAGTGTAATTATTTCCATCGCGAGCTTCACAGTGCAGCCCCCGGTGGTGCTCAGAAGATATCGGACTGCCGCCGAATGAAGGATCAAATTTTGGAAAACACCTATTCAATAGAATTGAAGTCGAGGGAACACGGAGGAATTCGATGTGAACGGTAGCCCCCAAAGAATATAGCCTACAATCTAAACCGCCCAGCCAGCCAGCTCGGGAAACCACAGAGTCACAGAGTCTCGAAAACAACGGCAGGTCGAGGTCGAGGTGCGTTTTCGTGAGGAGGCAACAGTGTTTTCTCATTAGATTTTGCCGGGTGTGTTCAGAGCTGCGCGGGCCCTGTGGCATCGTATGTGGAAGAAGAGAAAGAATGAGGCACATTGGGGAAGCGAGAAAGGAGCGAGCCGTATTTACGCGTATTGGTGGCATCATTCGAAGCGCGCTGAAACGGCCGAACTTGCCGTGATCCGTTTTGGCTAGTCTCTGTAACAGATACCCTATATTGATGACGAACAAGTAAGTATCAATATAGGGTCTGTTAGCAAACACGACCATCTTGTTGGCCGACCCATCAATATTTTGCGGCCTTGCTCTGGGACCCCTTCTCAGGCAATAATTCTGCAAATATTTGAGCATGTAGAGGTCCTTCTAATGAGACAAACCTTCCCTTACACCTAAGCGATTGGCGCAGGTATTGTGATATCGGATAGATTTGCGAACAACAGATTATCTAATCATTTTTTTGCTTGATCATGGATTGAAGGATTGGCTAGCCAAAACACTTAATTCTTGCTGGAGGATATCATCAATTTCACTTCATGAAACTGTACAGATTGTTTTACATATATTCATGTTGTATTCATTGTGGTACAAAGGAAAGAAACGCTATGGGCACAGCCACCTGATTGCGTAATCAGGCAGCCGCCCAACAATCGGGCCCTGATTGCTACAAGATTACGTTTTGGCTGGTTTAAAGCCAGGAGCTCATAGTTTTATTGACGAGAATCACCCTGGTGCCTTCAAAAAAGTCTGAAATTGGTTCAGAGGGCGAGAAATGGTAAGAAAGAAGGGGAGGCATTAAAATGTTGTGACTTGTTTTTTTTTTATGGCCACTGTCATCAATTTCGCAAACTGCTGTAACCCCTCACGTGTATGTGACATACGTGATTCTCTCTCCTTTCGCGACACCACCGCTCCTCCTCCTTCTTGCTCCATTGTCGAAGTGATTCTCTCCTTCTTTTGCGACACCACCGCTCCTCGTTCTTGCTCCATTCTCGACACGTCTCCTCATTTCTCCGTATACTACATTTATTTATTATGTCAGACCTTTACACGTCTCCTCAAGTCTCTCCGAAGAAGAGATTGTGCCCTCCTTCACGTGACGACGACAATACGACGACTCCCAAGAGGCTCAGAACCGTGTTAGTACTTACTTACATCGGCCAGGATTGTTAGGATTTGACATATCTCATTAACTTAGATCGCAAAGCCACCACATTACCCCGCCCCGCAAAGCTGCAGACTCGCGCGACCCCCAGTTACCACCCCACTTGTTGCGGCTTTACGTCATTCATACGAGCTTGCAGCACGCTCTTTCTCATGCCCTCGCGACCTGTGCCGTTTCCCCGACTTCCGACACAGGCATTGTCCGCAACGTGCTCACCAACCTGTCCCTGAGCACCTACGGTGGGTTGTCGACGCAGCTCGACGATGTGCGCAGACTTTGCTGGATCTGGGAATGGGACGGAATAACAATGCCCTTCACATTGACTGCAGAAGACGACAACCCGTTCCTGGAGGATAGGCCAGCCCAGAAGGACTGGACACGGGGTGCAATGGGCATCGTCCTCAGTCCTTCCACCCACCACTCGAAAGTCGATGGAAAACGAGTTCCTGTGCATGGCATTGGAGTCGAGGTCGAGATGGACATTGACAAGGACATGGCCGCTGGCATGGCCGCCGTTGCTCGCTGGATTGGTGCCGGAGAAAGCCGTCGTGAAGCGTTTCTCGAAAAATTAAATAACTGGTTGATGGTGCGTTCTCATTTACACTACTCTCTGCATTTATTCAATAGGATTACAAAGCTTCATCCTGGTATCGCCCCAGTCCCTCCTGTTCCCCACGCGGACCTCCCTCGTCTTTCTGCATCAACTAAGACGACATCTCTTACGCGCACTCTTGCCTCATTGTCTCCAAAGTCCTCGCTGTCTCCTTTCAAACTTCTAGCGCCCCCCCCTTCTCCCTCTCGATCGCCCTCCAAATCCAAAACCGCACCTCAATTGTTTGCGATTCCCTTCCCTTTCACGTCTGGCAGTGGCTCGAAATCTCCTACCAAGAGTACCATAGCCTTCCCGCAGTCGCCTTCGTCGCGGTTACAACGTCCCGAGACAGAGCTCACACCGCGCACCCCGAGAACGTCCATTTCTTCAGTCGCCGAAGTCCTTCTGCAACTTTTCTGTGCACCAGCGGGGGCCCACTGTAGAGACAGTCCCCAAGACGCCGTCTTCTTCTAGACGCGAGGCTCTTTATGAACGTCTCCGTCGGCGATCGCTCTCCTCTTCTCCAACCAAGGCTGCAAGTAGCGAGGTGAAGGGTGGGAAACTGACCCGTGACCAGAGGTTGAAAATGGGGCAAGACGAGCTGAGAAGGAGATGCTTGTTGGGCCGCCTCGGAGGGGTCGCAGAAGGTGTCTGGATGCGAGTATGTTCTGCTTTGGAGACGTACTGTGCTAATTCATGTTCATACATACAGGATGTTCTCTACACCTGCGTCCGGGTCTACTGTGTCCCCCACAGCTCGCAAGCGGCGCACGCTGCCCATGTCTGAGGTGACCACCGCCATAGTGAAGTCTTCACCCGTCCCGATATCTTCGGCCGAAGCTGTCGATTCTCTGGTGATGCTCGCAAAGCTATGTCCCTTTTTCCTGAAGCAGCTCACCATCGCTGGCGGAGAATGGCTGGAGATGCCCGCTCCGTCCTCTGGAAGCACCGAAGGCAGCCCATCGGAGAAATCGTTCGTGCCCGGGAGTCTTGGATCTGTAACTGACAGCGCGGATGCGCTGGTCACCCGGAGCCTGAGGAGGGTCAAGCGCGAGGCAGGTGGGCTGCGCGAAGTGAGGGAGATCATCCGCAGGGAGCTAGAACTTCAGGACTGATTGTCTTTTATCGTGTTGATGACAGAACTACAAAATAGCTGAACGAGAAATAAACTTGTGTAACTTTTTGACCAGGTTGAGCTCAAAGTGAGCCTGCGAGCGAGAGCTCAACACAGACTAAGAGAGTGTGTTTTAAAGTCTCACTAATTTCCTTGCCATATAAACCTGGGTTTAATCAATCTTTTTATCTAGGGTGTGATTACTAATCAGGAAAAAAACTCCTTCGGAAATTTGGGGGCAATTTGGAACCCTCTCAGAAATTTGGCCGTCTTAGCTGGATTGGCAGAAACTGGGGAAAATTGGGGGAAAAGGGACGAAATTATGGGAAATCTCGAGAAGGTTAGGCCACCTCAGCAAAAACCAAAAATATCTTACATCTAATGTGTCTAGTGAGGCAGATATATGCCGTCCGAGAATAAATCAAGCTCGCGTACTTGCCTCGTTAACTTCGTCGGGGAGCTGCGCGATAACTCCAGACTACGATGCAATTTCACTCTTTCAAAATGTACGAGTCCTTAGCCGAGCGGGCCGCTCATCCGACCGTCAGATCAGACGATGAAACCATCACGTGAACATCCAGGAGGTTGGTTGGCGGCTGTCACTGATCGAGAGCGCGTCTTTCTTTCTTCCACCACCATCTCCTTGCCTGCTCAGCGCTCATCTCCTCCGCGGCTTCGCTTTCCTTAACCCACAAGAAGATGTCGATCACTTCTCCCATCCCCAGCGCATCAGAATGGCCAACAAACACCGCTCAACGCTGGGCACGCAGTCTCCCCAAGCTGTCATCACAAGACAAGTGGGTATACCGTCTGTCTAATTTACTAGGAATCTGACCTCCTGTGCTGATTATAACAAGCACTTAAGTACCCCAATCGGGACCTCGCGCTTAACAACAGACTAGGAATGAAGAGGCGCCGAGAGGACTAGATTGTGTCACTCATTGAGATGAGTGATGGTGGGAGGAAGGAGGGACGTGATTGATGGAAAAACGCGTACGTGTCGACAATTCATACGGTGGCTGAGCGTCCGAGTGATGGGTAGGCGCTCGCCTAGTCCGCTCGGCTGATGGATCGGCGCTCACAGACCAGATAGGCGTTCGTTCTCGAAATAGGCATTTAGGCCCGTAATAGGCGCTCAACGAACGCCTATGCTACTAAACTTGTATGTACTCAGTTGTGCGTCCCCCATCCAACTCCGGAAGGACAACGCGGTCAGGGGTAAGCAATGTGCGTTGGCGGATCTGCACTACGCTTTTTTTACCCCGAGTCGCAGGACTACACACATGCTGCATCGAAAACCGCTCAAAAACTCTCAAGATCACCCATGCGAATTGGCGCGTATGACCTTTTGCTCCACCTTTAGCAGTCTTCAATCAACTGTGCTTGTCTCTCACGCCTTTTACCGCCTCTTCCAGGCACACCCCAATGCAAGTGACGGTTTGTTTGAGTTGAGCCACTAACCTTGTGTTTTGTTCCCAGTCCATAACTCCCTCAGGCTTTGCCACCCGAGGTACAAGGTTCAACCGCTTGTAGTGTCTGTCCACGAGAGACTAAGGCTTTGCGGGTCTTACGGCATCCCTATCCGGGCAATAAAGACCGCTCCTCTATAGATCCTCTCACCTTGGCCACGACTTTTACTGAAGAACGCGATGCTAGCAGTTTGATAACCGCGAAAGATAAAATGTGCCTGCAGGAGGACTCCGAGTTGGTTGAGGCGTTTGAGAATATCTATAGTTCAATGTGCGTCCTATTCCTGCGGGCTGGACGTGAACTGACTGTATCTAGGTTTAAACACCGGACGTCGGAGATGATTAGTACACATTTTCTGCTTTAGCGTGTTATCCTCTAAACTCTTCTACAAGCATCCGTCCGGCTCCACATACCTCCCGTTACCTTGCAGCGCATGTTGCGTGATTTCCGACTCTCGTCGGAGTTGACGTTGGATGGTGTATGCTATCTTCCTTTCCCCCATCACCTCTCCAAATCCCTCCTCTCATCTAATTGTTTTCCCCCCGGGTCCCCGGTGTCTTCGCGTTCCGTCTACCAAACACCGTGCCTCCATTGAACGCCGCTGTGTACAACAAGACTCCGGTGTCAGGATCGAAAAAACAAGCTCGTTCCTATCTGGACTTGCGGCACTCAAAATTTTCAATTTGTACTCCGAGCCTGGGGCCCTCGCCGATGTCCTCCCCCGGCTGTTCTCGAAATCTCTGCCCTTGATCCTCAATTGCATCGTCTCGTCTCAAGTGTTCCCGCTGTCGGCTCGATAACATTACATTCCGACCTTGGTCTTGTATTAAGATTCAAGAGATATGCCCTCTTGCCTCAGGCTGTTGCGACGTCAAGCAAGTCCCAGCGGAACGCTTCCTTCAAGCTTGCCACCCATCACTCTGACTCATCCTTGACAACACTACTGCGCATTCAGTGCTCGCTAAGTCTGACCTTGTTACACTACAGTAATCGAGCCGTCTTGATCGGCCTTGGCAAAGTGGCGACGCCTTGCCTGTTTCGGACACTTTTGGTGATGACAAAGCATTCAGTGATGGAGATAAATATAGCAATAAATGGCACTTTAATACAGCCTCGGGGGCTTGGGAAGGGAATCCAGCAGAGACGGCCACGGTTCAGGACACAATGACGGCAATTAAAAACAAGTGTGGGAAAGATGGCGGAGACCGCAAGCACTCTCTGGCCATGACGGAGGAATTCATGACCCGAATGTTTGAATGGTCGGATAACGTCTGCCCTCCATCCAATTACGACAAGAGCTCGACCACGCGGGCGGAAGAGAGCCTGAAGACGAAGCATCTGGCATAACTCGAGGTAGCGCACTTCGTGGAAAAGCCCGGTATCTCGAAAACAGTAATCCCCATGCACCACAATGTGCAAGGGTATTCAACAGCGCTCATTACATCAGACTTGCGACTCGGTGTTTCATTGATAACGTTTGGTTCTGGAACCCAGAAGTTTGGATTCAATTCGACTCGCAGAAGTGGCCACCAGTCTTACATCATCCTTTGCCCCTTGCCAGAGCCATGAAGTTAAAACTTCAAATTTCGACCTCAAAACTCCTGCATCTCACATGCCCAGCACTTGACCGTCCTCTGTTAAAATTTTGAACTTGGTGACGGGAATTCTGGTGAAGAAAAAATATGGCCACTAACCTAGGTCTGAGCCATGCATCAGTAAAACTACACCTTTGTATTTTCAGGTCTTACGTCTTTCAGCACCGTCTTTCGGCGTCTTTGTCTTTGGGGCACGTCTTACGTGTTTCGGAGGCCGTCTTTGGAGGTCATTGTCTTGGACAGCTATTATCTGAGACTGGGTACCGGGCCACCTTAGCATTTTTCGCCTCGGGCCCGTACATAGAGCGAAACGGAGACATGTATATGGGCCCTGGAACGAAGGCATATATACCAGAAGTGAATGGGAAAAGGGATTTTGCCGCTGCAGTGCTTTTGCCGCATGCAGCAGCACTTGCAGCAGCAGTACAGCAGCAGTCTGCGGCAGTTGAACTTACAGTACATGTTGAACTCCTTGGTACATATCACCGTAATTGGTAGTTTGAAATGTGCCAGGGTACTCTCCTGTATCTAATAAATTGTTTCACCTTAGCCCGGCATTTAATAATGTCTTGTACACGACATTAATCCAAGGAATATTTTCGATGCAGCGGCAGTCTGCGGCAGTATGGCGGCAACCAAACATATGCAAACATTCTGCAGCGGCAGTCAGCAGCACCTGGCAGCGGCAAAATTGGCAGTTTGCAGCGGCACTTAGGGGTTTTTCAGCAGCAGTGTGCCGTATGCTGCGGCAGTCCTGCAGCAGGTAATTCCTTTGTCTTTTTTGGTTGGGAAAAAAATTAAAAAAAAACGCTCCTTCTGACAATACACCAACTCCTGGGTAGGTCACTGCAACTGTGATGCTGGTCCCACCATCCGAGGTTTGGCAGGGTGACGTTGCACTTTAATATCGCTCCCTCTCTGGCCACAGCCCGCTGCACGCACTGCCTCAGTCAACCGTTACCACGCTGACTGTTCCTTTGGGTTTCGGCCCGAGAGTGCTCGCTGCGAGGGAGGCATTGCCTCTCCTCCACTCAAAATATATTATTCCCCCTTTCATATTTTTTTCTTCCTCAATGCTCATCGTCTCTGCTCCCTGCGCTCTTTACATCCTCCTCGCTATCTTATTTCTCGTCATCACTAGTCTTTCCCACCCACATCTCGCTACCTACGACGTGAGCTGTTCGCACAGGCTCTTCCGCAAATGTAGCTCACCTCGCCGCCAACTCCACAGTCTGCTGTTTGTTTTGGTGCTCTTTTTTTGGAATTACCCGATGTTCCTTACCGACGTTCCCTTCCCTAAGCCAGTGCCCATGCAGAGTAGGAAGTGACCTCCGGAGGTGTTGCGGTGCGCAAACCGCCCGGTCGGGTTCTCCCTCACCGAGCTCGGAGTTCTTAAGCGCGGGTTCTTCCAGAAACCACTCACTTTGCGGGACACGCTTGAGCGTACCCTCAACGGCGATCTCTGGACTCAAAATCCAGCCTACCTTCGTTTCTTTTGGGCGCTATATGGCGCTCTCTGGACGAGGTCAAATGAAGGCCTAGATTGGGTCGACCGCTTTTACGTAACTGTTCCTGTCAGATTCTGAAAAATGAAAATTTCAGAATCATTGTGTATACAAAAATGGTGGAAAAAGCATGAAAGCACTCCTAAAGGCGGTCATATGATCTCTACGAAGCTTTGCGCTTGTGAATGCAATGTTTGGCCTTTACTCTTTGCTGCGAAAATAGTTTTATATCATGTACTACCTACCCATACTGCATTTCCGCAACCAGCGGGCCGAATCGGGTCGCAAATGTGTTCGACATTTCCGAGCCAGTCCAAAGGGGCAAGTATCAAGAAACGGACCAGCCAGCCAAATTATGTATCTCTTTTCTGCATTGATAACTGCGATGAAACTACTTGGATGTGTAATGGGAGAACTTCCCGCCTCGCATTCCTTTCGGGACGGTGCACCACCACTTTACGGACAACTACCATAGCGGTCTGGCCATATGTAGTAATACAACTGAATAAATGAAAATGAATGAATGAATGAAAATGAATATCAGCAAAATATGAAATGAAATATACTGACCATTCTGAGGCAAGGTGATAGGCCCAGCCTTGAATGGACTAAGGTTGCCATTTGATATGTATTGAACTAGCAAGAACGGGCCGCAACTTTCCATGATTTGAGCTACGATTGGGGTGGTAAGAAAGTACCGTTTGTTTGGGACATTGTGAAGCAAGCCCCTTCGCCCGGGGCCGGAACTTTGTGGGCTTGTTTCGAACCTATTAAATGTGAATGACGTTCACTTTATGCTTGTGCGGAGGAAAAAACCACCCAATTTTTCTTGCAGCTTTGGACCCAAGGGCACCATGGATTGGTGCAATGGAGCCCTTGGCATCAACCTCGCAGATGGAAGGCGGGCCGCGTAGACTCTACCGCTCGTCGGACGTCGCATTGAGATCCTGTACAACAACAGGGCTTATTTGTTCTGATGTTTGGTCTGTTTGGTGTGTCCGGCATCTCACGGCTTCGTCAGAACGGGGCTTGGAACGAATCTATTGTCTTCCTCGATGTCCATGATGTTTACGTTTGATTGCCCCTTCTGTTGTACGGTATTTAAGCTCGCAACGGCCTTTCCCAATGCTTTGATCAGCGGAGCGTTGAGCTAGGGAGATTGGCGGATGTATTTCGCGGCGCCGCGCAGACCGTCGTGTTCTGCCACGAGGAAAATTGAGACCACACGCAACTTACGTGCATCTGGGGGCAGCGTCTGTCCACTCTCCCAGAGATCCTCCATGCCCAGACAGTCTTACGACTCACAAGGAGGCGCCAGGGGGACGAAATTAACGCCCAAATCTTTCGGACATCTGGGTGCGCCTTCAGGGAGACGATGCAGACGCATGCTGCTCAGGGGCAGAAATGGCACTTGTAAGTGTTCAAACCTCTATTGCTTTCGAACTGATATTTAATGGCGACCTCAGGTACAGCATATACCGTTAACGCGGGTGCAGTCCCGTGGCAAGCCGCAATTCACGCTCTTATCGTCGAGGCCATTCGGCGCGACGAGGCTAGTAAATTTTATTACCACAAGTATCTTGGGAAGGCTTTGAACGGGCTGCTTCCGCAGCGCGCTCGGCTGGAAGATTTGGGGAACAGCGGATGGAACGACCCTCGCATGGCTCCTAGAGTTGAATCAGGGCTTTTTACAATTCCGCAAGTCTCGCAGCGGTATCCAGCATCGCCGAGGAGAAAACGGTGTCGTGGCTTGGTAAACCCATCGATCCTGCTCCCGGGAACGAGCGGCTGGAACCTGTTTAACGGCCTTCCCACGAATATAGCTATGAAATAAAGGAACCAACGCCTACCATAACAACACTTTTTCATGGCCTGAAAATGCGCTGATCTCCGGGTCGTAGGGCGAAGGGGCGCCCAAACTTTTTCTAGGCTTCCTTTGCTCCCAATTCCGCTTGGTACACCTGCCGCGCTTTGTGCTACATCCACAGTTGTAGCCAACATTGCGCGCCCGCCTCTGAATCGCAAGTCTGTTCCTATTCCAAGCTCGACGTCCAGGACTTCTGGTGCTGATCCATACCGCCATAGACCATTTTATATTTTGTTTCTGAGGTAACACCATTTCAAATATTAGAAATACACTGATTGGCTGTAGATTCTCAAGCATGAACACCGCACCACCGTCGGAAAATTCATCCGCGATCAGATCCACGATCTTGACGAAATCGCACGACGCGAATGGGAAGCCCTCACCGCCCCCGCTGCTATCAGTAAATAAGCAGATGAAGCAGAGGGGACGGCCCCTGAGGACATCAGTGAAAAGATAGATAACGTGGCTTTGGGATCAAAGCTGCCATCAATCTCGTTTGACGAATTGGAGCAGAAGATGAATGCTGACACAGCTTTCCACCGGTTTCGGCTGAAGTTCTCTGAGTTCTTCACATCCTTTTTGCGTATATATGAAGGCCAGCTTCCGGACGGGCGGCCTGTTACTTTTAAATCACAGAGCAGGTACTATTTAGCTCTCTTTCCAAAGCGAGTAAAAAAATGTTTGCAGATCACCCCCTGTGAGATCTTGCTGTTTTCTGAATGATTTCCTACTTGCAGCTTTCGTTACCCCAGTTCTCAAACTTTCCGCTTTTCCTGCACTCACGACGCTGACGGTACTCGGCCGGTATCGCGGTGGTTTCCCTGACGCTACGTTGCTGCAGTCCGTGAGCTCGCACAATGTAATCCAGCAGCTGCACATCCGCATTGCCCTCCTCCGCAAAGCAGACCTCGAATCTCTGCGCGCCCTCGACATAAACATTGGGCGCCTCCCGCTCATTCACCTTGACAGAGTGACGGTCACAATTTCACGCAATGAAACAAACTGGACGGGCAAGGACACTTGAGGGATTTTTTTTCCCATGGATGACGGTTAGAGCAAGCAAGACAGAGAATACGAGCTGGAGCATGGTGGGGTTCAAAATGCGAATTTAATCATTCAATAGTGAGGCACAGAGTGCGAAGGAACGGAGAGCAGGAGAAAGAAGGGGAGAGTAGAGGAACGGGGCGAACGGAATGGAGATGGAGCGTGGAGCGAGTGGCCATGCATGCGCCGGTGCGCATGCGGCGCACCAGGCAACAACAAAAAAGCTATACCCGTAAGGAGCTCATCTACAAAAAAGCCAGCTTTCCTGGCCATCAGCGCGGATGTGTTCTGAGATGGACGAGGACGACGGAGAGCAGCTGGACGCATTTCACTCATTGGAATCAGGGCGTGCACGGAGGAGAGGAGGAGATTGTACTTTTAAGACAAGGCATGGGAGGAAGGGTGCACTGCGGTCACCAAGAGCATAGACACTGAGAAATAAGATTGCAAACAGTCTGTCGCGCGCTTTCGATGTTGTCCACCGTGAAGAGTAAAGGCTCACAGCAAATTCCAGCCCAGTCCCCGTGTGTGAAGTTTCTTGATTGTGATGTCGGTTGAAGCTGATCTTTGCGGTTTCCCGGAGTGTTGCCATGCTCCTATTGAGGTTCAGCTCGGTTTCCTTGGCGTCTCTCGAGCAAGGGACCGCTGAGCCCGAATATAAAACCACTCCTCCAGTCAAGACTCGCACCGGTGAATCGCCTCCAAGTATTTTTCAGCAGGGCTTGTTATTGTTCAAGTTGAGCGTTTCTGAGCTGATAGCCAATGCTAAAAAAGTACCATCAATAATTCGGCGGAAGAACCCAGTCTTCATGAGTGGCACCTCACTTGGATCAAGTCCAGCTATGGCTCGTGCCTGCGGACCACTCCGCGTAAGTAGTTCCCTCTACAACACTCCGCCTGAATTTATTCCATCAAGCGATACGGTGCCGTAGGAGCAAGAAATATTTGTACAGCGAGTTCAGCTTGGAATAGGAGGGTGGAAAGACGGACGGTCATTTTTTCCTGGACAAACACCAGCAGACACGGACATACTTTGAGATGTCGCCGTATTCATCGAGATATGATCCCCCGAAGTTGTGGCCGTAAACGCACCAGTTGACGTGTATTTACCGCCACCGCCAACTTTTCTGAAACGGCAATAATATATCCATAATAGCCTGTTTGCGATGCAGCCATTCGAGCCATCTGATGGCTGTTTGGCGTTGCGCAAACTGATGGCTAATGGCCGATGGATGGCTGATAAAATAGAGTCAGTGTATGCTTTTTTCTGCTGAAAGGAGTGTCAATGGGTGTGTTATCACTCGTGGACCTCAAGGAATGCCCCTAGACTGCATGAGACCTCCAAATTCAGCAACAGTAACAATTTTGGGCCTACAATCTGGCTGTTAGACTCGTGAGTGGAACTGATCACCCATACATGAGCTGAACAACTCGGAGGCAACTCAATGACTTCAAAAATATGGGCAAACATCGAAGCCATTTGAGCCATTAGCCATCAATTTGCGCAACGCCAAATAGCCATCAGATGGCTCGAATGGCTGCATCACAAACTCTCTAATAATACGAATACGATACGGCCGGAGGATGAACCAATAATATTGATACGGTACTGAAAAAGTACGGTTAACTTACAATTATACTCACCATTGGTTCTGGACTCTCATGAATGCTTCGACAATAAATCATTACTCATTCCGTCTGATCATGGGAAAATTCGGATCCTTTGCTGCCCGGATTTCCCTCTCCCGTGGACGGTCCACAAGCAATGTCATTATTATTGAGTCTTGACAACAACACTGTTTCTCTAGGCTGTAATTTCACCCAAGTGACTTTTACTGTAGATTCAGAGTCCAATAATAGAAAATGGCGCTGGGATCATGATTCGAAGTTTCAAATTCCGACACCTTTGACTTCTGGTCTTAACATACTGAATGGCATGGGAAAGGACAAGGCTCTAGAGGTCAGGATCATGGTCATGTCTCTCCAGGTGTATATCATCAAGGGCAAAAATTAGAGGCCCCATTTTTCACTCCAAAAATTAACAACAGTTACAACTCCGAAAGCCTGATCTCTTGTTGTGTATTGAATTTATTGCTCAGGATGCTGTACAGGAGAGTATTAGAGAATATTGAGACAGCAAACATGGCATGCGGGACTATCTGATGGGATATCGTGAAGGCGGAAAATTAGAACCCCCCATCTTCATGCACCATCCAAAGTCCCGCAATAATTTCAACTTCGATTGAGCTCAAACTTCACGCGGAGCCTCAGACTCAAGATTTGGGACACAGAAATTCGGATTGTTCCGGAACTGGTAATGTGGTTCCGGAAAATTTAGCGACTGTACAAACAAACAAACCTAGAGACATGGATGAGCACTGTGTCCTGTAAAGGCGCGGACCCAAGGATAATGGAAACAACTAAACCAAACTAAAATAAGGCGCGAAACAATAGTGAATTGAACCATTCTTTCTCCTTTCAACTTCTGACAAAATACTCAGGCTCGAGAGTCGGGAAACAATCTCTGCTGGCAAACAACCACTGCCGTAAGGATATTATATTGTCTCAATCATCTGGCTAATGCATGACAATCAATGCAGCCAACGTTTTACGAAAATTTGGGCTTCAAGGCAATCTCTGAGACAACATATGAAAATCAGCAAGGCGACGTACGTCAATGGGCCTACATTAGTGAAGTCTTTTAGCTCTTGCAATTAAATCTATCCCGCTCGCTATGGCGTAGAGTAGCCGCAATATTTATGGCTCCCTAGTAAAAAATGGTCGTTCCAGGATCTGCTCACAACGTGCGGGATGTGCTAAGCTGCTCAGAACCCTTCCTGACATATCTGAGCATCTTTTTTGGACTCCCGAAATGCTGGTCTGCTCATTTCGACATGGGGCACGCAGCATATTTTCTTAAAGCACTTTCCGCCGTCGCCCGCTCCCGGCAAGGGTATCCTCCGCACGACCGTCGGGTACACGGGCAACCCGCTCGTTCAGAACCCCGACTACAAGACGGTGTGCACCGGCGCGACCAACCATGCGGAGGCGGTGCGAATTCTGATGCTCACATCTGCTCTCGTCTGCGGGTGTATTCGACGCATTACAATTTCATTCAAATCCAATTTCGACTAGCAGTTTGTCCGTGCTACGCTACGGCAGGGTACCTCGAATGCGCGAAGGCTTCGGTCGTAGGCGCATATTCAGCTTACATACCTAGGACATCAGAATACTATTGCATGTGGCACTGTTTCCACTGGCTTCACAACGGTTGCAGATGCCCTTGGGCTAATTGTGCGTTGTCAGTATGATATGAGATGCGGAAGAGACTTCATGAAAACCTTGCGTTGTTTGAACATAGTTACCATCTTCTGAGCTTGGGACTCGTCCATGCTGGAAAGTTGATGTTTGCTGGAGTAGGCTACCAAATATATGCTCGCCTGGCAGTGAGCTGGGCCAACCTCCCAGCGGTCCGGGCTATCTTAAATCATTCAAAGGATACATATACCCCATTTCACACACACAAACAGTATACACGAGGCGTACGAGGACCACAACAAATTCCATTTCAGACAAAGACGATGGCTGAAATTATGATATGGGACGAATGGCATGCGCTGCATTGTGGAGAGCGTGTGGGTAGCCCAAATTAAGATACATATGGCTCAACAGGATGGATTCAAACATACTACGTAGTCAGCGCAGATGTCCCTTACGCACCAATAACCCCTCAAACAAAATCCATTTTCACGTGCGAATGAAATTTGGTGGTTTTGGGTAGAACCCTATCGTGAGGAGGATATCGGACAGCAGAGGGGGCTAGCAACGGTGGAGGGCACCCAGGAGGGCGCTGAACGTGTCCTGATCGTGCGTCGTGCGTCTGAAGTTGATTGTAATACATGATCACACAGTGCGTTCGTAAGCCCCCTCATTCCGGGCGAGCAACCTTGGCGTCCTCATTCCTGTTCCGGCCTTTGTGGGCTCTCGTCGTCCGGCTTATCGAAGTCCAGTTTGTATAAATGAGTTCGCCGTTTTCTGTGCACACAAGTGTGGGGGCCAGGAGAAAATGCCACACCTGCTGCGCCTGGAAGGATGGAAAAAAACCCAGTGAGACACGTGAACGAGCCTTTGCCGAAGCACGCCATATGCCCACAGCCGAATGTGTCCCCTTTGAAGTCAAACAGTGCACATTGATGTCAAGTCCTCCCCAACTGGGGGCAAAATGTATTCGGATTGAAACATTAGGTCTCTATTTAGGATTTTGAACCATAGTTAGGTACATATGGGCCCCAGAAAGGGTATGAAAATTGGTCTCAGAAGCTAAGACATAGTGCTGGTAACGTCCGGTTCAGAGATCGGTTCGAACCTGAACCGAACCGAACTGAACGCGTTCAGGCTCAGGGTTCAGCAAACGACTGAATATGACTTCATTTTTCATTAAAAAATCGAACATCCATCCTGAAATTATCATCGGAAGTTGAACATATTCAGAACAGTGGTGATGTTTCGGTCTGAACTTCGCCATGGCCTAACTTGAAGTTGAGAGGCCTTCGAATTTAACTGGATCAACGGCCGCCGTGTTCATCTGTTGATTTGCGGGCCTTGAAATTCTCCCGTGCGACTGCAGTTGGCTCATTTCCACTATGTTTGAGCTGTTCCGTTCGTCTTTGGTATTTTGATGGCAGACAGACGCATATTACACACTTATATATTCTATGTACTTCCCTCTCTGTCTGTCTGTCACTTAAAAATCTTGGTCATCGAGTGCCAATTTCGTCGTCGATTTATCTTGCTGATATTACTGTGTTGGAGAATATTCTTTCCTGTTGCTCCGGGGTAATTTTTTTTTGTTTGGCTCTTACCGACAGCCGTGAAGACACCCAATCCCTCAGAACCAGACTCCTGCGGCTGGAACAAAGGCCCTTGACTCTAAGTTCCGGTTTCCCGAAGTTGAACTTCAGGTAAAAGTTCAACTTCCGACTTCGGAAATCTTCGGCCTTTTGGGTCAGGTGCTCCGAAAGTTCGGACAGAACACCAAACTATCGTGAAATCTTCGGTTTCACCCTTCATTGGCCGATGAAACCAGAATATTTAATGAAAAATGAGTTTATAACTGAACTGAACCTGAGGTTCAGGTTCAGCGTTCGGAAAGGAGGAGGAGGTGCGTTCGAACGCTGAACCCGAATCCGAACCTGATGCACTAATTTGCATGATTTCGACCGGATTCATGAGTTTTTTTCAACATAAAAAAGTATATACTGCATATGTACACATGGTTTTTGATGCCGAATCTATACTCGTCATCACACAAAGTACCCTGGTTCAAGGGCTCCGTGGCACGGATGGCACCATATCCATTGCAATTTGGGGGGTGGGGAGTTTCAACCGATTTTCTCTCAAGTTCGACCTGGCACCCGATTTCTTCTGGGTTAAATTTCTTGTAACTTGGAATTTATCCTTCGGTCGGAGTAGCGTGGGCGGAGTTTCACCCGATGTTCTCTCACCGGTTGCCTTTTGAATGGTCCACACATTTTGAAATGTGTGACTTGACATCCTGCAAACCATTTCAATGAAGTCCAGGCGCAATCACAGCTCTTCCAATATATCCACATCGGCTCAAGATTGTCGCTGGTGACCCAAGACTGACGGATGCAGTAGAAAAGTTTCGGTTCAAACTGAACCTGAACGCGGGTTCAGGTTCAGGGTTCGGCGGTTGCCCGAACCGAACGCCAGGTTCAAGTTCGGTGTTCAGAGCGAAAGCGTTTAATCTCTTACAGAGACCAAATTGTCACCAAAAAATGTCAAGGGGTGGACTCGAACACCCTGTCCTTGGCGAAAACCCTCTTTGTCAGCTGTAGTCCTTCTCTGGCGGTATCAGGTTGAGCTTCCTGCCTGACTGGTTCCTTTGAACAATTCCTGTTCGACCTGAAATCAAGTCAGTAACTCATCGTTCCAACGAGGAAAGTAATAACCTCATGACATGCAGATGAGGCGTACATTTCTAAATCTAGCCACTCGAGTTTGTTCTCCACGCTATAAAACTGGTCTTCAACGAGCTCTGCAGGTAAATCTGCAAATATGCGAGTCAAACGAAAATCAAAGGGAAAAATTAAAGCGTACTTAACCAATCCTTATACTCGAGCAACTCCTTGACTGTGGAGTGTGGCGGGAACATAGGCAGTGTCTCTGTCGACAGTCATTATTGTGAAATTGTAAGCTGAAAGTAATGCCTATGTTACTGTATGTACTCGGCGGGTAGCCACGGATCCGGGTGTGAATTTCTGTGGCCCCAGCGTCAAACCCGCGGGTATTTGACCCGTTTTCGGGGTCATAGGAGGTGTTAAAACTGTTCGGATGGCTTGTTTGAAGGTCAACACTAAAATCACACTGCAGTATCTCATTGTGGGAGTGGGCAGCGATAGGGATCTGATGGGCTGATGGGAGCTCCAGGTCAGGCCTGGGGCATAACAATTTTTTTTTCCAGACTGCGCGACTGCTAGAGCTGTTGGAACCCAAAATTGACCGCCATATTCCCGTCCTACACCGCTCAAATTCAGTTTCCTTCGCATCACGAACAACCTCTTGCGGTGGTGCTATTCTGTGATGTTATGTACACCACATAATTATTATTATTGACTACGATGAATGTGAAGTTTGTCTCGTATCATGATATCGGAGCGAAGCGGAGATGCGTCTTGTTCTTCCCTCCACTTTATGGGGATGGAAAAGCACCGAGAAAAATTCTCGAAGCCGTGGTGGTAAGGACATCATCGATTTTCTGCCAGCACGTGCGCTTTGGGGCTCGCAAGGAGATCTGAGTCGATGCAGACGATGGAGAAAGAGCAACAGGACTGTTGGATGTGGATAAGGCGCCTTTTGCGCGGATGGATTCGATGGTAGGGATGGGAAGCTGCGGCACCCGCTTGTATGTGCGAACCAGCTGCACCGGCGGTGATGGTGGAGGATTTCCGTCCATTGGAGCGCTCCAGGGTATAGTTACGGAGGTTGAACGCGTCGGATTCGACGTTTGGCGGTGCTAGCGATGGAGGAAACGCGAGAAGACACGTGGCTGTCGCCTGTAATGATCGTGGGAAGATATTCAAACTCCGATGATTATAATAACGGCGCGACCGATAACACGATCGAGCTTACTGACAGACTATAACAAACCGAGGTACGAGGTCAGTATCGTTATAGTGTCTGTTTATAAGAGACTACACGAACCCCTCTGTTGATGTCGAATATTGGTCGATGTCATGCATCACGAAAGCGTTGTCGAACCTCTAAGCCGTCACGAGTATCCCCCGCCCCCCCCCTCCCCCTAGGAGCGCAAAAAAGTCAAATTTTCGGGAGGATTGTCGAAATTTTTGGGAGTGTCATGCCAAAGTTCAGCCGCTGTCGAAATGTTGAATAGGTAAATCCGGCTTACACAGTCACGCAACTGCAGTGCTCGTCCAGAAAATGCTAAATTGTTGGAAAAACTTAGTTTATTTGAGGTGAGAAACTAGAGGTTCGCACAGGTTCGAACATGTTCGCATAGGTCCAGTAAAAGTTGAAAACCCTCGAACCCCGAACCGAACTTCGGGTTCAGTCCGGTTCTCAGCCATTGCCTGAACCCGAATTCAGGTTCGGTTCGGGTTCGGTTCAGGTTCAGAATTGGTCTGAACCTGACCCGCGGCAACACTACTCCTTCTTCCCCCTCTTCGAAACACCATCTTGAGGCGGAGTTGGCGAGGGAAATAATCCTGGCCCTTGCAGGGAGTTCAATGCGTAGACTCCGGGTAACGCAGTAAAGATTGAGGTGCTCAAGACTGACTGTCCAGGTACGCTGGGACAGGGTCAAGCAACACCAGTTGAAGGTGTGGAATAGGGGTGATACTGTGGAATACGTCCAGTTCTTGAAAGTTGAGATGGGCTAGAAGAAACATTGCGTCAGAGTGAGAGAAATTCAATATCAAGGAACCCAGCATTTGGGAGTCTGTATAACTCACACTAAGTACCGAGAGTATACTTTAAGTAGCGTTTCGACCAATTACTCGACCCCGCCATCTCTGCTGCTCGCCGAGCTGACTCCGCCGATGCTTCAGCACCAGCCACGTCGATTGCCGCGCGTCGAGCCAACTCCGCGCCCATATCCGTTGCAGCTGCGGTCGCTCCCGCGCGGAAAGAGATCACATCCCCCTTTCCTTTACCCGAAGAGCCGAAAACGTACAATCGTTTTCTCGCCGTGAAAAAAGTTGTGAGCATCATTCGGTAGGACGTAGATCTCGAGCTCGCCCAGCATATTGTGGGACATAAGAGTGGGAGGGTATGCCGCAGGGAGAGGGCGTAACACGGCGACAACAGGGTTACAAGTGAAACGTGTCACGATGCCAACAGGGTTGGCCAAAATGTGCACCCAACTCCCGGAGCCAAAATTAAGCCCAGTCTCGCGGGCAATGGCGACGTGAAGGTCTTGTACGCGACGCTCAACTGTGCCTTTGCGGCCAACTATATCGCGGTCCGCAGCAATGACAGAATACTCCCCACTGAAGCCAAACTTGACTTGGGGTGTCGGGTCCATAGAAACTTGGGCCCGGATAAAGCGATGGAAACAATGTCCGAAATCCGTGAGTAGATGGTCACCGTATTGGTAAAGGGGACACAGCGATGTTTTCGTGAGCTGGCTCGAGGCTTCAAACAGCTAAAGATCGGGATCTTCAGCTGACTTGGACCCCAAAAACAAACAATGCACCTTGACCGCCCAATTGAAATTGTGGAATACAACAGGGGTCGTGAAAATTGCCTGCGACTGATTTTCTGTGGTCAGAGGCTACGTCGGAGAATTTGTTAATCCCATGGGAGCGGCCAACAGTGAGACGCACGAGTGGCAAGTCGAGCGGAGTGATGAACATCTGTAAACCCTTTGGAGGCGTGTTCGTGAACGAAATCTAAACACTTCGAGCCTTGATTCCAGGTACGATGTGTTCGTATTTGCAGTGATTGCCGCGCCTGCACCGGCCTTCCTTGTAAGGTTGGCAGACCGAGTAACGCTTGCGACCGCGGATATTGGGGCTTAAGAGTTGGTCGGAAAGAGTGTCGGTTCCGTAGACACCGCGCTTTTTACCAGAATCATCCTCTCTTCCTGGGGAGGCCCTCGAGGAAAAGATACCTCGAGGGACAAATGAGATCTGACGCAGACTACAGTAAAGTTACTCTTTAATATTAAGTTGTCGGAGCGGAGGTTATTGAATCAGCCGAGCAACCGCTCGGACGATACGGGCCGGAGGTCAGACATGCCTCAACTACTCATCGAAGCGCCCCAACATCCTCCCATCATTCTCATCCATAGCTCCGCATACCTCCCTTTTCCGACACGCTTCCAATTCTGATTCCCACCGAGGATTAAGCGACGCACATTCCGGACACGGCGCAATCCAGCGTTGTCCTCAATCCCAACCTCGGCATGGAGCTGAGCTACTATATCGAGGAGGGCTTTTTTGAGACACTCGACGAGGACGTTGACGTCTGTCTGGTCCCGCAAGGAGGTGCTCACGGCCGGCACAGGCATCCAATGGTTCATTCTTCCGACGTGCTCAGATCGCGATTACCTGGACACCTTAGACCGCATACTGGCAAAGTAACGACAGAGCTTGTTGGATGAGTTTCAATGATGACTTTGGCATATGAAAATAAATAAAAAAGAGTACATAAGTACGAGTTCCTGCCGGGCAAAACCACTGCCCTACACCCAAGTAGGAGGATATTGCCACATCGCCGGCATAGCGACACAGGCACGCTAGTGGATCTCGAAACCGGATCCAATGGGATACTGCTCGGCAGGAGATTTTCACCATCAAATACATTGAATGAGCATCTGTCTTGCAGGGGCCACAGTGGATGCAGTGAATGGGTTCAAAGTGTCTTCTATGTTGAAGGATGCAGAGCTGAGAGCAGCAAAAGATTTCAACGGCACGGATTGAACATCATTGAAGAGTCTTCGGGAAGCGGCAAGATCAGGACAAACGGTATCTGGTTGCTGGCTCCAGTAGGTTCAATTTGCAGTCGCTTGAGCCCAATTTCAAGTCCAGGATACACTTTGAATGAGGCTTGAAGACACTCCAGGGATCGGTATCAAGGTCGCAGATGAGCGGGGGTGAGGGGAGGAAACGCGAAGCAGATCTAGTACCCTGGCCTTTTATGGGGAAGATGTGCGTGACCGCAGCGTGAAGCGCCAAAGGCTGTTGCTGTGCCTCTTCTCCTCAAGTGCCCAATCAGGGTTTAGTTCCGCAGTTCCCAGCCCGAGGATCATTTCATGCTGCTGAACATTCCGCATTTGGGTTTGATTTTACAGCTTTGAAGATCTGGAATTATGGGAATGGTTTTGCAGACCGAGCAAACTGCGGTCATGTCAAGGGTCATGTGCCATGCCATTCGATACCGGTGAAGAGTCGGGCAGAGCTGAGAGCAAGGAGCTAGTCTAAAAGGAGATGAACCAAAGATATGCACCAGACCTCAACCCAATTGAAAAGTGGATTCTCTTCGAGCTGTTGAAGGCATTCTTCATTGATCTTGATATCTCGGTATAGCGCGTTATGTTGTTTCAACCATAACAGTGCACTGCGAACTCTTGTGGCATTTACAGCCAGAGGTTTGGCATGTTCTCGCAACCACTCAGGAGTTGGAGCAGAGGAACCAACGAACAAAATGCAGACAGGTGCGGTTATTTCTTCAATGGATGGTGGGAGGACACCACTTTGGACGGCTGCTGTGGGTAGATGATGGTGTTTCCTTTGATTCCCCGCTGTGTACTTTGAAGAACAGTGTTGTCGTCTTCTGATTTGAGTTGAATTATCCAACACTTTGATCGACATCGAGCAATCATTGCCTCCTCTATTACTGTCGAGTCCTTCAATTCGCTGGGAACAGGTCCAAGGAATGTTCTATTAGCCAGAGACAGTGCGGGCAATTTATTCTTCTTCAAATATGAATTGCAAGTTTTACACAGGGATAAAATGGGTGAATCGCCATCACTTGGGAACGAGACACCATCGGGATCCAGGAGGACATCACGCAATGGACCTTCATCAAAGGGCATAGGTGGCGGAGTGCAATTTGGGTGCAGCCATTTATGGTGGTCAAGAAGATTTCTTTCGTCTGAAATTAAATCCGGACGCTTTAGGACTGTCAAATCAAGGTGTGAATCGCCAACAACTACAGAACAATGGGACCGGAGTGGAACAGATTCAGCACATGAAGCACAAGTAAATGTTGACAGGGCTTCAGAACTTGTGAGGTCTCGAAACTTGTGTAGCTTCTTATTCTTCACAGCCTGTGGTACAAGTTGTGGCGAAGCTTGCTTTATTGTCTCAAGTTGTTGGTGATATTTTGCACGGGCGGCAGTTGCTTGGTCTTGGGATCGTTCACATTTTTTTCCTCGACGAAGATCGGTGACATATCTCTTAAGTGCTCTGCGTAACTGTCCGACACTCTCTGCACCCACATGTTCAATTTTTAGGCTTGACAGAACTCGGCGTAACGAGTTAAGAGTTATGTTACTTCCATAAATAGCGGTCAGTATATGAACTTGTAGATCTGCATCAAGAGTATTTCCCTGCCATTCATCACAGACATCAGCACAGTCCGAGAAAGATAACCCATTAGGAAGCAAAATTTGAGGATGGGACTTGGAAAACTGAGTGCAATGACCAGACAATATATGCTCAGTGATCATAACACGTAGAGACTCCACTGTGGTCCTCTCGGGAAGATGAATGCAATTGATAAAAGGACGGGCTTCCGATGACTTTCAAAGGAGTTGAAAAAGTCTGCAATTGATGCAGATGAACGGATGCTTGCAGTGGCAGTGGAAACAGTGTTTGCATGCTTACGGATAGCAGCGCGAAGTTTAAAACGAATGTTACGAACACCAGACACAGATATATTTAATGCAGCTGCAACATGTGACAGATTCTCTGTCGAAAGTTGCTTGTGGTCAGCATCAAGAAGAATATTTAACACGGCATTTGACATATCAGCAGCAGACGGAAAATCGCGGCATAATACACGACAAGCCGAGCGATCTGGCCGGGCGATGAAGAAGCATCCACTAAGTAATCAGCACAGGCACCAGTCATGATATGGTGGAGCAGAGCACGACGACATTGGATCAAAGTCAAACCAGCATGGGGGATTGCATGCAAATCAAGAGATTGTTGTATAGTGTATAGGTCTGCATGAAATACAGATATACGGGTACGGGTAGAGTGATGTCCAAGAAATATATCATGCAACAATTTCAACGATGGCAGAACAGTCATAGATGCATCAGACAAATGAGAATTAGATGTAGATGGGCAGCGACAAACCAAAGGCTCATCGCAGATCCCACTACACCCATGAGCTGGTATAAACATGAGTTCTGTGCTCTATGGTAAAAAATAGACAAAGACTTACGTGTTGCGTGGTGAGTTACCGAGTGTGCTTATCTCATAAATTTCAGGAATATTTTACTGACCATTCTCACCCTAGATTTGCTCGCTGCACAGCGTCACACATTGTGCATGCGCTTTGCGCCCCCTCATGAGCTTGTCACCAGGACCCCGGCTCTTGATGACGCACATCAATCTGTCGACACTCTTGGCATGCTTTTGAGACGGGGACGGTTCGTCCTCGCGGGATCTGTCCTCAGTAGTGCGCTTATCTCATAAATTTCAGGAATATTTTACTGACCATTCTCACCCTAGATTTGTTCGCTGCACAGCGTCACACATTGTGCATGCGCTTTGCGCCCCCTCCTCATGAGCTTGTCACCAGGACCCCGGCTCTTGATGACACACATCAATCCGTCGACACTCTTGGCATGCTTTTGAGACGGGGGCAGTTCGTCCTCACCGGATCTGTCCTCAGTAGTGCGCTTATCTAATAAATTTCAGGAATATTTTACTGACTATTCTCACCCTAGATTTGTTTGCGCTGCACAGCGTCACACATTGTGCATGCGCATTGCGCCTCTCCTCATGAGCTCGTCACCAGGACCTCAGCTCTTTATGATGCACATCAATCTGTCGACACTCTTGGCATGCTTTTGAGACGGGGGCGGTTCGTCCTCGCGGGCTCAGTAATACGCTTATCTAATAAATTTCAGCAATATTTTACTGCATATTCTCACGCTCGATTTTTTTCGCGTTCGCGTGACCCGTTCAACCAATTCGACACCTCGACACCGACCGAAATTTTGCGTGACACCCCAAAATTTTCGACATTCGGCACGAAAATTTGGTCTTTTTTTCCATTTTCCAGGAAGATTTGGGGCGGATGTCACGCTGGGGAGGGTCGACAAAGGCCTCAAAACTGAAGAAGTAATTCTTTTTGAGCTCGGCCAATTGAGACTGTACACTCCAGACACCGCATCCGCTTCCCAAATAACTTTGTTATGCCCTTAGATAAATTTAGAAACGTATGTTGAAAGTATTTTGAAAGTGTAACCGCCCACTTCCTCGCACATGGCCCAAGGCCGTGGCTAATATCACAGAGGGTGCGGTGCTGATCAAGGTTAGATAACAGTGCCCTGGGAGGGAGAAAGCCCCAAGGCGCGGGGGCTTTCTCCGTCCAAGGGAACTGTTAATCTTGTCTTGGCTAACACATTCTGATTCTTAAACATTGTTTCACGCACTGACGACGCTACTTTAATTACACAGTGACGTCGACGTCATGTAACACGGTCACTTCTCTCGCCCGACGATGGCAATTCAGTCTTCTTGTTATACATATCTTATCAATCTTATTTCTTACAGGAGTCTACCATACCTGCGCGATGCGTAAATTCCTCGGGTAGCATACTTGGGCATCTGGCCTCTTCACAGCTGAGGTTGGACAGCGGCTAATTTTTTTCCCCCTACAGGTTCGACTGTGTTATATTCTCAAGCATTGTCGTCTTCCTTGTTCCTGACTCCCACTTCCAAGAGCTTTGTCAACCTCAAATCTTCAAATGGTGTCAATTAACGTGAAATTTTCAATCTGCTCTTTCTTCCAAGTGCCCCGTCGAGCCGCAATCCCAAGTCCTCAAGTTCTGCAATGCAAGCGCTAACCCTTATCAACCTCAAGACTCACACTCAAGACTCAAGCAATCCCCGCTCAAGACTCAAATACCTCCACCTCAGGGCCCAAGAGCCCCCTGGCGTGTTTCCTGTTGTGATCCTCAACATACTCATCAATACATTCCAGACAAAGGCTGTTATAAATTTCAAGTCTCCAATGAGAGAGCGGCTCGTCGTTTCATAAGTATTACAAGTAAAGCTTGAATTCAGCCTTTAGCCCTAGTTCATGGGTTTAATTTTGACCAAAATCCGCTGCTGCAGCCTTGAGCTCCCTGCTTGCAACGCTCAGTTTGGGCCCAATACCTGATCAATTTGGCTGAGGATAGGTGCGTTCGGACCGCATGTTCAGTCGCTTTCCAACGGTACCCATCTTCCATCCCACTTGGCTCGCTTGACGACCTCAATTTTTAGCTTGGGCCATAGACTTCTCCCCTTGCACTCGCTCGTTGTTGATCAATCTTCGCCGATTCTTTCGATCCAAGGTGAGTTACTATTTATGTTAACCCCAGATTCAACAGGATTCCATCGCCATGAAACACAAACTTTCAATTCACTGGAAAGTTGGACAAATGTCAATTCCGCTATTTTGGTATTTTGCCTTTCACTTGGTAATGTCGCCCGTTTCTCGTCGAATTCCTCTTGCTCAACGTGTCATCGTCTCCCCTGCCGGCCTGTCATTTGGGGTCCTCTACCTGGGTAGTACTTTGAAGTGAGTTGGTGAGGGTGTCCTCGGCTGCTATCTCTTTTGTGTTTGTAGACGGCATTGCAGGGGATAGATCAAGTATGTGTGTTAATTAGAAGTGTCTCTGGGCAAAACATCTCTACTTTTAACTACTGAGTATGATGGTGCACATATCTGACTCTTCACAGGCTACCATCATGTCCACCTGACTGTCGATGCATTCAAAATAATATATGAAAGTCGAAAGGTCCGGGAACGTCGGATTCACAATGCGAGCTGCTGCAGGGTTTTCCTAGCTCCTACACTTCTCTCGCAACACCTATGGTGTATTCGGGAAGACGTATACTCAGTGCAAGTGTGTATGAGGGGCCCCGGGGGCGATCTGCTTATGAGCAGACCCAGAGTAGATAGCAGAATATGGCCGTTCAGAGCAAGTCCTGAATGATGATTTACTTCCACTGCCCATCGTACTCTCGCCTACGCAAATTCCCAGCACAGCAGCGGCTGTTTGAGCTTCCGTCTCAGATCCAGTAAACCCGGTGCGTCTCTATTTTTCGATGTGCTGGCCCAGGGAATTTTCGGTGACGTGCGGTTTCAAGTCAGAGCAGCGGAGGCACCAGGGGTCTAGGAAATTCACCTCGGTGTTGAGGGACTGACTTCATCCTGCCTCCTTTTATTCCCATACCGCACAAGATGAATGAATGTCAGTGGCAAGGACCTATCCAACAAGCTGGTGTCTGAAGAAACAGATGGAAGGGCCACGTATCGCTGGACGGTGCCCGCAGGGGCAGTAACGCGTATCTCATCGGAGGAATGCGGTCTAAAATGAAGCACAGAGTCCAGTTCAATTTGAAAGACGGTTGAAGCGGGATTTCTAATTTTTCTAGTGATTCAAGCGACTATGGCTCTATCCACGAGGATGGCACTTCAGGCAGACACTTT